>JAJMBG010000010.1:0-233835 GCA_030565225.1 Allodekkera sacchari
TTTTTTTTTTTTTTTTTTTTTTTTTTTTTTTTTTTTTTTTTTTTTTTTTTTTTAGTCTGCGCACACTATTTGATGTTATTGCTGGAGATTAAAGAAAGCATCATGCATTAAAATAGATTTACAACCTTTTATACCAACCACAATTATATAAACAGCTGCATATCACCATAATTAGGAATACAAGTGCCAAATATATAGACGGAACAAGAACTGAAAAAATCAAAGTAAGATCCTAAGGCATAAATTAGTCTTTGATTCAACTAAGTTTACGGTTTTCCAACTCTGGAGTCTCAGAATTCGGATCTTTACATAGAAAGTCCGCTCTTTTCCACCGTAAACTTTCAAATTAGTGTTAATACCATTTCAGCTCCATATTTAACACTTCAAGTTATTGATCTGTTTCGTCCGTCGCTCGTTCCGACTTTATTAGTCATCCTTTATTCTCCTTTATTCTCCGTCAACCGTTTTTCCCTCGATGAACGCACAGAACTCCGATGTCCGCATGAGTCCGAAGAAGCCGATTGTCCGCAAGACGGTGTCAGGCGCTTTGGATCATCTAGCATTAAGTGAGTCCCTTGGTTACCATATATTCCGGAAGAAGCAGAGAAACACTTGGACCCAGCAGGAAGATGATTTGTTGAAGAAGCTCGTCATCGAGCAACAGCTAAAGCTTATGAACAAGACGGAATACAATAATGAACCTGTTGAGAGCGAGAAAATTGACTGGTCTTTGATTAGCAGAAACTTTGCTATCCGAAAGCCAAAGGATTGCAGAAAGCGTTGGTCTTCATCACTGGATCCACACATCAAGAAGGGCAGATGGACTGCTGAAGAGGATTCGTGTCTTATCAAGGCATATAACATTTACGGTACACAGTGGCAAAAGGTTGCCAGTTTCCTTCGCAGAAGAAGCGAAGACCAGTGTGCAAAAAGATTTACGGAGGTGCTTAATACGGACAATACCAGACGGTTAAAGCCTTGGACACTCGAAGAAGATCTTAAGTTGATTGATGGAGTGAAGAAATATGGCACCAAGTGGCGGACAATCTCATCGTCCATAGAAGGACGGCCTAGCCTAACGTGCAGAAATAGATGGCGGAAAATCATGAATGACATCGCAAAAAATGCCGCCTCGGAAGAGGTCATGAAGGCCGTCGGTGTCCTAGACTCTAACGGAAACCCACTGGTGACGTTCAATAGACCAGCTAGGAAGCGGTCTCGTTCTTCCTCCAAAAGTCGATCCAGCTCAAAGAGACGCATGTCTACGGGCCAACCAGTCACGCCATATGCTCATGCAATGGCTTATGAGCCTTCATCATCATCGGCACCAGCTTCGATATCCACTGAAACTTCCAAACAATCTGCTCCTCAAACACAAGTGCCATCACAAATTCAACTTCAACCTCCCCATATCAGTGCCACAGGCGTTCCAGCTTCTCAATCTCAAGAACTGCCTCCCCCTTCTCCGGCACGTCCAGCCGGAGCCAGCACAACACTGCTGAGAAAGTTTGGCGCTCCAAGATCTTATACAGAGTGGAAGTATGCACTTATGGACCCTGAAACTAACGAGGAAATTTCTCAATTCTCTGGAGAAATTCGTACTCAGGAAATGGCACATCGACTGATCGAGCTTGCTCGATACAATGGTGTGTCCATCACAGTACATCAACATATTCACCATCATTATCCACCAGCATCTCCTGTGTTAGAACCAGAAGCATCTGTTTCCAGATTTAGTCACTTCAACTACCTTCCTCCTCTCACGGAAGTCCCTAAACTTACATCTTCTTCTCCGTCTCCTACGAACTCAATGAAGCTTCATTCTCCGCAGAGTGAATCGAACATCAACAAAATACTGAATGAGGAGAAAGAGAAGGACCAGTCACTTCAAAGATTGTATCCTTCGAGGCAGCAGCTTGCAGGTTCTATCACTTCTTCAAAATCGAAGTCCACAGCAGGAACCCACAAAACTAGTCCTAGCAACTCTGATGGCTACTTGTCGGATGAGGTAGAAGAAGGAATTGATTTCTGGGAGGCAATGAAGTCTCTTAACCAGCCCAAGCCACAATTCAACTCAAATAGTAAGCCTGTCTCGCAACATCATCCTTTACATTACTACCAAGGAACAAGTAGTGGCACCAGGCAGAACCAATCGTATACGAGGACGCAACAGCAGCCGCAACCACAGACATCACAGGGTCAGGTACCAGCCAAGACTGATTATAATGAGATGTATGCAAACGAGGAGGAAGAAGAAATGGAGAAGTATGCCAGCCAGTATGGCCTTTTCTATAACGTCTTTGCTAATAAGGAGGTCAGCAGTCCAAACAGGGCGAAGGAAGAAACAGATTTGTACGGGGTTTTGCCGTTCAATCCGTCATGATATAATTAGCAAATAGAAAGGAAGAAATGAAGAAAAGAATCAAGGCTAGTAGTCAAAGTGGAACAGTGTAGGCCACCAGTTGTTTGATTTTCAAACCTAACAGGAGGTTTTTCCAAGATATCTTATAAATGACTCAATTATCGGACATCAGCGTCAGAATTAGCATCGGCATTATATGCAAATGTTCTAGCTGAAGACTAGCCTTAGTTGCTACATTCAAATTCAAAAGTGAAGATCTTGGCATGGAGAGTATGGTGATCTTGTATACCATGTGATGCTTCAGACTAACTGATCCAGATAGGCTTTCTTTCGGCAATCTTTGAACCAGATGAGGCTTCAAAATCGAAAATAACCAGTAGGTGAACTTTACTCTCCATATATTCTGTACGCAGCTAATGATCATCATACGTCTAATTATGGCTCGGACAATGCAATATTCACATAACTACTAACTCTTTTCGTCACACATACCCTCCTACGTAACACCAGCCACCATTTGTTAAGTATACACAGCAAAGAATCATTTAAATTTATTCTGCCATCAAGGCACCATCACTTTCTGGTACAGTAGGTCGACTCTCCCATCAATCCACTAGTTTTATCGAATATGTAGTCACCGAACTCCAAGTACTTGTTGACATACTTTTCAACGTCAGGCTGATGAATCAAACTGACATTTGGCTGTAGCCCAGTGTTCTTCTTAATACCTGAAAGAAATCCGGCGAAGAGCACTAGATCAAACGAATAATGGACCAATTTTCCAAACTGGCATTAGTACACATGGGAAAACTCTACTTATTTGTAGTTACTTACGGTAGACATAAAGATAACAATCGTGGTGAAAAGAAAATAGTGGAAGAAACGTTAGAAAGATCTTCCTTACAGTCGTCTGACGAAATGGTTGGCAAATCGCGGACAAAGTGTGTCTTGATGAAGTAGATAAGTGCACAGCACAGAAAGAAATTGGTGGTAACTTCAGCCGCCTGAAATATCAAGGTAAACTTACCAGCTGGCATAATATTGGGTACAATTGAATATTGGTCAGTGGTCGACACTCAAACGTTACATACAACCCTACTCAATAGGCACGGGTGTGAAGATGGAAAAGATTGCAGGCTAAACAGGAATAAGAACCTGTGGCGCTTGTGGCCTTTTCATCGGGATCCAAGGAACATGAAGCTCCAGAATTGTTTCATTACATAATATTGTTTAAAGAACTGTAGTTCAATACGTATACCGCTACTTTGGCAGCTGCAATTTGCACTTCAACAGTGTCAGCAGATTACGCAATGGCTTAGCATATCTAGCACGTCCTGTGAAAAGCTCATGGCCTAAGATGAAGAACGACTAATCAACGGTATATAGGGTTGAAGTTACGGCCAACTTCCCGAATATCCGATACATAGCAGTCTAATAATACACCTGCTATCTATAGGAGTGCATAGTGTGCGAGATGACTTTTCCTCCCAGATACCATGCTTTCCATGCTACCATTAGCTTCTAGCGATCGATATGCTTTGAGTCCATAGCAGCAGTATCAGTGTACTGAGGACATTGACTTATGAGCCTTTAAAGTGGTAACCACAATTACTGCATGCTTCAAACTCTTTTATTAAAGTCTACTTTGCAGAGGGAATGTCATGATGATGACCTTTGATGAGGAAGGTACTTCTGGAGAAACAAAATAACTCTACTCTGGAAGTCATCTATACAGTTTTTGTATGCCAGCAGTATCTTCGTCTGTGGAATTGGTAAGAAGTCTGATGGCGTTTGCATCCTTAGGACTTACTCGACGCCCATTTGAACCCACATATAGTCATAGTCGTTCCTAAATACATTTTAGAGATCGTCAAGGCACATTCAATATTAGAATACCTGACACCTTTGCATTAAAGGTGTATAACCCCCGAACAAGGATATTCAACGGTCGATCTACGCTTTGGTACTAAAGTGCAGTCCTATTCTGATCTCTGCCCAAGTATCATCTCCGCAAACAATGAACCACGAACTTCAATAATTCTGCAAGACTTGATATGCATATATATGATAATTTCTTTATCTACTCTACTCTCTCATGCTCTACATATTCAACTAGCATCGGAAACCATGTCTAATCCATCTTCAATGGATTTATCGAGGAAAACTTAGTGAAAATTTCATTTCTCGCGCAAGCCGAATGAAAAGCAAAAAGTTCAAATGAGATGCTTCTCTTGATACCATTTGTTGTTCGACAAACAGAATATTATTAGCATAGTCTCTTGTTTGTTATTTGACAAAAACGTCTTCTACTGCAAAGTGAAAGATCTAGAAGGATACTTCCTCATCAGAATAGTCTTGAGTGCATTACTTACTAGAGCATTAAGAGATATAATCTGGTCTCAGTTCGATTGCCATCTCAGTTTTCGCATCACTTCTTCTATTGATCGTTCAGAATTTAAAGAGCTCATCTTTTCTTCTTGTTCAAGAAGATAATCATATTCATACTTTATTATTGCATAGCTGTTTAATAGTGTGCATTTTACTCAGTCATCGGTGCCAGTGAACGTGTTTCTATAAAATTCCGTCTTCGCAGTTTGCTTGTTGAGCGATCGCTAGACTTTTCTGTTTTATTTTAAGCATATAGCTCAATTTTTCTTGCCTCTAATGGATAGAGAAAGACGCTTTGCCAGGGGTGGCAAAAGACGGTATCCTGATGGTGGGAGATACTACAACTACAATGACTATCCTGAGGAGTACTACTATGACCAAGGAGATTATCACGAGTACTACAGAGAAGAAGGTAACTATGATAGGCATTACAGACATAGAGTTCTTCCCACTGGTCCCAAAGCCATGGTGAACAAAAAACTGGATCGTAAGTTGAGCAACAAAAATGTATTCGACGAAGATCGTACAGAAGATCCAGAAGGACGGCCACACCCAAGTAAGAAGAAGAAGTCCAACCCCAGAAAGCCAATGGTCTTCATGAAAAAGATTAATATCAAGCCGCCGATATATGAAAGAATACAGCAGGTTGGTGAAGGTACCTATGGTAAAGTTTATAAAGCTAGGAACAAGATCACATCTGAGCTGGTTGCATTGAAGAGACTAAGGCTAGAGACTGAAAGGGAAGGATTCCCGATAACTGCAAACCGAGAAATTGGTTTGTTACAGTCATTTGAGCATCCAAACATTGTTGGCCTTCTTGAAATGATGGTGGAAAGAAACCAGGTGTTCATGGTTTTCCCATACATGGACCATGACCTGGCGGGGATTCTTCAACAGTCCAATATTCTCATAACTGATGGAGAGAAGAAAAATATTTTCCGCCAACTCTTACAGGGTATTAACTATCTACACAACAAAAGGGTCATTCACCGAGATATTAAGGGGTCCAATATCCTCATCAGTAATCAGGGTGTACTAAAAATCACTGACTTTGGGTTGGCCCGATCAATGAAGAACATTAACCCGAAGATTAAATCACCAAATTACACTAATCGTGTCATTACTCTTTGGTATAGACCGCCAGAGATTCTTTTGGGTTCCACAAATTATGGTAGGGAGATAGATATGTGGGGGATTGGATGTCTATTGATTGAGCTCTTTACAAGAAGGGCTATCTTCCAGGGCACAAATGAAGTAGATCAACTTTGGAAGGTATATGATATTATGGGTACAATACAAACAGTTGATTGGCCAGAAGCACAAGACCTGCCGTGGTTTGAAATGCTCAGACCCAACTTTCACTCTGACTCTAAGTTCAAAGAAAAGTTTGGTTCCTTGTTGAGCCCACAATGCTTTGACTTGGCAAAGTCCCTTTTAGAAATGAACCCGTGTCATAGAATGACTGCAGCTGATGCTCTCAGGCATCCTTATTTCCAAGAAGATCCTAAAGAAGAAAAACTTGAGTTCTTGAAGCAGATTGATGGAGAATGGCACGAGTTTGAGGCCAAGAGGAAAAGAAAAGAGCAGAGAGAACAAAGAGAACGAAGGCAGACAAATTGAGTTATTGACAAAAGTGGCATTGGGCAGCAATGAGGATTGTTGCGACAAGATGTTCAGTCTCACTCCTTGTCTGTTTGATTTATGTATTTCATATGGGTCGTAAGCCATTTTGCTAATTTGATGTATCTGCGGGCTTTTCTTCTGAGCGTTATCTTAGGAGGTTCCGTTAATGCGTCCATCGACGCTAATTTATCAGATATATTTGTTTCTTCTTCATTTGGAGATCGTTTCTCCAGGTGTGCGAGACAAACTGAGGATTATATAAGAAAGCATGATTATTCCATAATCAACTATTACATCAACTATTTTAAGACTGTTGCTGCCAATTGTGATATCTACTTAGCTCCAGATTGCACTTATGAGATCATTCCTGATTTGCTTGGAACGGCAATTGAGTGCGATCGAGAAGAGAAATCATGTCTTGAGCATTTTCATCTGATAGTTGAAGAAGTTAAAAAAGTTCTACAAAATGATAGTAAAGCTGATTTTGATGATTTTCTGCAGTCTGTAGGATATGGAGAAACATCAAACTCTGGGCTTAAGAAGCGAGGATATGGCGGCCTTTTTAGCTGGATTTTTGGCGGTGGCAACTCCACGATCGAACATCCCACTGCTTCTAAGAAAGTCAATAATGTTGTGAACAAAAACTTTAAGCCTGAAGCTACTAAAGGTGCATTCGAATTTGGTTTTGAATACGACTCTGACTGTGATGGTGGTGAGTCCACCACGACCGATTGTGACGATTATCTGACCACTACGGCCTGTTATGGCAAGCCGACTAACGTCAATTGTGATGATAGGATGACTACTACTGACTGTGATAATGGTGAACCTCACATAAATACAAAAAGAGAGACAGAAACAGAAACTGAGTTGGAGATAATTACGGAAACAAAGACGAAGTATCAGCCAGAGACCACGACGGTTTATGAAGTGACATACATTCCGACAACTAACTATGATCTGCTAACAAAGACCGAATGGGAGGGGTTCACGATCACAGAGATTGAGTACATAACAGATACCATCTATGATACGATCACCAAGACATGTCATGATGTGGAATTTATAGAGCATACAATTCTCAAGGTAGATACTACTACCAAGACAGTCGGCAAGAAGACAATTATCAAAAAGAAAGTAGAGGCAGCAACAGAGACCGAGACAGAGACAGAATATGACATCAGAACAAAAACCAAGACAAAAACTGAAGTAGAGACTGTGACCCGGGAGCACACCAACTCTAAATTTACGACAGTGACGTTTATTAGCACTACTGTTAGTCCCACCACCACCACAGTTGCATCTACCATGATAACTACTAGATATAGAGCAACATACACCACGACAGCCACAAAGCTCAATATCATGACGTCCAGAATATGCTCCATTCTTGGTCGCCTGGGAATACTATGTCCCGTTGTTGGAGAGATGGGACATCAAACAATTTCTAGAAGAGACTTAGAACAGCTGGTGGATACCAGGGCAGAAAGTTCACGTAATTTTGTCTACCCTGTCCTTACTAGGGCAGTCTGGACATCGACGCAGACACCAGGATAATATATATGGGATGGGAGGACTACGTACTTTCGTTTATTTTGTATAGAGCAAAATAACAGGCATTTACACAGTTTTGTGGGTGTTATGAAGCATTTATTTTGGATCCATTGCAATAAAGTTTCCAATGAGCACACTGAACAGCGATATAGCATATAAGGTTTGGTCTTACTACGATCCTGTAGCCACTTCGCACTATCGCCATGAGGCTTTTACTTTACTAACTTCATCAAAAAGTGTGGTGCAAGGATGCGTCTGAGGCGAGTGAAAAATTAAAAAGTGAAAAATTAAATTGAAGGTAAAAAATTTTCTCCCGAAAACTTTCATTCAGCTTTTCATCTGTGTCCCAGCTCTACGTAAACCCAAAATGGCTACTATTGGTATTGCATTTGGCAACTCAACGTCTTCCATTGCCATCATCAGAGATGGAAAGCCTCAGGTAATTGCTAATCCGGATGGTGACAGATTTATCCCTTCATGTGTGTCCTTCGTTGGAGCTGATGAGTATCATGGAGCTCAAGCTCTTGCACAGTTGGTCAGAAACCCTAGAAGTACTGTGATTAACTTCCGTGATTTCATAGGAATGCCATTTGATGATATCGATCCAAGTTACTCGGAGCATGGTGCACATCCAATCAACCTTGATGGTAAGGTTGGATATGAAATTAATGGCGAGAAGATCAGCGTCGACGAAATTGCTAGAAAACATCTCAAGAAAATTAAGGCTGATGCTGAAGACTACATCGGTGGTGATGTTGAAGGTGTTGTGATCACTTTGCCAACGAATTTCACAGAAGCCCAGAAGGCAGCCCTTAAGGAGATCTGCAAATCTATTGACTTGAAGGTCTTGCAGCTCATTGACGAGCCTGCTGCCGCTTTGCTTGCTCACTTAACAGCCAGAGATGAGTTGTTGAAAGACGAGATTTATGTTGTTGCCGATTTTGGTGGAATCAGATCTGATGCCGCCGTTATTGCCATTAGAGGTGGTATCATGACTGTTCTCGCTACTGCTCACAACTACGAGCTTGGAGGAGAGCATTTGGACAATGCTCTCATGGACTTTTTTGCCAAGGATTTCCAGAAGAAGTTCAAGGCCGATCCAAAGAAAACTGAGAAGTCGCTTGCCAAGTTGAAGGCCGCCTGTATTATAACCAAGAAGACCTTGTCTAATATCCAGAGTGCCAATATATCCATCGATTCTCTCGCTGAGGGTTATGACTACATTTCCTCTATTAATAGATTGAGATTTGAGGTTGTCGCAAGAAATGTCTTTTCCAAGATGGCCGCTTTTGTTGAAAATGTTGTCTCCAAGGCTAGTTTGGAACTTCTCGATATTGATGCCATCTTACTTGCTGGTGGTAGCTCCAACATCCCTAAGATTGCTACAAATTTGAGCTTCCTGTTCCCTGAAAATACTCAGATATTTGCTCCTTCGACCGATTCTAAACTTGCTGATCCCGATGAATTGAACTGCAGAGGTGCTGCTCTCCAAGCTTCTATGGTTTCATCTTTTGATCCTGAGGAGATTCAAGACTCCTTACAGCCAATTGTTATCAACACTCAACATCTGGTTAAGCCTCTCGGAATTAAAGGTGCTAATGGGGAATTTATTCCTATACTGCAAGCTGAAACATCGTATCCAATCAGAAAATCTATCACATTGAAAGCTTCCGTCGATGATGTCTTAATTGAACTTTATGAGGGAAATAGAACGATAAAAGAGACTGTTATACCTCCAGAAGACCCAGAAGATTCAGAGGATGAACCAGAAATCGAGAAGGAATTGTTGTACGTTCCTGGCGATTTGATTGCTCAATTGCCTTTAAGAGGTGTCGGTAAAGACAACGACGTAGAGATTATTCTTAACATCACGAAAGACGGGAAATTACAGTTAACTGGTAGATCTGGTAAGGTTGCTGCTAAGGGCGAAGTTGCCCATGCATAAATTAGATGTATAGAATTCGAGCTTTAAAATAATAATGTTATTTAGGTGCCCAGGGTAAGTATCCTGTAGCAGGACGCCGGTGTTACTGCTTGTGTCTTCCGGTTGAGATTAACATGTCACCAACACTTGCCTAATAGCCTTTAAAGTTAAGCTGTGATTACCAATAATGCCAAAGCTATTTTTAGGTTAGAATCAATTATGGCTAGAAAGAATAATACCTAGACTTGGACTAAAAATTTAAAAAAAAAAGGAAAGAACTCTTTCTTCAAAGCATTCTGAGGCAATTATAAAACATATCTGAACTTCAAGTTCTGCTTATCAGTCAAATCCATGAATTCCACATTTTCATAGTTTGGAATCTTACCCTCTGCTTCAAGCTTGTCTCTTCTCTTGTTCTCTCTCCAGTTGAGATACCACTGAAGGCCAAATAGGCAGATGTTAACACACCATAAAATCAAGCAGATAGTCTTGGCCTTGTGGTAGTATGGTCCATCGTTGAAAACATGAGGACCAATGAAGTATGCACCAGAGAAAGAAATCAACACAACGGCACTCGTAGTAATCTTCTTCGTATAACCTGCAGTGTTCGTACTGACGAAGGAGATCAAAAGAGTGTAAGCGATATCAATGAAACCATTCATAAAATAGTAAGCTATCAACTGAACATACTTGTGGTAGTAGTAGTTGTTCTTCTGTAATCCAATCTGAACACTAACACAAATAAGGCAAGCAATCTGAGCCAACATGCAGGTCATCGATCTTAGTCCAGTAAAATCGGCGATCTTTCCAAAGATTGTATTCATGAATGTCTCAATGAAACCATCCGGCAAAGAGGTAAGAAGTAAAGAAATCTGGGTCTTCCATCCATAAGAAGCAATCAATTGAGCTGCAAATGAAGAAGTACCACCACCTGGAATTTGAGAGGTAAAAATCAAAACAACGTAAAGCCATAATCTGTAGTCACGCAAAGTCTCCCAGAATTGATCCCACTTGAACACCTTAGAACCGACACCTTGTTGATTGTCTCTTAACCTTTCAATGGTGATCAATTTCTCTCTGTCATTAAGGAATTTGGCACTTAAAGGAGAGTTTGCCATGAAAAGAAACAAGCACAATCCAAAGATGAAACTGGAAGCACCGACACAAACAACCATAATTCTCCACGAATGAACGGAACTGCCAGAACTTTTACCGCCCATGTAGGCACCAAAGGCAACAATAGAACCAACCATGGAGAAGAAACCGATAGAACTTGTCCAGAAGCCAGTTCTGGTGGCTTGTTCATATTTCTTGTACCATTTGGAAATGATCAAAACGAAACCAGCTGGAACAGCGGCCTCCAGAAGACCCATCAAGATACGAGTCGTATATAAACCAGCAGCGCTGGTGGAAGCTGCCATGCACATTAAAACAGCTGCCCAGCACATTGTCATAAATCCAATATACTTAGTCTGGTTAAATCTTTGTAACATTCTGTTGTGAGGATAAGCAGCAACTAGGTATCCAATATAGTAAAGAGAACTGATCCAACTGTAAGTGGTACTGTCAATATTGCAATCTTCATACAATCCCATAATAGCAGAATAAGAAAGCATCTGCTTATCTAAGAACTGCAAACCGTAAAGCATAAACATCCATGGTAAAATATGGTAATCAATTTTACGCAAAGTATGCTTCTTCTCTTTTTCAGTTGCGTCCAAGCTTCTGAACTCTGACTCGTGAAGCTTGACAAACTCAAGAGCTTCATCGGCATCACCTACATCTTCCTTGGTACCTAAAGGAGTTAAAACTGTCTCTCTGGCAATTGACTTGACCTCTAAATCATCCACTGATGTAGTGTTAGTTTCTGAAACAACTTTGACCTTATCTGCAGAGTCTCCACTCATGATGATAGAACAATGTTGCTGACAGAGAGAATTACTCAAGAAGAAAGAGTAAAAAATATGGCATTTATATATTTTATCTGCCCCGTAGTGATTACTGAAATAACGCAGAACTAAAAGGTGTGCGGCATCGGTTATGAAATCAAATTATGTATCGTGCATGGCTATAGATAAAAGGTTTGAGTATACCGAAAGTTTCTTGACTCTTTTCTTTTTTTTTCTTCTCCTTGTATGCACTGTAACCTCGGAGCTTCTTTTCCGGATCACTTACGAATTCCTTAGGCGTTCCTACTACATGAATTTATTGAATAAAGACTATTAAGAACTTCAACTTCAAGCACAGACTAACCCTGTATTCTGGCTCCATGTCTCCGAGCGACATCTACTGACTCTGAATGTCTGACCACAGGCGACTAAAAATGGTGGAAAAGATTTCGCTCGGTCCTACCATCCTTTTCAAGATCTCGCTCGTTTCTTTTGCGTTTCTCCCCGAACTACTCACTACTTTGGCGATAGAGAAAAAGATACAGACACCTGTTTGCTACTAGTTACTTCAAGAAACATGACGCTTATCTACTATCAGCTGACTCGGTCGTAAACTTGGCTTTGTAAACTTCATTATGTTAATTTAGGGTTGTGTAAGTGAAGCTCGTTCCGAGTATACGGTAAGTCTACAGCGTCTTCTCCACGGTCATCAATTCATCGGCTATCTAATCGCAATATGACCTACCATACCCCACAATGTGTTGTCAACACTGTGGAACATGGCTACCTTGCCAAGAAAGCTGCAGGAAGTCAAAGCCTTTAAGGCAGCTGACTTCAGTGGTAGCACCTACATATGTCTAAGAGTATATGATAAGTAGCGACACTAGTAGTTTTACCAGGGATCAAGTAAATAGCGTGCATTAAATGGTAGCTTTCGATATCTGTGTGCATATCGTTATACAATGTCTAAATCATTCTACAGCTCTACATCTTTCACTAACCGTTTGTTTGCAATCTTGTAGGGCTCACCGAAGAGGCAAGGCGAGACCGAAAAAAAAATAAAAAAAAATAAAAAATAAAAAGAAACGAATAATTGAATACCAAGCCTGCCGAGGATTTTTCGATAGTATAATTCCGAGCTATTTTTGCTTTTTCGCGGTGGAATTTGATTATTGTTGTTGGTTGGTGGAAAATCGATTTTATCTTATCTTTCCCTGTTAGAATACAGTCGTTTGCACAAATAGTCCTGTTATGGTTTTGGAAATAATCGGAAACTGGCGGCTAGCATCCCAAGTGGTCTTTCCCTGTCTGTTACATTGTGTGTATTAGATATCTGCATATATCCTTATCTCATCGAAGTGTTTATCTCCATCCGAGAAACTATAATTTAGGAATCTAAGACCGAAGTATCATTTACCGAAGATAATCACAAGAGAATGGGGATTTTGTCACTTGATTTTTTCTTTAAGTTCTGCTTTCGAAAAATTTTTGGACGATGGAACACAACAATCTTAACCTTTATAGCCTCCTCGTTTCTTCCTAGATATTCTCACTGTAATCCCTCCTTCTCAACAATCAGCACTTTACAAAAAAGCACAGAATGAGTAAGACTGCATTGGTTGTCGGCTGTGGCGTCTTTGGATTATCGACGAGCTTGGAGTTGCATGCAAGGGGTTACAAAGTTATAGCCTTCGATGCTCATCCTATACCCTCAGTTTGGGCCGCATCAAATGACTTGAATAAAGTGGTCAGGACTTTGTACTCGGATGAAGTTTATTATAAAATGGCCCTGGAAGCAATGCATGAATGGACCTGTAATCCAATATTCAAGGGATGCTTTGTGAAGTCGGGATCTTTAATTGTCCAGTCTAGCGGCTCAGTGAAAAATAGATATGATGACCAAGAGCTAGCCAAAATCAAGCATAATGCCGAGAAGTACCATGAAAACTTGCACTTGGAAAAATTTAAGGATGGAGCAGAATTAGGTGAAAAGATTCCAATTCTTAAAAATAACAAGTTGGGCTCGGTGCAATCTGAAATATCTTGGGATACTGGTTATGGAAAAGCAGCTGAGTCGCTTTCGAGGTTGTATAATTTTTGCAAGCACGTTTTGGGAGTTGAATTTCACGACGGTGAAGATGGAAGAATTGCCAGTTATGATAATCATTCGATCACTACTACTAATGGAGCTTCCTATTACGGTGATATCATAGTTCTTTGTTGTGGTGCTGCTACAGGATATCTGGTTAACTTTGGGGATCAGGTGAGATGCTTAGGCGAATTTGTCACGCATATTCAACTAACAGACAGCGAATATGAAAAGTATAAGGACATGCCAATCATTCATATCGAGGACCTAGGTTTCTACTTTCCACCTGATACAAAATATCACCGCATCAAATTTGTTGTCCAAAGTATGAGAGGCCTTAACACTGTAACTAATCCTGCTACTGGGTCGGGAAAGGTTTCATTGCCAAAGTACTTGAGTGATTCAAAATTGAAAGGCATACCAAATGAATCCAAGCAAGATGTCAGGAAACTTATTTCTCTCACAATTCCAGAGCTTGGAAATAAACCGTTTGTTAAATCTTTGGTCTGCTGGTGTGCTAATACATGCGATATGGATTGGATCATTGATAAGGTCCCTGGATATGAAAGTGTTTTTGTTTGTGGAGGAGATTCGGGTCATGGATATAAATTTCTTCCCGTCGTTGGAAGATATGTCGCTGACTTAATTGAAGGAAAGCTTGATCCAAAAATTGCAGCAAAGTGGGCTTGGAAGGATCACCCACAATGGCCTGAACAGTGGCCTGCCGGAGCTGTCTCCGTCAATTATGAACTGGATGATATGGATTGGACATCCTCCCACTTGTAAGGATGATTGGACTGCTTAGATATGGTCGGTGTTCTATAAGAAAAGGGAGGAATGATCATTGGAGTGTGGTAATCGCCATTGCTATTTTTTTTTTTTGTAGCTTTATACGATATCTTGGTGCCAAATTCACCGAATGCAATAAATGAACAAGCATATGTTTTGTTTTTGTGGCTTTATTACCTTGTACTCTACTATTTTAATATTTTAGCTCCTTAAGCATACGAAAGTCGGAAACTGGTAAAAAGACCGGTGGATAACTTGAACTACTGTGCAGTTTGTGTTGGGTCGGATTTCGTCAAAAAACTGCCTTTGCATTATAGTATCAACCCATCCAAATCTTAGGCACATCATGATTGGTGAAGTTTGGCAATAAATATACATCAATTTGTCTCATATGGTTCAACTTTTCAATAAGAAGAAGGTAGTCTTTCTTGTTCTCGGTGCACCCTGTCCAGACAGAATCAATTTTAAACCACCCTTTTTGAGAAGTGTAATTAAAGTTCTTTGAAGCATAACCATCAAAATAACTGTCGTAATCCTTTATAATAGAAGGGTCATTAGCACTGCCATACATATTTACCAAATATATGGGTAAATAATTCCGAAATTTTCTCCAAATACACCAAAATACTGTTCTTAGGTACGGTGACAGAGTACTTATATAGGTATTGGTCACCCAAACCGACTTTTTGGTAAATGTATCAATAGTTTTCTTTTGTTCGTGTTGTTGAAGAAACTAGAGCTACCAGCTGTCATTTGGCTCTTGGAGCAAGACATTACAGTAAACCATCCTCAAAGATGATAATAATGTTTTGGGGGGGATGTATTGACTCCAGTATTCCAATTCCACTTCTATTTGCCACCTAGAAAATCAAAACATAACTTTGAGATCTGATATAAAGAAAGTAGATAAATGAGAGGTTCGTTCAGAGTCTACGAAGGAATTCATCATACATTCCTCAAAAAGGGAAGTAAAGCTCCCTAAGTAGGGCAGGAGAGTTTTAAGTACCATCGAAAAAATATTGCCAAAAGCGACTTCCCCACCGATAACTTGGTTCCTGTAGAGATAGACATTAGATAGACATTAAATTCATGGACCTTTTGTAAGTGAATTAAACGTTAGCACAATTGTGCGTTTGTCATAACAGATGATAGTGGCAGAATTACTATCACACTGGACAAGAGATTGAAGGTATCTTAAATGTTCCAAGTCTTTCGCTACACCTGGTTTTATAACAACCCCTGAACTGAAATTTTTGACAAGATTACCTCTGAGTCAATCTAGAGTTCTGTGACAATTAAAGTGGAACTAACGGCCCAAAAAGGTTCGATCGTATACCGGTTCTGATTTTGTCATGTCGATTGTAGTGAGAGGTGTTATGTTAGTAGTATATTGCTCTTAAATAACGGCTCTTAAAGAACGGCTCTTAAACGAACACAACAGAATTGCTACTTGTTACAAATATAGGTAACCTTGGGGTTCCAAGCCCGCATATACCAATAACAAACAGCCCGCTACAATTGCGCACTTCTTATATAAGCGTCATTGTCTGCTTTACTGCCCTGCTTATCGATTGACTGACATTGCTTTGGAATATTTTCGTTGTCAATTGCCAATCATTTGATATTACACTGTCGAACACTCCTATCTTCACTCGGGGTTTGCCGCCATATCTTAACTACCGAAGTTGTCTTGCTATTCGGCTCCCGCATCTCTCCACCTGCAGCAGCTACCTGCAGCTATCGTTTGGGTCATTGTCAGCCGCGCGCGCATACGCATAATAACGCGGTTCTTCACTACATGATTTTTACTTCTGAGACTCGCAGTACTCATCTCTTTATGGATGTCGATGCCGCTATAAGCCAGTCACTGGAATATGGATCCATCGAATTCCGAGCCGGGAACTATTCCAAGGCTCTACGGATCTTTGCAAGAGGAATCCAGCTGATCGAGTCGTCTGCAGAGAGGAAAAAAAGACTTCGAAGATACACTTCTTTGCTTGATTGTCGTGCTGCTTGCTTTGAAAAGCTTGGCAACATCGAGTCTGCATTGGACGACTGTAAAACATTGATACATGCAGACCCATACAACACTAAGGGATATTTGCGGAAATGTAAGCTGTTAAGCTTCTCCGGCAATAGTCAAGACGCGTTTGAAGTCATTGATTACGGCATCAAGAAGATTGAACTGGCCCGTGCCAAGTACGGCTCCAAACTGAGAATAAATTCCGCTCTATTCGAGAAGATGGTGAATCAGCGCAAAGTCATAGCTCGCAGTTTGGGGATGGCGGTGTCTGCTGACGGTAGAGAGGTTAAGAAGCCGAGGATACCACGCTTGGATCCTGCCAAACGATTTCCAGCGGAAATTCTAATGTACATATTTGAACTTCTTGACCAGCGGAGTTTGCTTTGTTGCATGTCTGTGTCCACTCTATGGCAGAGGTCTGTGCTTTCTTTTCCTACTCTCTTCAAATCTCCTCACCTGAAGACCAACCTGTCTACTGATCTCTTCAAGCGCTTTCTCCGCTTCAGCAAAAGGTTTGTGTCGTCTCCGCCGTATGACCTTCTCGCTATTCGTCCACGTCATTCTGATGAAGCAGCAATTGTCAAGCTCCTCTTCAAAAGTACAATGACTCCCTTGAGGTTAACTCTCCCTCTATCACGGTTCACCAACTTGGACCTCATGAGACTGGTGTCCCATAGCACGGATGCAAGAAAATTGCTTGAGAATTTGCAGGAACTCAACCTAATCTTACCTGTTAATGATTATGGCTGCGGATTTACCGATATGCTTCAGCAATGCTCCGGCCTTGTCAGTTTTGTTGTCGTCATCACAGACTTGACTTCCAGTGATACGATCTCCAGATTGGACCTCACCACATACACCAAACTCAGAACCCTTAACTTTGCTATATCATCCGCATACCCGTGGGAGAATTACTCTGCACTGGTGAACCACTTCTTCGAGAAAGTCGAGATGCCTTACTTGTCCAATCTCTCTTTGACCAGATGCATGATTTCATGGGATAACCTCAAAGAGCACTTCAATTTAGGGTTACGGAAGCTCTATTTGCATATGGTCCCGTCTATCAAGCTTCGGGAGTTAATAAATGGATTGTCTGAGACCGGCGTATCCCTAACGGAGTTTCTACTCGAGTGTCCCAGCGGAGTGGACAAAGAGTCTTTGTCTGACTGCAACTTCCAAGCGCTTCAGAATTTGCAGAAGCTGACACTAATTGATACTGGAATCGTAGCTTCGGGACTTCTCGATATCATCCATAATGCCACACAATTGCTTGAATTGCACTTAATCGCCAATGGTTACCTTGTATTTAAAAGTGATGCCTTTCTAGCTCTTGACGATATGCTGTCATTTGCTGACCTACTTTCCAAATTATCCAATCTCAGATCACTTTCTATGGTACACTGCTCCGGGCTTTCTGATTATTCTCTCCGAGAATTTGCAAATGATTTGATTGAAAGCAAAAAACCACAGAATCTAAGGTGTCTTGACCTATCATTAAATAATATCACTGGAATAGGCGTTGTCGGAATCTTTCAGATGTCTGGAAGTTGGTTACACCTAGATGAGCTGGGTCTTGATGGTGTCTACATAAGCCCGGAAACAGAGGCTTACTTGATACACAAAGGCTTTGTGAAGAATATTCGATGCAACATGACAGGTTTAGGATAATCGCTAGCGCAATGGGTTAATAGCATTCATGATTTATAAATTTTCTCTAATACATACCTGTAAGAAACAATATCTGTTGTGAACGTCCCTAGTTTGGTTTTTCGCCCAAGTTTCCATACCTTTCCATCAATTTTTGCTCCTTCAGCCTACGCTCCTGATTCTCCTTTGCTTCCTTCTCTTTCATCAAAAGCATTACGGCAGTGGGTGAAGTTTCTTCGGTTAGTGATACGTCAGTCATCGCTTCTCGGTCCTGTTTATTTACCTCCTGCATTCTGTGCGTAAAGCGTTTCATATCCTCAAACCTCCTGGCTTCTCCATCATTATAGCGTAGAAATTGGACTTCATCATCTGTGTTTTTTCCCCTGTTAGACTTCGGTTCATCGGACTTAAAATTCTCGGCGTCTTCTCCCGTCTCCAAAGATTCCAAGTAATGGGCCTTTTCATCCAATGACCGTGCAGAAATTCGGTTGTCTGCTGATGTCAACGGATTGCTCTGTATAACCGCCTTAAGGAAACCTTCCTTTTTCTTCGGCTTGTCATCAATCAATCCTAAATCCTTCATCTCCTCCATTTCATCTTCATCATAACTGTCTTCTTCTTTTTTGTCGTTAGACCCTGTTGTATACTTTTGTTCGATCTCCTTCTCTTGCTGTTTGAGTTTTCTCAATACCTCCAGATACTCTTTATCAGCGTTGTATCCATGCCATCGATCTCGTTTCTCATCGTAACCTTCTTTTCCTTCTCTGGCGAAGAACTCTTTCTTCTTCGGCACCACGGTTTCTGGCCTACGGTAGGAATACGCTATTTTCCTAGGTTTTTCTAAACAGTCCTTGGTTTTATGCTTATTGCTTCCACAGTTCTGGCACACACCTCTTTTAAGCTTTTGCAACTTCTGCAGCCGCATTCGTAGCTTGTGAATGTCCTCGATAGGTTCGTCTTCTTCTATCTTCATATACTCATCTTTAATGCCTTTTCCTTGCCTAGGTTCATTATTTGGAAGTGGAGTTTCATCGGGATTTACTCGCTGATGTTTGAACCTGTCTGAAAGTACATCTTCGTTGTCTTCTCCTTCGGTTTCTCGTCTTTTCCGTTTGTTGGAGTTTGCTTTCAGAGATTCTGGGTCGTAATACCATGGTCTGTTTGAAATATATTTTGGAATATAGTTGTTGATTTTTTTGCCATTAGAGTCATACTCTGGCTTCTGATAGTCGGCACTAGAAAAGCCATCTTGGTAGCTCATTTTCAGTTAATGTTGTAAGTAATATGTATGAGAGAAATCCAATTAGTTACATCATGAGCGTCGCGTCGATCGGCGATATACGTTATCGCTAGTTGTTAGAGTAAAATGAAAATGCATGCAAACTACTTGATTTTCCGATTAATTGGTTCAAAATTACCTACTGCAGTGTTTAAATATCTTCTCATGCCTTATAGTAATCACCTAAATTTCGGACTATGAAGATCTGCGCCACTTTACCGTCTTGTTTACCTTGGTAGCTAACACAACACTGTCACATATGAAGACCAGCCAGAGTCATCGGACTACATATATATTCTCTCTTTCTCTACGTTATGGTTATTTATATAACCCTTCTCAGTAACTTTTCTCAGTACTACATATGCCAGGACTTCCCCATCCCCCTCTTTTCACTAGCTCTTCTTCATGCCACTTTAAACGGTTAGAAGTTTTCACTTCTCTGCACCACACAAAATTTTTCACCTTATCTTTAGTTAGATCTTGAAGCTTAGGGTAAAAGTATAAGCAAAATGAAAACAAATGCGTTTGTCAGAAAACTAGCGTCTAACAATAGAAAGGTCAGAGACCATGCATTTGAGACATTGAAAACTTTTCTCTCTTCTAGGTCTTCTTCGGCCAAAAAATTGAGTGATATGGAAATGCAGAAGCTTTGGAAAGGTTTATACTTTACTATGTGGTTTAGTGATAGGCCAAGACCTCAGCAACGATTAGCAAGAAATCTAGCCTCACTCTTCTCGAGTAGCATATCGGATGAACAGTTTGATGAGTTTGTTAAAGCATTCTGGTCCATTATGATCAGGGAATGGCCTCAGTTGGACAAATGGAGAGTCGACAAGTTCTATCTACTGATGCGATGCGTAGTTAGAGAGTGTTTTGTCAGGCTAAATGAGAAGGATTTTGATGAAGAGGTGGTCGATGGTTATTTGAATGCATTGAAGGATGAGTTGTTGACCGGAGAGCCTAAAATACCCAGCGGATTGGTCTACCACGTGGTAGATGTTTGGTTAGACGAATTAGAAAAGGTGGTAATAGGAGAGGAAGAGACAGAAAAGGAGGACGAGGCTGAAAAGGAGGAAGAGAGTGAGGAGGATAAAGAGAATGCAAAGGTCCAAAAAATGAAGGATTTGCCATTGGACAAACTATTGCAGCCATTTGTGCAGATTCAGGAGACCTCTAGATTAAAGCCACTTAAGCAGAAGATCGCAGAGGATTTAATGAAGGATTCTCGGTTGGAGGACTGGGGATATGCTACCAAGGAGGAAACTGAAGAGGACGAGTGGACTGGTTTTGATTAGAGTGTATAATAGATAATAGAGCGTCATATTGAGGAAGGTAGGAAGATCTGGCGGTGATGGAGTATAAGCCAGATACGAAGGCTATTATTTACTCGGGGAATGGCAAGGTATGCCTATGATTGGAGGGAAAGCAGCTGCTGGTACTGCTGGAGCAAAAATTCTGATGCACGATGGAAGCTGTCATAGAGATTGATCGATACCGCTTAACACCAAGGATCTCGTGTCCACTCTACAGTAATTTTTTTTACTTAAAAAAAAAAAAAACATAAAAAACAACACTGTATTTTCACATCTTGTGATACTTTTTATTACCTTGAATACTGTGATCTCAAGCGTTCTTGGTCGTTTCCCAGCGTTTGGCCAGCTGCTACCACTTGCTAAAGCATATATGGTCGCTCGACGCGTCGATCATTTCAGTGTGTATATTTCTGGACAGCGAAGACAAATTTCACCTTGTCGAATCTAGTCTGTCTCCTGTTCTTATAAATACCATGGCTGAATTAGATAAACTAACCGAAGCTCCAGTCGACTTCGTTAAAGAGGGTGTGCAATTTGTTCAGAAGTGTAAGAAGCCTTCCCGTAAAGAATACCTCCAGTTGGTGAGGGCTGTTGGTATTGGCTTCTTGATGATGGGTGTTGTGGGCTACGTCATCAAGTTGATTCACATTCCAATCAGATACTTGATTGTCTAAGTACTGGCGGCGATCACAACACAGATGCCACTGTTTACTCGACATTTATATAGTGCTAGATGCGTATAGGAGCTTTTTCTGTGAATACAGTGTATGATAATAATTACAGATGAGGAAGTGTAGAGTAGAAAGGCAGCGAGTAAGTAACTGAGGAAG
The DNA here is from genome assembly GCA_030565225.1 of Allodekkera sacchari. Lineage (NCBI taxonomy): Eukaryota > Fungi > Ascomycota > Pichiomycetes > Pichiales > Pichiaceae > Allodekkera > Allodekkera sacchari. The sequence continues at coordinate 21,711 of JAJMBG010000010.1, forward strand.
AAGGGTGCATGGCTACACTGGAAATCTGTGTCAAGGGTTGCTGCTTGCATTAGTGGCTGACCAGGCAGTAGCAGCAGCAGCGTCAACATCAGGCAAACTACTGTCTGCCGTAAATCAGTCTCTCTAGTAGTAGTAGTAGTCGTCGACGTCAAAGCCATGTGGCCACATCTGCGGCGAGTGCGCGCAGTGTGGCTGGTGCATCCTTCGCAATGGATCTTGTTCTTGTGTTTTCCATGAAACTGTCTGTTCTGCCTGTTTATGCAGCTTCAACATGAGTTTTGCGTCGTTGCTCGCCAAAATCACTAAGAGCAAGAAGCTAGAGCAACAGGCGAAGCAGCAGGCGTCCCAGATCTCCGAAAGCCTGGCTCCCAGGCTCATACGCACTACCAAAGCTGCATCCCAGCCACCACCCAGAAAACGAGAGTCAACGACGTTTGCCTTCGATACAGGCGTCGATCCGGCTGTCCAGCGTCTAAAGGAGGCCCGAAGAAAGGAGAGGGAGAAGTTGCAGTCGAAAAAAAAGAAGAGCAAGCCGCAGGCACCGCATACAACTGCCGCTGCCAAGCACAGGAAAACTTCGAAGCCTAGGCGGCAAGCGGATGCAAAGACACATAGTGCAGACAGTAAAAGAGATGCAAAGCCACAGTACGCTCGGCAAAGAACTGCGCCAATACGTCCAGCTCCGGCAGGTCCGAAATTGTCGTTCAAAGAGCTGATGGAGCAGGCCGAACATATTCAGAAAGACAAGCTAGTGTTGAACCCGATCAAGCCGCATAGAACCGGCAGCGAGGCCAGACCGTCAGATAGACACGGTCAGCGAAGGCTAACCGAGCGGCCAGTAGCAGAACACAGAGTGGCTGAGGAGCATGCTACTCCACGGCACAAGACAAGTCCGGCCGACCATCGGTCGGCGTTAGTAGATCGCAAGCCGATCATATCCAGGATTTCCAGGCCTCCCATTCCATTTGGAAGACCTTCTGCGGCGCTTCAGCAGAAGCTGGCATCAAGACATCACCGGAATCGTACTCCTAATCGTCCAGTTCAACCAGTCGAACGTAAAAAGAAAGATAAATACAACATTGAGGCTACCGATGATGACGAAGATGACGAGTTGAACTCTGTATATAGTGACTATGAAGGCTCGGACGATATTGATGATTTCGTTGTTGACGATGAGGAAGGTGAAGAGGAGAGAAGAAGAGAGATGGAAAGAGGTCATTATGATAGAGACGAAATCTGGTCGATGTTTAATAGAGGGAAGAAGAGACGGTATTACGGTGACTATGACGATGACGATGAAATGGAGGCGACAGGCGCAGAAATCTTGGAAGACGAGGAAAGAACCTTGAAGCAAGCCAAGCTGGATGATCTTAGAGAGGCCAGGATCTTGGAGCAAAAGAAACTTGCTAAGCTGAGGCGGCAGAAGAGCTCTAAACGTAAGCATGTGAATGTCTAGTGAGTGTGTCATTTCATTTTGAGCGATATATATATAAAAATCGTCATTTAATAATGTACAAATATTAATTCGAAAATCTTTAGACCAACTAGAAATGTTACTTGATCTGTGACTCTCCTCATCACTCGGTATCTGTGTATTCGAACTCGTACCCATCCTCATCCTCATACTCTGTGGAAGAGTGTGACAAATCTACCACCTCTGGACTGCTATCCAAATCAATGGCATCTTGCTTTGCGTCCTCCTCGTTTGTATTCCGGCCATCCCCGTTCGATACAGCCGGAGAAGATGAGCTTGGGTCCAAGTTTATGGCAACCCCCGAAACTTCTAACCCGGAATACTCATTTGAATGCTCGTCTGATTCAATGTTGACGGTTTCATGCTCCTCCACCTTTTCCGGTGATCTGTTCGGGTTAGTACTTTCAATCATTTTGGTTATCATCTCTAGGTCGGAGTCATCTAATTTATCTTTCTCCTTCAAATGGATAGGTATTCCTGGTTGAGAAGTTTCCGATCGGTCTGTCCTTGAGTCCGTCCTATATTCTCCTGTATGGGACCCTTCCCGCCTTTCTTCATCATCACTACTGCCAGTCTCATCCTTTTCTGCCTCGTTAGCATATTCTTTTACCTCGTGGTTACCAGTTCTCTCTAAAAGAGCATCTTTCTTCGGCGATCCTTCAAAAGGTTTGTTTTCCTCATTTCGAGGATCGTACATCATTTCGTCATCATCATCCAAATCTATCAACTGCTGTCCCTGAGCACGATCTGAAAATCTATATATATTAGATTTCTCGGATGTATCGTCGGTTAATCCCCTTGAATCCCAGCGATCTTCGATTCCTGGCATCATTCCTTTCATCCCATCTTTCTCAAACCCTCCTTCCTTCACCCCACTCTGGCTGAAACCATTGCTTTCCACATTTTTTCCATTCTCAATATAACTGGTCTCAAATCCTCCTGATTCACTCTCTTCACCTGCGGTCTGTCCTAAAGCCAGTAAGTCGTCTTCGTCTCCAGAGTAAATGTTTGATCCATTGGCATCTTGAGGTGTATCAAGGAAGAAGCCCCCGCCTGCATCAAACTCTTCATCTCCTTCGTTATTCCTCTCCTCGTCTTCCACTTGTCCATGTTCCTTGTTAAGTCTACTAATAATCCGCAATTTTGTGAGTAAAACCTTCCAGGCACGAAGTGCAATTAATTCCTGTCTCTTTCTCTCATTTTCTTCTTCAAAATCTTTCAAACCTTCGCACAGCACCTCCACCGCCTCTTTATACTCCTTGAATGTAATAATGCCTTCCATTTTAACAGTGGCCTCATGTCTCCTATTTTCACCTCCAAAATCAAAGCCGACGGCAGCAGGTGCATACTCAATGCCCATCAACTTAGCCGCTTTCTCAGACATCTTATCGGGGATATGAATGCATCCTTCAGGTATCATCCAAGGTTTATAGACATCAACATTACCGTAGGCGTTCCTCGGAATTTTCCCATCAACAATTGGTGGAGGAACATACTTTTCAGTCTGGTCTTCTGAGTAAAGCCGAACATCATCTTCTTCCTCCTTCCCTGAGAGCTCAAAATCGTCCTCATACTTTTTCTTAGTTTTAGGCTTATCTCTGACCTTCAATGGACGGGCCCCAATCTTTAGCACACGGCCTCTCATAAACCAGGCTTTAGCAGAACGAACAAGTTTGACATTCGACCTCTTATAAACAGGAATCAACTCCCCCATTTTGTTGTTCTTCGTTTTCTTTCTAATGGTGCCGCAGCTAATCTTCGGCTTCAAAATCTCGTTAAACTTCAATTGACTTTCCAAAACGTAAATTGGGTGATTTTTGAAGTCCTGAATCGAGTTCGGCATTCCTTCTTTCAAGGATTTCTCCTCAAATTCAATCTCCTCAAACTTGTCAATTCTGTTTTTCTTTAGCCTTCTGCGTGTATTAGAACCATTTATAAGTGAAGCATACCATTTTTCGCCCTTATCTTCCCTAGTGATTCGTTTTTTGCGTACCTTTGCATTATACCACTCTGCATAACGTCTGGTAATGTCTCGAACGCCTCCCAGAAAATCATATCCGATGACATAAAAGGCGTTGTTCCGAGAATCAGTCATGGGAGGCTCCAACTTCGACTTAAGGCTAACTATCTCAATATGTTTTTTGACAATTGGATCCACTGTAACCATGTGCTTCCCATCCTTGTCCCAAATCTCGCACCAGAAAACTGGATATGAACTCTTTCTGTCATCCAGGTCATCGGCACCAATATTGAAGTTTGTGTATGCATTCCTTTTCATTCTGAGAGCATGCAACAGACGTTGATGCTGGTTCATGTGACCTCTTTTTGCTGACATCTCCTGGATGTATTGCTGATGTAACTTCTTCTGTATGTTATTTTTCTTGTCACTGATGGTTTTCAGGGGAGAAAGATTAGTGAAGTCTGGTGGTTGAAGGGAGAATACAAGCCTGGAGTGTATTCCAATGGCTCGAAGCAGGCAAACAAACCCTTGTGCTGCAATGTCTCGGGATCCAGTCCTCATGAGCACGGCTTTAGTGAATTTCTTCTTAGTAATTCGTTGGTAAGGTGCTGGGTCGCTGATCTCGTTCCACAACCGCTTGTAAATGGTTGGCGCACCCTTATCTATGTTCCAAGACTTGTACCAATACTGCATAGCATGTCGAAGAAAGTCTAGAAGCCTCCTGGTTTTGGACTGAGTGCTGGTATTGGTCTTACGTCTCTCTTGCTGGTATTTGTCGAATTCGTTGATTAAGGTACCAGGAATATGAGATCTAAGTTTCTTAAGCAGATCGGGGTCGGAGCACCATGCATTTCGACAGACTCCGTGTGCCACCATCACGAAGAGGTACAACATGTGGAAGTTACGGCGGAATACTCTTTCCTCCTTGGATACCACAACGTTGCGCTTCTTCTTCTTCTGCGCCTTGTGAGGCTTTATTTTAATTTCGATTCTCTGATCCTTGTCCATCTCCTGGGTGTCCACCTTGTCCAAGTCGACGTCCTCGAATTCGTCCGAGTCTATATCTTCGTCTTCACCAGAATCAAAATCGAAATCAGAGTCGGAGTTGGAGAGCAGACCGAAGTCGGACCCAGCAGCAGAAGCCCCACTGAGCGATGTTGTTGTCTCGGGGTTGTCACTGGCCATTCTTGACCGCTTTTTCCTGTCTCCGGATCCGTCATTTGTGTCACTATCGGAAGAAAGCACAATTGGCTGCTCCAAGCTCGATCCTCGGCGAAAATCTGAACCATTTTCGACATTCAGAGGTGGTCTCGAAGTCTGGTTCTGCCCCGAAGACCCTTCATGCTGTGGAAGAGATCTCTCGGGCGTTATTCCTTGTGTATATTGTGTTACCGGCGTGCTCTGTCTACTTGCTCTATGTGAATCTTTCTTTTGCGGCTCTTGTGGCTTCTGCAGCGAGCGATGTCTTCGTCTGCGCTTCAAGGGGCGTTGTCCCCGAGTCGGCACATCACCGCTTTTAATTGCCTCCTCAAGCAACTCACGGTATTGCTGTGGTAGACGTCTTTCGGCCATTGTAGGGGCCACGGAAGAGAAGCAAGTGGAGAGAATAAAATTAAAAGGCGGTGCGCGGAGATTAGCTAAGAATAAAAAGAGAAGCCAGGAGAAGGTGATGGGTGATGCGGACAGGACAGGACAGGACAGGTGGAGGAGGAGGAGTAACTAAGGAAGCCATAACGGGTATGAAGAAGGTGTAGAAACGATGGATGTAGCTGTGCGGTTGGGTGGCAGAGGTGCATGAGACTTAGCGTTCCACTGCACCTAGAGTGAGCAGGTCTTACAGTAGCGATGGAGCAGTAGCGGGCTGCTATTCATTAGTTTGCCGAAGATGCATTTCCTAGAGCTGTTTTTTGGTGTCACCTTTCATTCTAAGTCCGCAACTTTTTGCCCAACAGTACGTTTTATTCTTCAGCTCGTAGACATGACTCCAAGTCTTGGCGTGGTTCTGGCAGCCGGACACTGAGCACTGCCAATAGCTTTTGGCTTGCACTCTTTCCATGCATACTCACCCAGCAAGCACCTTCATGATCCCGACTCGATCCTACTACTACTCCCTTTGCCGCTATTGTTGTTGCTACCGTTACTATTACACCTACCATTGTGATCGCTACTAATTTATAATAATGTAGACCGCTACCAAGATCTTGGAGCATGCTCGGCCAGCTTGCTTCCCTCCAAACTTTCATGCTCAGCACCTCTCTCCACCTGTGAAAGTCAGCCATAATTTTCAATCTCACAACAAGTGCTTCCAATTCTTTCACTTTCCCCAATGCATCCACTTGTCTCTTTTAACTACTACTGCGTCACTCCTGACTGGTTCACCTTAACTTCTCTCTCTCTCTCTCTCTCTCTCCAAAATCTCCACCCGCACCCCATACTTTAGGAAAAAAATTCAGCATCCAAAATTTCACTGTATCCGTCTCTTTGGACATCTGGTTAAATATGGCATCATGTACGGTAATCTAGGCCTTCGACTGAATGCTACCCTTGTGGAAGTGACCAGATTTCATATAGATAGACTTAGCGTACCTTTTTCCTGTACATATAGATACAAACTCCGGCACCACTCAACGCTCAGCCAACCAGCATGGATAAAATGTCTCCAAGACAAACAGCATCAGATTCCCTTCTATCAGTCATACGAGCAGATGATATGCCGGCACAATTCTGGACTTCCCTCTGATGTCGGAGACCTTCAAGGTCTCCTGACATATATTCCTTACTTGTACGAGAAAGATGGACCGGATGTGGGTGTAGAGAATGAAACTCGATTCAAGTGCAAACAACTGAAAGGCCTAAAGGATGTCGAAAGCGTATTCACTTTGATGATGCATACGGTATTGATGAGCCTCTGTCCGTGGTATAAGAATGCTGATGTTCAGCAGTGCTTGACGGACTTCGGAAAGAAAATAGATCCAAGTCCACTCATGATAAGCAGGGAAGTGTTGCAAGACTCTCCCATCGAGAAAGAGCTCACTTTGGCACTTTCCAGTGAAAAATTCCAGGTAGCCAGACAGTTGTTGAAATTCAAGCTGAACGAATCCAATGACTCCATGCTAAGCAGAGACGACTCAGTCATCTGCTGGATTAACTGTCTCTTTGAGCCGACTATATCCAGGTCGCTCTACCACCTCAGCAAATGCGATAGGATTCCGGTAATAGCGTTGTTCGATTTCCTACTACGAAAACCATCCAATGAGTTGGAGTATATTACACTATTCGAAATCTACAAGAAATGGAGCGAGCAGGTCAACCTCATCGATCAAGAAAAACTATACTACCTAAAGCAAGGAGAGGTCTTTTCTGAGGAAACTTATAGAAAGAGGCAGTTTTTAATTCCACCCGTGTTTTCCAATCTTTTCACTTTTGCACTACGGCATAGACTGGAAACATTGCCGACCTTGATCGATTGTTTTCTGGATAAAAACAACACCAACTCACCCCAGATATTGTACCAGATAGGCGAGATCCTTTGGCAACTCTCATACGATCATTCAGACAGAAACTCAAAACTACTTCCTCGCTATTATCGTCTTTGTCAGTCCAAGCTTATTAAAACTGTCAATAGCTTGATATCACAAAACAGCAACTTAGATCTTGATGTCACTACTTTGCTAGCAGTTTCAAATCTCACCTACTATTCTAACAAGCATAAGGCATTTTGCCTTTATAAGGAGGCCAAAAAGAGGTTTGATCGTTGGCAGTTAGAGAGTTTTGATATCGATGGATTTGAGAAAATTGTTGCATCTCCACAAGGTAGGATCATTCAGTCTACCGGAATTAAAAGTGTTGAAGAGGTTCAATTGATACGAAAGGATTACAAGATCAAATTTCTCTGCAATTCCATTCTTTTCTTAAATTTTGATTCCCAGAACAGGCAGGCATTGTACAAGGATCTTAAGAAGCTCCTAAGCCGGCTTGATAGTAACATACTTGAGTGCTATCCAGAAATTTGGAATTTTGTGATCACGAAATTAAAATTGCATGGTTTACTTGATACTACAGGTAATGAGTTATTCAGCATTTATCTTAATAAGTGTGTGAATTCTGAGCTCAACCATGCAGTTTTGGACCAGCTACTCAACAATTCCAAGGCTACGGGTGAATTTTCTCTTCCAATCAAGATGGTCGAATCCCTTCAGTTAGAAAAATTAGATGATCTTAATTTAAGCCGGATTCTTTCCAAGTTATACAAGATGGGAAAAATTCTTAAGCCAGACTTTACTTCCAAGGATGTTCCAGCAATCCAAGGTAAGCAGTCCCTCGGAAACTTGATTGATCGTTACAAAGAAGTCGAAAGACCATTGAAAAGAATGGAAAACCTGGTTTATAAGCAGAATCAATCATTTGCTACAGATTTCAATGTGCTAGGTTTTCGTAACCCGATAGATTTGGCTAGATATCTTTACTCACGGGCGCCTTTCAAATCAAGCAAGGTGAACTCAAGTTATCTCCTTGGAGAATCGATAGTGACACCGGAAATGACTTACGATAGATATTCCAATCTTAACGAATATACGAAGATAACGCCTGCGACTTTGTCGGCGTTGTTCATTTCATGCTTGCGTCTTAAGGAGCTTGGCATATACGAGGACACTAAGTGGGGGCCAGAAAATCTCGAGCCAATCGATGTTGCATTTGAGGAGTTTGATTCTCACATATCTAACTCTTTCGGAGACCTGATGGATCAAAAAATATATCCGGAGAACAATCTTTTAGCGGTGTACATTAAAGCTTGTCACGAATTTCAGAATCTCAACCGTCTGTACTCTTTTCCTGACAAATTGGTGGACTGGAGATACCCGGTGAGACAAGGACTCATGAGGCTTTATGTTTCGATGCTAAACGAAGTGGATGGTAATGAGTTAATTCGCTGTTTGAACGCTTATGATCGCAGATTTAAGATCCTTCGGAAGTGTCAGAGTGAGTATGAGTTGAAAATGACAAAGAAGAGATTGGAACCGGTGACTGCGTCTGGCAGGTTTGCCAACTTCGTTTCAAATTTCGAGTTTACATGGGATGTGATACGAAACTGGGATTGGCCCGGAAGAGTATAGAGTACGGCTATATACATAGATAATATTAAATGATGGATACGAGCTTGAGTACTATGTCCATGCGCATGAGTTCTACATGCACATGATGCTAGCTACTGGTAAATGTGGTACATGAGTTTGAGTCGTTAAAGTATTGGGACCATTAATGGTGGGAATATATTATGCATTATTCATTTAATAATTGTGGCGAAGCATTATTCAGGAGGTGGTGATCAGCATTACAACGGAATAGCTTCGGCACAATTCACGCCCCTCAATCCGATGCTATAGTTTATTGAACATCGGTGGATGCTTTCGATAGTTTCCTGGTTACACCTCTTTCGGATGACTTGGCCTTTCCAGAATTTAACTCTATGGTCTCGATCTGCTGCTCAATTTCACCTAAACTGATGGTGCCTTCAACATCCTGAGCTTCTTCATCTTCAGGGTTCTTTCTGAATGCTCTGAATCGGAGCCACCAGATGATCTGTGACAAGAATATTCCGGCCTCCATAACGATGATGACGGCATACAAGATCATTCCCATGACATCGATGTCTCCAACGAGATTGCTCACCATCGAAAAAGCGGCGCCGGTACTATCCAAGGCAAGAAAGAGAAAGTTAATGCCGACGACCCTTCCTTGACGCTTAAGAAGCTCTACATATGGAGGTATAAGTCCTGCCGCTAAAACGATGGATGCCAATATACCAAATACTAGTGTTGGCCAGTGTTTACCAGTTTTATAAACATGTTTAAGCCAAATTCCAAACGCTAATTCACCGGCGAGTGTAAGGAAGTAGAAACTGCCAGCATATATAATTATCTTCTTTCTTTGGTAGCTGTAGGGAGGATAGTACATACTCTGCACCCAGGCAATGGAGCACAAGAAGAGGAAAAGTTGTGGCTGAATCTGCATAGGAATATAAGAGTCTGAGCTGATGAAGTAGACTCCAAAAGGCATACCCGATAGACACCATAGAAACATGAAAACTGGAGGAAAGCCAGTGGCATCCTTCTTCTTCCATAAGAAGTAAATCTGTGGGCTTAATTGGATGCACCAGAGAACGGTACCGATGGTACCCAAGACATTCGCCACAGTCTTGCTATCAGCCATGTTGTGACCAGAAAGTAAAAAAAAAAGAAGAAAACAGATGTCTAATCGATCACAATCAGAAGAATGCAGCCAAAACTGCCATCTTTATCGATGGATACTTTCGGTAATCTGCAGGCTTATAAATTGCTGGAAATTTTTTCCCTCTATTATAAGTGCAGCCGCGAGCGCAGGCGAGTGGAAGAAAATTCCGCGGAATTTGGCTCCGGGGAAGATTTGAGCCGCAGTCTTGGTGACTTTTGAGCCCCATAGCAGGATCTTATAGGCAACTAAGCCTCGAGATAATTGCGCTCTGGTTCCCAGTTTGGAAGCTGCAAGATGGCACAGAGTACTGTTCGCAACACATCGAGCTTTGAAGGGCCTTATGTGGTGTCAGAGCGGAAATAAAGGGTCTTGAGATTGGCGCGATAACGGATTTAATATTAAGAACGCGCAATTTGGATACGCAGGGAAAGATCAGGGGACCGAAGTGAGAGAATCGATAACAGAAAAAAAGGAGATGAATTCCAATGTAGCAACTGGTGGCATTCGGTTGGCTTAATTGCTTGACTTGCTTGGCTTGGCCTGTTTGACCTGCTCGCTTAGTATATAAATCCAGTAAGTGGTTTACAGGATGATATGATTTGAGACCACGGGATTCTGGGGCCATCCTCTTTCGTGGTATTCTAGCCTTATAATTATAGGAATGGTCGTTTCAAGGTATTTGCAGTGTAAACTGGTAACTCCTCTACCTGCAGATTAAGTTATGTGGCTGACGTCACTGACTCTCTATCGTCCTTTTGATAAGCTTCCAAAAGCAGGATAATGTGCATCCCAACACCCTGTTACTTGTGGTTCTCGAGCAAGATCCTTGGTAGCCTTAGATTCTCTGCCCCTGGTCATTCTGCAAGGTCTACTCCGTCTATCTACATACAGTTCTATTAGATTCCTTTATGCTGCTCTTTATTTATGTCCCGCTTCACACCACCAGTTTCATTAGATCGTCAAGATAAGGATCCTTACTTCTTCCCTGTCCCGTTGGATCCAGCGTCTCCAAAGACTTGTGAAGCTCAGTTAAATATTCAATATTTGGACCTGAATCTCCCTTGCAGACCTTGATTATTTGTGCCGTTTTCTCAACATCTTCAGGTCCAACAAATGACTCGTTTTCTGTGGTGCCGATGTAAACCACAGACGTTATAACAGGTTCTCCTCGTTCATTTCTGGGTAGCTCTTCCATGATAGACAATATTTTGTCGTCCTGTTTCTGCTGATCGCTCAAAACAACATTGAATTTGATCTCATGTGTGGAATATCCATCCTTTTCTCTGAAATCCAAATACTCGGAGGCCTGCTTGGCATACTTAGGTGGAATGTAGTACACACATCCCCAGACCTCAAGTGTCTTCTGCAAGCGACTTTCATTGTTGACAATGTCGTGGCGATCGGGATACTCTGCCAACTCATACTTCAGAATATCTGGCTTAAATTCATCATGTTCTATGATTTCTGTGTGAGGTATTATCGTGACTACACGCCCTTTATGTTGTGGTGTTCCTCTGTTATCGTAACTGCTCTGCCAGAACTTCCTTGCAAACCCGTTCACGTAGCCAGGGAACTTCTGAAAGTTCTTTGAAAACTCCAGATTGTGAAGAGGTGGCTTGAAAAGAAGAGATCCATAGCCCACTAGCCATAGTGGCTTTTGAGTAACAGTCATTATAAGTGGATATATTATAAGTAGATATGTTATAGAAAGAAAGGTGAAATCCGCGGAGAAAGTGTGGCGGGAATTTCTGCATGCTGTGCAGATGGAAGATCGCAGCAGGTAGTTTGTCACAGTTTAGCCAAGTAAGACGAAGAATCTGCTGTCTGTGAGTCCAAACAAGTAGGATTGAATGGAGTGGCATTATTAGTATGCTTCCGTGTAAAAGTTACTGTACGCAACTCGATTTGCTTGGAATTAGGCCACCGAGCGCCGAACTTTGCAATTCACTCTAAAAATCGGGTGTACATAGGTAAATCAGCATAACAAAAAACTACACCATACATAACTGCAGCTACCTGAGAATAATTTATTAAAGGTATTTTCGTGCCAATATATCCAATCATGTATCATGTTCTGTATGTAGCGGGACGTGCCTTGGCTGAAGGCTAATACCATATCTTAATCTACTGCATCTTGCAGCAGGAAGTGCAGCCCTCCTGGCAGCATATATCTTGCCAACTGATCGCCATCCCATTGCTTCTTCTCCAAATATGGAGTCCTTTTCTGACTGCCGGAAACACCTTTTATAAAACTACGCACGCCTATCCACACTCCCTATTTGCTTCCAAGCCGTCTTCCTTTTCCATGAAACTTCGTGGTAGTGAATCTTGAGTATGAGCTTGTGGAAGCTGTCGTGGAGTTCTTCTTTGGAGGAATAGCAAAGCCGAAGGCTCTCCTCTGTGGAACATTGTCGTAGTCCACGCCAGAAAACCTGGAAACAACGGATTTTAGCCAGGCAGGAGCAGCAAGATGTCCTGTGGAGTAGAACCAGACCTGGTTGCTTACCGTAGTTGGTGTTCCTAGCCTGTGATTCAAAACAAATGCTCTGTTTCCTAAAATGACAGAAGCCAAAGGACCCAACGAGCGCGTTTCAAAGCAGTTGTAAATGTACGCAGCTCCCATGCCAATGAGAGAAAGCAAGAAGCTAGGAACACCGTCCACCAACAACCGAAATCCAAGCGACACAGCAGGCAACAACGAAGCCTTTAGCGGCAAAAAGTAGAAGTTAACGTTCTGGTAGTAGTTGTCGACGGACCAGGTGAATGTTAGCGCAGAGAGGAGAGCAGGAAAGAGAGAAAACACAGGAGGAAGGCAAACGTACACACCAACTAACATGGTCGGAAGTGTGATGACGAAGTAGTAGAGATAGTCAGGAAGACTGCGGTTAAACTTTCCCTCCTCGAGACCTCTTGAGAATCGATAAAGCATATATATTTCCATCAGACCCTGCATGGGCTGTGGGTGAGATATGAAGAATCCTGTAAGGAGTCTGTAGAACTCCCAGTGTTTGAAAACCTGTGGGAAGAAGCAGATGAAGGTATTATAGCGTACAATGCTTAACGAGTTCAAACCAGCCATTACCAACGACGTTAAAGTCATGGTTCTCGTTAGCGGAGGAACTCCTGACACAAATCTGATATTAGTATTACAACCAGATGATATAAATGGCAAACTAATGGTCCACTTACGTTCTTAAATCCGACATTTCTCGTGTAGTCTAGAAGCACTTATGTATGTGATGATACCAATGATACCACGTATGCTCGCGATTTTGACTATAGGGCAGAAATTCTGGGGGAAAACGCATAATAATCTTTGAATAATCTGCCCCTGTGTTTGCAAAGGTGAGAAAGCAACTGCCATGTAAATTGTTGTATGAAGGAATATTTTATGATCCTTTTGATTCTTTGGTTGGCTAACGTTGGGAAATTCGTGGCAAAGATGCACCACTGTATACACTAAGACCAGTCTGTGAGAGGTGAATGAGTAATAGAGTAATAATAATGGTACATCTGCGTCTTTGAGATCAAAACTTACGATAAATAAATCTATCGATGCAACAGCTTTTTGAAATATGGTGGTGGCTGCCGGCATGGGGGCAGGTCATACGGTCGGTGAATGTTTGCTTTTCATGTCGGCGCTTAAACAGACATTCTATCCTCAGGCACAACGTTATTTCTTGAAAATCCAAGCAGTGAAAGTCAAAGCTTGCAGACGAAATATTTAATGTGACTTCTGATGATTTATGAGCCTCTGTAGTAACTATATATGGTAATATGCTTCACTTGGTGGTTCTCCTGCTGCCGGTATTACCTCACCAGATTTAGCCGCACATTATTGGTATTCATAATAAGCCCTCTCCCCTCTCTAGTTGTGAGCTTTCACTTACATATTCAGACCCAGTCATCTCAAGAGGCCAATCATGAAACTGGTAGCCTCTTCCACTTCCCAATTTCCATCTTCCATTCAGCATCGTTCTTCCTCCCTCCCTAACTCTACATCTTCTCTCACCCCTACACCGCGATGATGTGTCTCTAAATTAGGTTCACCACGGACAGTTACTGCTTGCTCTCCATCCATCTGCAATGTCTAAAAGAGTGAATCTTTATTCTGTGGTGGCACTCAGAACAGAATGTGATGATCACCTTTCCGGTGCAATCAGTAGACTCGGTTTTGAAGAGTCGTTCAAACTTGTAGACACAAAACTAGCCATCGGCTATCTTTGCATAGCATGTTCTGGATTGCTATTCTATTTAGATAAGAAGTATAAGAACGACTTCACCAACAATCAGTATGTTCAGTACACAACAATTCTTGTATCATTGTTCATGACTCTTGAAGTGGTTTGGTTCTTGTTTAGCAAATATGTTGAGAAATCCATCAAATACGTGGGCTACAAAGGTTCGAAAAAAATCCAGATTTCCACCTCTACAAAGTCTAGGACATCACCTATATACCAAGTTGTTTTTAACCTTGATGGAAAGACACTTGAAAAGGACTACAAGTTCGCTGAATTGTTCAGTGAGGAAGGGTATTTGAACTTTGTTGTGTTCTCAAACGCTCTAAAAGACGCTATAAGTGGTTTAGAAAAGGAATCATGATATGTAATAATAGATCACGGCATGTTCATAACCAGAACCAGAAGTGGACTGAGTAATCTTTGGTGCTAGTAATCATCCATACCGCTGTATCTTCTTAACTCTCTGTAGAGACAGTCCGGCACGATCTTCAATGCCGGGAGAAATCGTCCGTACAGTGGGTAAACAAATGTGCCATTCAGTCCTTCCCTAACAATATAAATCACCCTTTTGGCAAGCTTTCCGGTGTCCACTAGTGGAGCCAAAAATTTGTTTTCAACGTTGACGTCTTCAAACATCCGAGTAGTCATTTGTCCCGGCAAGATAGTCGTCAATGCTACAGACTCTGGGACCTCATATCTCAAGGAGTCGAACAAGTTGATCAGACCCGACTTGGTAGCGGAGTAGATTGCCAACTTTTTAGGTGCAACGATTCCGAGCACGGACGATATGCCCAAAAGGTGAAGTCGGCTTTCAGGCCGATGTTGAAGATGGTCTTTCAATATAAGCCTGATCAACTGCAAGTGGGAAAAGTAGTTAACCTGAAAGATCCTCTGAATATCATCGTCTTCTAATCCAAGCAATGGATGGATTTGACGAATACCTGCATTGCATATTAGCACGTTTATCTGCACACCGTGCTCTTGCATCTTCCTGTAAGCCAACCTAGCCGATTCTGGCTCAGAAAGATCACATTGTAAAAACAGCAGCTTTTTGTTAGCTACTTCTTGAAGTGCTTTGGAGTATATCAAATCAAGGACCACCACTTTCTTGCACTTGGGTTCCCTTAACCATTCTTTCACCATGTCCAATCCGAGTCCATTAGCACCTCCGGTTATCAATACATTCACCGAATCTGAAAAGAATTTCGCCTTGTCACTGAATCGCCTTTGCTGCCGATAGTTATAAACAGAAAATATCCATAATAGTACGACAATTATGGAACCACTTAACAGCCATTCATGCTGCCCCATCATCAAGCATCTTGCCAAAACGCTCAAGCACACTAGTGGATTGAATAGACTCCACTCAAGCCAATACCAAAGTAAATCTACCGATAAATATGAGCCAGCTACTAGTGGTGGTAACGGTACCACGTATTTTAAAGCCTCTTTCCAGCCCATTGGCGGAATAGAGGAAGAAGACGCTGTCAAGATCAGTCAAAGATCATGACAGTCTTAATGCTCTGCAAGGCTGTGCTACTTGGCATAAGCCACTGGTGAGTGAGTAGGTATACGATATTTTCGGTTATTCTGACAAGCTGGAAAGTGGCCCTGATGCTAATCGGTTGGCCATGGCATATATGATTCGAGAGTTTCAAACTTTTCTGTATAAGCACGTTTTGTTTCGGCTAATTAATTTGTATTGGCACGGTCTTTATTATTCGACGATTGTAATCCTACACGCCTACTCTAAGAATAATTATTACAATTAACAATTCTAAAATACATGTTGTTTTCTCACTGTCCCTTATTAACACTCCTATTGATGAAGACTCCATTCAGCTTCGAATTGTGGGCAGAGTTAGAAATGAACTTCCTGGTGGACCTAATCTCATCCGCAGCATATCCCGGAATTCTAATATTCCAGTTTCTCTCTAGATGAAGTTGAACATCTCTAGCATCCAAGTTATCCGACTTCCTGTGCTTAGCTAACCTGCAAGCAAAAGATGTCACTGAAGTGACGAACTCGTCAGCCATATCCAGTAATAGCTCCTCGACATCGCCGTCAATTGCAACTTCGGCGTCTCCTTCTTCTGAGGCCACGGACCTGACAAGTTCACGTAATTTTCTCTTGTTGAGCACTCTTTCACCTTCCATCTCAAAATGCTGTGGGCGAATAATTACCGGGCTTGTTAAAGCAGGAGCATTGATTGCATTTCCATTCAAAATAGAAGGTCTGTTGTTCATTTTCACGGGAGCGGGCTGTGGAGTGGAGACTTTTAACTTGTCCGGTATTGAGATATTCTGAAATTTCGGTCTGGCACTTCCATATTCCTGTGGAACAGAACCCGAACGAGGAGTTGAAACACGAGCAGATGCTGGAGCCGGGACGGTGCCCTGCTTCTTCAGCTGGGAAGGAGATTGCGCCTCGCTACCAACTGCAGGTGTAGAGGCAGCAGTCTGACTGGAGGCTCTGACCGATCTAGCTGTACCCGGTTGCTTGGAATTACGTCTTTGTGTTTGTTTTCTGGCATTTTTTGCCTTGGCTTGTTTTCCAATTGTCTGAGGTGTTGGGACGCTTTGCGGCTGTGGTGTCGATTGGGCAGAACTTGCTGTCCGTGGTTGCTGCTGCTGTTGTTGCTGCTGTAATTGTTGTTGTTGCAGTTGCTGCTGCTGCCTTTGACGCTGAAGCAAGAGTTGTTGTTGCAGCGCTTGTCTCTGCTGTGGGTTCAGTTGTTGGAACTGTGTTTGAGAGCTGTTATGAACCATATTTGCCT
The DNA here is from genome assembly GCA_030565225.1 of Allodekkera sacchari. Taxonomy (NCBI): domain Eukaryota; kingdom Fungi; phylum Ascomycota; class Pichiomycetes; order Pichiales; family Pichiaceae; genus Allodekkera; species Allodekkera sacchari. Next base: position 38,394 of record JAJMBG010000010.1, read on the forward strand.
GCTGGGTAAGATTTCCTTGTGACTGGGAGCGCATAATTTGCTGCAGCTGCTGCTGCTGCTGTTGTTGGCCGTTGGAAGCCGCTGCTGCTGCCTGAAGTTGTTGTTGCTGCTGCTGGGTAATGCGAATCTGGTTTGTGATCTGCTGAGCATATCTACGGCATTGTTCCATCTTGCTACGGAGCACTTTCTGTTTCTCTGCAAGGGACGCTAGCTCATTTTGTGGGGTGCTTGGGTCGCTCTGCTTAGCCTCTAAACCCCGCAATTGGTTTCTGAACTGCTCTGCCACCTTGATGAGCTGTTGGTATTTGGTGACCTGCTGCTGTCTACGAGCCTGCAGTTGCTGTAGAGGGGTTATTCCATGACTACCACTTGAAGAGGCCTGTGCAGATTGTGAATTGGTTCCAGTGCTGGGGGTTGCTGGAGTAGAAGCCGAAGGAGACATTGACTGGCTGCTGATATTACGCCTCTGCATGCTAGCAAGCTGCTGTTGCTGTGCCGCTGCACCGATCTGGCTCTGTCCAGCAGCCGCCCGCTGCTGTTGAGCGGCAGCCAGTAGCTTCTGTCGACGGTTGTATTGAATAAGAATGGCCTTGATGCGTTCCGCCTTCCTGACGTGTTCTTTGCCTTCTGGCGTCTGAAATCCCTGTTTCTGGGCGGCCTGCTTCTCGATATTGAACTGCCGCAACAACTGATTTGCCTGTTGTGGAGTGATGTTAGGAAAAGGTCTGCGGTGCTGCTGGTTCTGTGGAGGAGAGGAGGCTCTAGGAGTGCCAGAGCCCATGGTTGGTGTTGAGATCGACATTGGCGAATTGCTCATACGTGGCGACGACTGCTGCGATCCCTGACCAATGGGGTTTTGCTGGTTCTGCATGTTTTTCTGATTCCTCTATAATGCAGTGAATTGAAATTGGGGGAACAACGAAGAACTTATTGCAGACGCAGAAATAGTTCAATGTGACCACGAGTAGTTAACTCTGCACAGATGATTGACGGAGGCAACAATCAAAGGGAAATACGCTGCTAAGAGTAAGTGGAGTAGCAGTAAAAAAATATGGTGACGATCTGGCGAAATGAAGTGCAAGTATTCGCAACAAACAGTGATGGCAGTAATGACAACAACAAAAATAGAAAAAAAGAAGAGACGAAAGAATCGTCGACGGCGAAGGTCGCGCAACTGGCGACGCAAGCGACGCGACGATCAGGATCAAGAAGAGGTAGCATAAAATCATTGTTAGGGCTGTAGATCCCGGGAAAGATGGAGTCTGTCATATCTGGCGGTACTTAGAGAAGAAATCAACAATAGATGCTTAATAATTAGGTCCATGAAATGCTAGATCTGGCATTTCGATGGAAATGTGCAGAGTGCCTGTAGGTGGTGATCCATCTAATTTATCAGCAGTACCCCACGCTTGCACTCACTACTTTCAACGATGAATGCGATTTCTAAACCGAACGGCCTGAGATATAAAGTAGTCCACAGCCGACTGCGTCATGTTACCGTTTCAAAAGTCAATGGTAGGGCCACATGTGGTAGCAAATGGAATACTTCGACGATTTAGGTTGTATTATTACATAAAGTCGCTGTACTCGTAGAGAGATATTTTCTCATGTGTCACTGGCTGCCATGCTGTTAAGCACTAGGCAAGTTCATCAATGTGGGGGAAGTCACATGCTGCCGAAAATGAAACACAGATTTTATGATATTCACTAGTCTTTTCGTCATATTCATATAATTCCTGCTTCTGCTTGTATGCAATCCTTAGTATCCTACACGCTTGAGGTCTGCCGCCGAGTCATACGATACCTACTTTAATATTTAATTCTGGCATTCACAGTCCAAGCGATCGTGACAGCGATATGTGTCCATCAAGTTAAATACTTCGAGCTGTCTCTGTCGTGCATAAGGTTTTGCTTTCTCTGTACATATAGTAGTTTACCTCATGATACTACTCCTCGAGCCACCAATAAGAGGTATTTATTCCACTACCCTGGAACCCGCCGCATCCGGTAACAATAATATGTTCCTTGTGTCCAGCTACGCTTTTTCACCTCCCCCAAGTGTCCGGCTGTTCTTTCTCTACAACTTATCCTGTTACTTGGTCTGTATATGTCAATCATTTAGCCGTATCAAGGTTTGTTTGTTTTTTTTTTTAAGTCTCCCAGCGTTCTCAGCGCATCTCATCATCTTTGGCATCTCCTTAAACTCCTTTCCGTTTGGCCATTATCAATTTCCGTTTTGGCATGCGACAAATTTTTTTTTTTTTCATTAACAAAATTTTTCACATTTTTCAGTCTCATTTCTCCTTTTCTTTTTTCCTAAAAATTTTTCTTCATCTATAAATACCGATCGTGTTCCCCCTTGAACACCTAAAAATCTTAAAAGATTGGGAAACCTTCTTCTCCTGGACTATTCCCCAATTTTCCCGTAGAGTCCCGTAAGATGAGTAACTATTTGGATTGTTCTAAGGCTGTCGACTATCTTTCTCAATATGAAGAGAAAGATGGTCTTTCTGTTCAGGACTTGATGAACTCCAAGGTCAATGGAGGTTTAACTTACAACGATTTTTTGATTCTACCTGGCAAGATCGAGTTTCCTGCTAGTGCAGTCTCGTTGGAAACCAAGTTGACTAAGAAAATTGTTTTAAAGACTCCGTTTGTGTCTTCTCCTATGGATACCGTTACTGAATCCGAGATGGCTATTCACATGGCTTTGCTGGGTGGTATCGGTATCATCCATAACAACTGCACACCCGACGAGCAGGCTGAAATGGTTAAGAAGGTCAAGAAATACGAAAACGGCTTTATCAACGATCCTGTTGTTATCTCCAAGGATCTCACTGTTATTGAGGTCAAGAAATTAGGTGAGAAGTACGGATTCATGTCCTTCCCTGTTACTGGTAAGTTCTCTCAAATTTTCCATCCAAGCAGCATCTACCCTTTGCCTTTCCTGATGATTCAATTTTAAAAACATATAACTTTCGTTCTACCTACTGATCGGATCGATCATGCGGACAACTCTTATATCTGACCAGGTTGATGTCCTGCTGTAAACTATTTAGTGCGCAGTTTTACTAATTCTTCTTTTAGAAACCGGTAAAATCGGTGGCAAATTGATCGGTATCATCACTTCAAGAGATATTCAATTCCATGAAAACCAAGAGGACCCTGTCTCAGTGGTCATGACCACCGATCTGGTCACTGCTCATCATGGTGTTTCTTTATCTGAAGGTAACGAAATATTGAGGAAATCCAAGAAGGGTAAGTTGCCTATTGTCGATGATGATGGTAACTTGGTTTCTTTGTTGTCCTTGACCGATTTGCAGAAGAACCAGAACTATCCTAACGCCTCCAAATCTGGCCACTCCAAGCAATTGCTTTGTGGTGCTGCCATTGGTACTATGGAGAAGGATAAAATCAGATTGCAAAAGATGGTTGAAGCTGGCTTGGATGTCGTCGTTATCGATTCTTCCCAAGGTAACTCTGTTTTCCAGATTCAATTGGTCAAATACATTAAGAAAACTTACCCAGAACTTCAAGTCATTGCCGGTAATGTTGTCACAAGAGAGCAGGCTGCTCAGTTGATTGCTGCTGGTGCTGATGCTTTGAGAATTGGTATGGGTTCTGGTTCTATCTGTATCACCCAGGAGGTTATGGCTTCCGGTAGACCTCAGGGTACCGCTGTCTACAAGGTGTGCGAGTTTGCATCCAAATTTGGTGTTCCTTGCATTGCTGACGGTGGTATCCAGAACATTGGTCACATCACGAAGGCTTGTGCTTTAGGTGCCTCCTGTGTTATGATGGGTGGTCTTTTGGCAGGTACCACAGAGTCTCCTGGTGACTACTTCTACAGAGATGGTAAAAGATTGAAGACATACAGAGGTATGGGCTCTATCGACGCTATGCAAAAGACTTCTTCTCGTGCCAACGCATCGACTGCCAGGTACTTCTCCGAAGGTGATTCTGTTTTGGTTGCCCAAGGTGTTTCTGGTTCTGTCTTAGACAAGGGTTCTTTGACCAAGTTCATTCCTTATCTATACAACGGTTTACAACATTCTTGTCAAGATATCGGCGTCAAGTCCTTGGCCACTCTGAGACAGAATGTTGCTAACGGTAATGTCAGATTCGAGCTAAGAACACCTTCTGCTCAATTCGAAGGTGGTGTTCACAACTTGTACTCGTACGAAAAGAGACTACATAATTAGGTTAAGTTGCTCATTAATATAATAATATCGAATGTCATAGAAAAATGCCAGGTAAAAAATTTGTAGCACTTACTTAATGAATCATACTTGATTGCCGTTGAGTCTGCTAACCGACTGCTAGAGATCCTAAAAGGAGTCTTTCTTTATACGGGGAAATTATTAGAGATCCTTTATGGATAATTCTTTGTTGAACCAACACGGTTCGAAAATCTATGACAGTGGAGAAGAATTCGGCTGCCCATGGAAGCTATGTTCTGTTCCAGCAATCTACTCATACTAATTTATGCTGCTCTTGTCGATTTGTCCTAATGGCCTAGTACTACAATATATTACATAATGTACCATATTGAACTGTCACTTAAAAAGGCATATATAAAGTTATGTCGGTTGGGCATATTGATCTTTTTAAATATCACTTTATTGCTGTAATACGGTTAGTTAATACTTCTTATTTCATATGGCTTATTCGACTTCTTTTCTTTTTTGTTCATTGTTCAATAGTTTTTTCAGTCGCCATTATTGGACCCCTATTTAAATACTTGACGATTTTAGCTTGTTTAGTTGGAGATTTAATATACAACAACAAAGTTGGTCATAACGCGACACGAATATTCAATATCTTTAAAGATCATCTCAGAGAGAGGTTCTACAATACCACGTTTCATTTGCACATGAAACTGAATGATTCACAAAATTAAAAGTACCTTAACCCCTTTTGCTAATATATATACAGTACTGTGATCATCAAGACGAGGAATTTTACTGTCGACAGCACCTTACTCACTTGCCAACGTACAATGAAGGGTAAGCTCAAAGAATAAGGGAAATTCACTTAGCAGCCTCAATAGACTTGACTACTGGCATATTATTATCTTATTTTATTCAAAAACTTGAGAGAGTTTAATTATATGTAAGTTTAAACGGATTCCAAAATGACATCCTTGAAACCAGCAGAAACCTTCTTTCCGTCTTCGGAAGAAGCCTCACCATGTAAAGCCAATAAGTTACCCAAATCGAACTTTGGTTGTTTCAATAATTTAACCTTTCTAATATGGACATTCTGTAGTGGGAAAATGGATTGAGTAGCAGTCTCAATTTCTCTGCCGATGGCTTCTGGGAAAAGCTTCCCGGTGAGTTGGGCTAGAGTACAGTTGGAGACCTCCTTAGTCATGATTTCAACCATCTTCTTTCTGACCTCTCTTAATTGAGAAGATTGAGCGTAGGTGGTCTTCTTGATTTGGTTGGCTTGTCTCTTGGTGAAGGCGATACAGAAAACTCTCAAGACGTAATCATCGGCGGTCTTAACAGTAACGTTGGCCTCAACCAAAGATTGCCACTTTCTCACAAGAGACTTCAATTTATCTGTGGTGAAGTCCAAACCGTGGAAGTTGGTCAATAAGTTCTTACCCTGCACTTCGTCAACTCTCAACTTAACCTTCTTGAAAGCATGGTCCTCGGAACCTTGCAAGTCAGCAAGGTTGATTTCGAAAATTCTGCCCTTTAATCCATCAGCAGCATTCTTCAAACCTGTAGATTTGTTGATTAAGGTCTTTCCAGCATTTCTGTTCTCAAAGGTAGTTGGAGCCTTGATATCATACCATTCCTTTCTGGTGAATGGGTCGACAACCTTCTTCTTAAGACCTCTCTTTCCCTTGGATAATCTCTTATTCTTACCAATAGCCATCTTGTTGTCAAATGCTGCTGTACTATAAAAGACGAAGAATAGATTTTTCAAAAGCGAGTAATACTTGAATAAATTTTTGAGTGAAAATTTTTTGGTGTGTGAGACTGGGGCCTTGGCTAAGGCGCGAGAAGGAGGGATCTACGCAAAAGAGAACTGTGTGACTGCCACACCTCACACCTCTGGATGCAAAACCCACACAAATATATGTAGGAGATGGTTCAGGTGAATAGGCTACTACGAAGGTGTGGGTGAATATGAGAGTATGAAACCAGTGATCTGTTGATTGATTGTCTTTGATTTAGTTACATACAACAGACAAAGCAACTGAGACGTTGCATATAATATGCAGTAGTCGCTTGATGCTTGATGCCTATATTACCTCAGTGTTTCCATTACTAGCCCTTAGGTAGAAATGCATGAGTGTCAATACAAAAACATGATATGTGTATGTGTGGTAATTGATTGCGTAATCACACATGGCAAGAGACAGAAATTGACCCTGTATTCCCTTGATTCCCTTGATTCCCTTGATAATATGAATACAATATGTACAGTGAAGAGAGACTTGGACGGAGACCGTGTATATATGGACCATTATTACGTCAGGAAACTATTGCGGTCGAGTGTCTTTCTGGTATTGTAGGTAGCACTCGAAGGTTCAATTGCACTGAAAATATGGCAAGTAATATGTTAACTTTGGAGCAAAAAACGAGACAACTAGATCAGTTAGTAGTAGTAGTAGTGAAACTTAATAATGGTCTCATCTTTATACTGGTGTATGATGATTGAGTTGCATGCTTTTGGTCTCTTAGAGCACCAGATCTAGCTGCGCGCTTTCGGCGCCTAATGCTTTTTAATCGGCAGCTGAGCAAGGGTCTGAGCATAGCAGGTATATGGCGAAACGTCACTGATTCTGGAACCCAGTAGATGGACCATCCCAATTTTGAATGCTGCAGGTGGTGAGCAATGGGCAGGCGTGCTCAATGCAAGGCCGTTGCTACTTTTCTTCAAGGAGCATAATGAGACCCCACAACGTCGGTAGAGCTCATATGGAGACAGCAACAATCAGAAGTCTCCGGTGTGTTAATACTCGTATCCTAGTCATGAAAGGATCTCCCCCAAAGCTGTCTCGTCATGATTTGTGCATGCCGGTTGGCAGTGACTTATTATTATTATTGCTTACTTACGGCCTGATAGAATCAGCACAGCCTTGACATCAGTAATCTAGCATTATAGATGCAAGCGGCTGTGGTGTCGGAAGACCGTCTAAGCTTACCCCGGGATACCCTGCAGATCTCACACCTTGGCTGATCTGCTTTCCATTATTTCTTGCTTGCAATGTCCAGTTGTATGCTTTGCATCTACCCAATCATCATACTACTACTTTATCTGCTGCCGCTTACTCTGCTACCACACTTGGCTCACTGCTCGGTCTTGACTCCTCTAATCCTCACACACGCACATCGCCCAGTTCCGTCGCGTCGATCGAGGCAGCGAATGCGGCTAAACGTAAATACTGCTCCAAAAAACACATCTCTAATTTACATGTCGGATCTACATTTGCTGCAGCTTTTTTCTTCTCCAGGCTTTTTTCTGCTTTCACATTGCAATGGAGAATGTTAGTGTAGGCCAGGATCGTGTGAGCTCGGAGCCTGTAGTGGCTACCAGGCGAGATAGCTCTTCGTTGGAACAACCTGCACATCATCATCATCGTCAACATCGTCACCACAGCTCAGGTCATCAGGAGAAAAACACCGTGACTCTCAAAGTAGGGCTTATAGGAGATGCGCAGGTGGGCAAAACTTCACTGATGGTGAAGTATGTGGAGAACTGCTTTGACGAAATCTACACACAGACACTAGGAGTGAACTTCATGGAGAGAACAATCCGAATAAAGAACACAGAGATCACATTTTCAATCTGGGACTTGGGTGGCGAGGCGGAGTTCACTAATATGCTACCATTGGTGGCCAGCGACGCAGTGGCTGTGCTTTTCATGTTTGATCTATCTAGGAAATCGACTCTAAACTCTATAAAAGACTGGTACCGGCAGGCCCGAGGTTTCAACCGCACTGCCATTCCATTCTTGGTCGGCACCAAATACGATTTGTTCGTTGATTTGCCCGAAAATCAGCAGGAGGAAATCACGCGGCAGTCCAAGAAGTACGCCAAGGCCATGGACGCTCCCTTGATCTTTTCGTCCACCTGTGCCTCTATCAACATTCAGAAGATCTTCAAGATCGTAATAAGCAAGGCATTCGATTTGAGATTGAAGATCCCCGAAATACGCAACACAGGAGAGCCCATAATCCTCTATCAGGATGTGTAACCGGTATAGAATATAGCATTGGAATTTGCAGCGAGCAGCGCACGAGTAGTGGCTTCATGCCGATGTGTAGATAGCAGCAGCACCGCCCACAGCTTCTTCGGAGATAATGTCGATGCTTACCTTCTTAACTTATCTCCCATCACGGCTCTAATGGTGTGTCTTCCTCTATATACAGATAACAGAGTGTTGCAATGTTGGGTGTAATTGACGTATACACCTTTAGCAAGTCATTCATAGCTATCTCACCCATTGATGTCCCTTATCAACTTATCGTTTTTGAAACTATTCACAATCTCGTCCTCGCTCACGCTTAGCCGTAACATTCGATTTCTCTCCAACTTCAAGTTTTGAATAATCAATATTCCGTTTTCCTCGAGATCTTTTAAAATATACTCTAGTCCCTGTATTCTGAGTTTCGCCTTATTCTGCATTCCGTACATAGCATCCATAACCTCAACATCCTCAGCACGAAGCATATTTTTCAACTCCGTAAACGACTCCATATTAATCTCATTGTTCATTTCATCCAAAATCTCCCCTACCGTCATCTCTGCTATTCCATTTCTGCGTCTTTTTGTTAGAGCGGCAACCAAAAAGAGCTTGGCCAAAAAGGGAAGTGAGCTCAAATAATTGGCGATTGGAGAGGATGCTGTTTCATTAACGGCTTTCATAATGTGCATGATTGTAACCGTGTATTTTCCGTCAAGTCGCTTCTGGTCCTCCAACGATTTACCCAGAAACTCAAGCTCAGCAATCTCCACTGCCCTGATACAAATCATCAATGCTCTTCTGGCATCTCCACTCACCGAAGCAACTTTTCTTGAAGCAAATTCAATGGCATCTTTAGATATCACCATATTCCCCTCATTTAACTTTCCAATTTGTTCGAGACGGTGCTTGATAATCTCACTCAATTGATCATGAGTGTAGCTGTGAAACTGAATCCTTGTAAGTCCTAATCTTGAAGATATCTTGTTGGTAAGAATACGCTCTGGAAGATCCATTGTATTTGCCACGGCAATGACGATCAAACTTGAGTTTGGGCAAGATGGCCAGTTGAGAAAGTTGTACATCACAGTCTGCGTTCTCGTCACTATCTGGTCCATTTCATCTAATAGCACCACTAGAGGGAGCCTTTTAGAATCGGCTTTATCGAAGTACTCATTCAAGCAGGAGAGGGCGCTGGAGGCTGTTGCTCTGCGTTTAGATATCTTCTCCCAGAGAGCTATATATGCAGATTGTGGAGATATTAGCTTCAAACCATTGATCTCCATGTAGTTAAAAACCTTCTTATTAGTCTCTTTGGCAAAGCTAGATGATAATTGCTTGATGACCTCTCTGATTGTGGCTGTTTTTCCAACTCCGGGTGTTCCGCTCACATAGAGGCATTGTCCTGCCCGAGACTCAATTGCATCCTGTAAACAATAATATAGTTGGGTAAACTCTTCCTCCCTGCAGGGCAAGAAACGAAGTTTTGTATTTGTGTGTAGAACCTTCTTAACCTTGCGAAGAACTTTTGTGGTGTTTCCGCCGGCCTGGTCCCAAATCTTATCGATGTTCAATTCCTTAGAGTTCTCATCCAATGCTAGGGCAGAAACTGTAGGTAATCTAGGGATCTGATGCGATCTCAAGTGTTTCTTCGGTTTTTTATCGTTCTTTCGAGGTCGGCCAACCCTCCTCCTTTTCTTCCTTGACATATCACGGTAAACGAAATCGTCATCTGAAATGTCACCATCGGATACTTCTTCTTCAGACAGTAAAGCACTATCTTCACTGCTTTCTGCAACATACACAGAGTCTGAATCGCTGCTTTCTTCATCACTGTCTAGCCGAATGTATACCGACTTCCTCTTTTCCTTCTTTGGAATCTTACTGAGTTTCTTGTTTGGAGATCGAAACTTCTTCAAAGTTGGCTGGACTGTCAAGTCCTTGAGTTTCTGGTAAAATTCTATTTGATCCTTTTTAAACGAGTTCATCTCCTTATCCCAGTCAATTATTGGTGTAAAGTAGGATGCTCTGTCGTCGCAGAATCTTCGACAAACGAAGGTCGAATCCATGATGCTCTCGTCTAAAACCATCTGTGCCAATGAATCAACCGAAATCACTTTGCAGGTATTCAAAACATTTTCCAGGAGAACCTTATCAATAATGGGGGTCAAAAAGACGTCATTGTCAGTGTATTCTTTTCCATCTTCATTTTTGGGAATTTTGTCTTCATCGATATCTTGAATCTTATAGAACCACAGAACCTTGAGATCTAGAAAACTATCTGTTCCAAAGCTTATCTCCTTTATCAGACCAACTTCTGGCTTTTCATCCTCTTGGTTCTCGTCACCTTTAGAAAGCAAGATGAAGTCACCAACTCGAATTTCCAGTCCATCCATTTCTCGTCTAAGTACAATTTTCGAAGTTTCTCTTCTACCAGATCTTCTGGTACGCCTTCTCACAGTATCAGCTATATTAACTTCTTCGTCTTCAAGAGCATACTGCCAACCCTTCAACTGTCTCATAGACCGAGCCATGGCAAGTGATTATGCAGGAAATATAAGGATTAATGCACCAAGAGATGAGTACCAAATCGAGTAAGATAGTCTTCACATGCACTGCCTTGAGTTCACTGCCTGATTCTGGTTTCCGGTAGCAGCAGAGAGTGAAAGACGGAGATATGCCTAGTACGGTTAGAGACGTAGGAGGAGAAGTTGACGCAGCAAATAGAAATAAAGAAGGACTAAGGAGTGTAAATAGATTTAAGGTATGGAAGTGGTATGACATGAACTGATCATAAGACAGGGAACAGAAGCAAGCATCACAACTCCAAAGATGGGGGACTGAATGTCTACTAAAGGTGTTGTAATAGAAAGAAGTATTTTTTTTCCTAATCTTATTGGGCTGAAAACCCAATACCAGCTGATCTGCTCACATGACCTTAATGTTACTAGATGGTGCTATGCGGAATGTATATTTTATCGTAGCGTTTGTTAGGGTGCTAATCAGCGACTTGACATATATATCTGATTCCAGAACACGCAAACCACTTTAACTCCAGTTTTAGTACCACTAGAAGAAGCACTGGGTATAATCAGGCGTCTGATGGCCATATAATAAGCCAGAAGTCCATTTAGACGATTAAGTCTCCATGGCCGGAGTGTTTCTATTTCCACCTGTCACTCCGGCCAATCATTTGCTCTGCTCACACTGGCTGGCCTGCTATCTCTAGAACCTACTTCTTTTGTTTCTACTTGCCATACATATATCCGCAGACAACGTGTAATACTTCTGCTACCCGTCTCTCTGCTGTAGTTGCTCTCTTATCTTTGCACAGCCCGCACTACGATGTGGAAGCCCAAAATCATTTTTGACGCATCCAAATATATTGATCTCTTCTCACTAATTCTCTTATTCTGGAATCCATGGGCTTTCTGTATTGGCTGTTCAAGCCATTCCACGTTTTATCAAAACGTGCTCTTGCGTTGATGGCAGTTCGGCTCGGCTCATCGGCTCTCACAGCCATTCTAATAGTTCTCTTATTGTTGTTACCACTTCATAGTTCTTCATTCTATGCTGCCCGACTTGACTGTTCGTATTCGGATGTCAGCACGGGCTTGTTCACAACTCTTAGCAACGAATATGATGCTGGTGAGTTTTCTACAACTTCCACTATCAGAGTGATCACTCAGTATGTGCAGGATAAAGTGGAAAATGCATCTGATCATGTAACCAGCAGCCTTTGGAATTGGTGCAACGTGACTGATGCACATACCCTTAATGGGACCCGAATTCCTCGGAAGGCAACGTGTCATCGCCCCTCCCTCAACTATGTGTTTGATTACAGAGAGAACTTGAACGAAATCGGCTTAGACATTGTGCTTGATTTTGTGAGCTCTGGCAGTTCCGATTCTGATTCCGATTCAAGTACAGGCAATGACGCTGACGACTACTGGAGGGACAAGTCATATATGCAAGATCTTAGGACACGCAAGAAGTGGAATGAAGGGGCCATTCGGTTGTTTCTCATTGGTATGGCCATTCACTGTGTGATATTCATATACGGCTTATTCTATTATTACTGGTTGAACAGCGCAGACGACAGCCATGTACCTCGCAAATATAAGCATATTTTAGGCATCATTATGTTGTTGGCGACTGTGGGTCTATTTACAGCGGCACTTCTCCACTCCTGGTACATTCACATCACTAAAAAGAACATGTCCGACACCTTACATAACTTGGGGATCCACATTCATAGCGGGTCGGCCTGGTTTTTTGTTGTTTGGGCTTCTTTCTTTATAAGTTCAGTGTCCATGTTTTCATGGGGTGGTCCTGTCTGGTGTGACAGCTCAGAGGATGTAGAGCACGAAGAGGAGGCTGAGACTTTCATCAAGAAGGAAAGTTATATGGAGACTGTCGAACTGTCCAGAAATGCATCAGAATCTTCTGAAGCTCAGAAAGGACAGAATGGTGATTATGATGTCGGTGAATATTCTGAGGAGGATGTTCAATCTGGCTCAAGAGGTCTCTCTCCCCTTCCAGAAGATGCTGTTATCGAGCAGCTTAAACCTATCTCAAGGCATAGCTCCTCTTCGAGCAGAAACCTCTGCGCTAAGGAACCAGTAATCGGTAGATCGTTGCTTTAGAAAGGTGATTCCTAACGTTAATTTTGACCGCCGATGTGCGGAACGATAAAGCAGCTTTGTATTGCTGGTTGGAGAGCTTGGTATTCTCTATGGTTAGTACTCAAGCTACTGTCATCTCCTTGGTCCGACCGGAGCAACATTTTTTTGCTACAATTCTATTATCAGTACACCATTCTGACCTCAAATGATTTGGATTTCAATATTTGGACTGTTCGATAGATTTTGTGCAAATAGCCTGAAGTTATCCTTTTTTGACATCTGCGCAGACGCTTTTGATGCATATGTCTTTTCACAATTACCAGATAATTGTCTACACGGGTGTCCAACGAGTGCAACGCAGGGTTCTGATGTTTATGCACCACTTTTGTTCTGATTGCTTCTATTTTGTGTTCCTTGTTTCTTTGTTCCTCCTTCGTAGACGTATCACATGAACAAGGAGGACTCAGAATTTAAGAAATATTGCTTTCGCCGGTCCTCTATTAATCATCAATCTTTGCTATGTTTGCCGGAACAGGGAAATGCCATGCATCTGCCTTTCAGAGCTCCTTTTTTGTAGATCCGGAGGATGATGTTAGCAGTATCAATGAGAGGACAATTGAGCTAAAACATATGGGCTCTGGGGACAACGAAATAGTTGGTTCAGCTCCAAGAAAGCTTATTGAAGGTGAATCTGAATTGACATTATTTGATGAAAAAATTAGTGGTGATCAAGCAAATATTGGCTGCAACGATGCTGCATCAAAGGACTCTACTATTGAAACTCCTTCGTATTTGGGAGATATTTTAGAAGGCAGCCCGGATCCGAAGGTTGTCGCTAGAGTAAAACGTCAAATCCAAACAAGATGCTTCTACACTACCTTCAAAGTTATGGTTGTTTTTTGCCTTCTTTCGTTTTTACCTGCTCTATTCTCGACATTTGTTGACTTCTCTTGTCTCTCTTCCTCACGCTATTGCATTCCAAGATATGAGATCAATTTAGACCACTATCATGGAAACCAAGAGGAGAAATTGGGTTTGCAGAAAGTTGTTGATGCGATCATGGATATTCTCAAATACCGTGCCACTGAATACGATATTGGAGTTGAAGAGATTGAAATGGAACTCGACGACTTGTTTACATCTTCCAGGGATACAATATTTAGGTTGAATCATTTTGGGTACTGCCGAAGACAAGTTTCATCAAATGGTCTGAAGACGGATGATTGCCAAACCTTCTTTGCATCTACCGATATTTTTGGTGTTGGCGGAAGAGACGTTGTTTACGATCTTGGCTTTTCTCACGCAGATGCTGACCTGTATGGTTTTAATATTAGAAAATGGTTCATCAGCTCACTTTCGTACTCTAATTTGTTTGTCTATTACGGAAAAATCAGCGTTTACTTGGGAGTCACGTCGGCTATTTTTGAGATTTGCTCATATGCTTTCCAGGTTACGTGTTTGCTTCTTGTTTGCTATCTTATTCTACACCTTAGGAAAAGAAATGAACAAATTTCCTATAAAGTGATTCATCGTTGTCTAGCTGCCTGTGGAACAGTCGTTTTTCTGGAGATCTTCTTTGAATTATCGCAGCTTTTATTCTCTTTCGTGCTGTTAAAATCCGCTGAGGATGCGCTAGCCCTGAGAGACATTCATCTCGTCAATAGCGTCACGTTCTTCACTACTGGCACCATCTTGAAGACAATCTCCTTAGGTGTTGAAGGACTGATCTTCATTTGGATTGTGGTGATGCTAATTACAAAGCCTTGGATAGTCAAAATAATTTTCTAGTGCTTACTAGGGATCATTAGGCGAATAGATGTAACTTTGTGGGGAATATTTTGTCTTCCGTTACAGTAGATAGTCAAGTTTATATCCTTTTTTACTAGTTATCCATTACCCATATACGCTTTTTAAATACTATATAAAGCTCTTTCCGGGACTTCTGTTATTCTGTAGTCCATCGAGCTAATGCATTCACAGTTAAAAGAGTCATTTATCTTCTCTGAGACGACAAGATTCATGCACACTCCAAACCAGCTCGAATAAAACGGCCGACTGACTTTATTCCTATTCTGTGGTATCAATTCTGCAGATTCTCCAAATCTGTTCTTACCTGATTCATCAAATCTCACCTTAAGATGGGCTAGTATTATGTATTGTCCTTCACCAGAAGTCGGTATCAAGTGGCAGTCATAGCTAGTTATTTGATGCTGCGTTAGTGGTAAGGTTGACCATAGCTGCTGGAATTGTGTTCTTGAGCCAAATGGCTGTCCATTAATTATTATTCTGGACTGGGCAGTTAGCTGAGGTAGAATACTAGTTTTATAGTAATCAATTCCTTGGTTATTGTATGGTGCATCCAACGACTGAAGAATAGTGGTCAAAAATGCTTCAATTTTGCTGGTAGGATCTTGCACCTGTTGGTTATTGTTAAATGGCGTCATTCCAAGGTTCATCTGCATTGTGAAAGAGAAGTAAAAAGACGACACTACAGCACCTTATACAGACAAGACTTTTTAGTCGGCTGAAATTTTTCGTCTTTGAAATACTAGACGTGATGCGACAGTATAAATGTGATGAATGGTAATTGTCTAGAAATTAGAAGTTCGGTCACAAGAGAAGTAACAGAAGTCAAAGGGAAAAATTGAGGTTTCTTGATAGCTTGTATATAAATTTTAGGAATAAAGAAGTATTGTTAAGACGAAATTTGAGGAAAATGAAGATTTAACGAGATGGCATTTGCAACTAAATTAATTTTGAACCCCACAGATTCATTTTCTACTACATCAAATGGAAATTGTAAACAGAATTTCGAGTCGTTACTAAATTTAATGTTTAACTACAACAAACTCTTCTTAATTGTTTAGAAATCAAAGCATTTTGGCTTATTGCAGTGTAATTTTAAATACAGTACTCCGTCGATACGTGCTCTCAGTATGTTCTTGCTACTACTTCAAAGTGGTAAGTTTTATCGTGTAAAACAAGACTTACTAAACCTTAAATGCCAAGATCCAGCTTTCTTCTAGTCTTGGCCCAATTATGGCAAGCCATTTAAGTAATAATTAATTACCCTCTCTCTGGGGCTTCATACTCTTTTCTACTCGACCCCTTCTTTCTAGTTTTGAAAGCCTCTGCTGGCCACAGGTTTTTCTTTTCAACTTGGCCAAATCCAGCCCTTTCATCGAAGATCGTTGACACCGCCAAATTGTATCAGCCACGGTTGCTTGCTGTAAACGAACGGCTGGGTTGACCATTGATCCCGATCCCAACCTCCTTTTCCTTCCTTATCTCGGCAACAAAAACGGGATCTCCATTGTTTGAAAGAGCTAGCTCCTGGCATGATGCTGGCTTTTAGTCAGAATCCAGGAACAGATTCAGCTACTTCTATGATTTTTTTCTACTGGTTCTTCTTCTATGCATTCATTGCCTTTGCATACCAGCCACCTCTCATTTTTGACACACAAATTCAGATCCACCTAAAAGTTGCTTTTTTTTTTTTTTTTTTTTTTTTTTTCCCCCCCCCCTCACGCCAGCCACCTCCAAAGATCATAAAAGTACCTGGAGGGAGCACAGTTTATTGGGTGTATATGAAAACATTTGATCAAAATGGACAGAAAATAAGAAAACCATGTACAGGTGAGAATGCAATTCTTCAAGTAGTTGTAATTTTTTGTACTCAGGTCTGACTCCTAGTATACTTCACTTGCTGCAGCTAATTAGCCCTTTTAGGAAACAGAACAGCGCGGCCACGCACCCTTCTTTTCTATTTGGCATTCACAATAATCAAGCCATCTTCCCTTTCTGGCTTGGAAAAGTTGGTTTGAGGAAGCTGTTATACTGAATCGGAAACATATGCTTCTACAAAAACTTTGATCTTCGAGGATCTAAGGAATAAAATCTCTTTTTTGTAACCCGCCATTCTCCTTTCTTGGTATGCTGAAGAGTGATCTGACTGGTGCTGGTTTGTAACTATTTCTACTTTATTCTGTGGCCCGTAAGTTATTTCCAATTTAACCTCATTGTTGCAGAATCAAATCCATATTTTGATTCAAACCAAGCCATGCTGACATGGTTGCATGTTCTGTATTCAAAATATATATCAGAATATTTTCTGCATTTCAAAATGTTATGTTTACCTGTTTTCTGCAACCGACATTCATTCTTTCATTCATTCTTTCATTCATCCATTCAGTCATTTATTGAATCATTTACTGTTTCATTCATTAATTTATTCATTGTTTAACTCTAGTCACTCTTTCATTAGTGTTAGCAGAATTCATTCTAATTTCTCATTTACATTAGCCCTTCTGATTTTCCTTTTTTTTTTTTTTTTTCGAACTTCTGTTATATAGCATCATTTCACTCTTTCAAAAATGCTATCTACTTCTGTCAAATCTGCATACTATCTTTTGAACCACAATAGATCTCAATCGGATTCAACTGATTCTAAGTCTCACAGCTATTACAAAATGAGCCAACCAAGATCAATGAATTCAACTCCGGAGTTCGAGAAATTGAGCAAAAAGAGATCGTATGATGAGGTTGATTACCCTCATTTTGATAAATCGTTTACTTCCCCTGCAAACTTCTCTTACTCAGCCGGCAACAACTCTTACGCCATACATCATGAATCCAAGAGAGCAAAGACAGCCCCTTCATCACCAATCTCTTATTCTGGAGAATTCACCTCACCAAAAACACCTAACACAAAATTTCTTGAACTGCCTTTAACACCACCATCTGCAAACCTTGTCAAAAGGAAAAGCCATGAATCCAAAGCAGTGTTTATCGACAGCGAAGTCAGTCAACATAGACCCATTTCATCTACCCCTATTGCTACCGTTGGCCAAATCTCCACTCCACCAGCATCGACCAAGTCATCTCCCAAACAACTGACAAATATTATCAAGTTTGCACAACGTCCTTTGACAACCATTCCAGAAACTGCATACTTCTACCCAGATACATGCTACTCCTTTAATATCTCAGGATCATCCATAAAACCTGTTAGCAGCCACCAAAATGATGCATGGAGAAATTACTACTCTTTGAAAATGAGGCAAGAAAATGGAAAATTGTATCGCAGCTACCAGCAATATTGCGAAAGTCTAAAGATGGCACCATCCTCTAACATAAATGTGCCTTCCTTGAAATCATGCCCCATTTTACCATCTGCATCACAGATAACCAACATGATTGATAGTCGTCTAAATAAGTACAATGGCCTGGTAAACTATCCATATGCATCAAATTACATTTACCAAAATACAGGCTACTTAAATGATATTCATATGTTTAGATCTACCCCTGAATTGTTCCAAGAGAACAAGACAAATTCCAATTATTCTTGCAAGAATAATTCGCTTAGAAAGTATAGATTACCTTCACTTAATGAGGTTCTCAGTCCTCAATCAATCAGTGTTACACCTCTTTCAACATATTCTGCAACGGCATACACAAGAATGCAGAAGGCTTCTCCCATATCTAAGTTTATCAATACATCTCTTGCACCAAAATCCACAGAAGGAAAACAGCTAGCCACAACTGCTACCACCACCAGCGCCGCCACGACAACAACCGTTCTAGAAAAGGATGTGGCAAAGCCAAAGTTGACTAACAGACATCATCATCAGCCTCATGCCCATAGACAATGCATTTCTTGTCATACAAACCAGTCACCTTGCTGGAGACCATCTTGGTCTATAGCAGAAGGCCAATTATGTAACTCATGCGGTTTGAGATACAAGAAAACCAAAGCCAGATGCCTAAATCCAAAGTGTTTAAGAATTCCAGCCAAAGGCGAATGGACCTTGATGAAAAGCAGAGGACAGACCATAATAAATGATTTTAATGAAAAGGGAGAAAAGATAGGCCAACACCTTGCCTATAAATGCTTTCATTGTGATTCAGAAGTGGCGGTCGATGAATAAATATTAAGGGTTGAATTGCATTATATTAGCATGTGTAGTAGTTTTGTGTAACATAATAGGAATATTAATTGCTTTTAGTTAGGTACTGTATGCTAGTGACAAGGAAAGGAATGAAGAACGGAGCAAATAGCATCAGAATTGTATACAGAGAAGGTTAAAAAATAGAATAGGGTGAAAAAAGACAGGAGCTTTAGTTAATTTTGCCTCTTCTATTTTCTGGTTTGGGTTGTAGACATTAATATAGCCCATGCTTTTAACAAATATTATGACTAGGGGTAAAATTTTTCGCAAGTGCATCATCTACCATTGCCGATATTTGTACAGACGACGACCTAGAACTACTTTTTATATAGAAAGATAAAACAAGCAGAGATCAAGGAACATGCAAATATACATCATGATAACCAGGTAGCTAGAGGCTGCACCACAGTCGTCAAGGCTACCTGCGAAAACGCTTCTCTCAAACTATATACAAAACTCCCTCGTTAGAGTATAAATACCAAATAGGAAATTTCACGCGTGAAAAAAAAAATACGTACATGAATTTGCCGCGGTGGCACTCACTGTTAACATATATTTGGATAGCTCACTGCAGTTGAGCCATTCAGAGGTGAACCCATTAGAATCGAGCTTCAAAGGCATATTCTTTAAACCAAAAACACATTTTAAAGCCTAAGAATTCAAGTTAAAGGGAAAATTCGACATTGTATTGCCTATTATGTATCTGTAGCTAGTAATTTGCATAGTGTACCACACAAAAGCCAATACTGGCTAATAAAAATTTTCAGAAATTGGGAAATTATAGCGGGTACAAATGCTCGGTACAGCTCGGTACACAAGCATCTCATAATAATTTTTATTGCGGGTACTTCCTAGAATTCTAAGAACCAGTGAAAGCTTAATTCATGTTTTCTTTCTATCGCTTGAATAAGCAAATCCTCAAATCACAGATTAGACTGATTAGTACAACATTTAAGCCTCAGTCACTTGTTTCAATTGACAGCATGGCACCAACCGCTTCTTATGATGAGTTCCAAAACTTGGATAAGAGATTGATTAACGCTTCTTCCCGAGACGACTTGATTGGAAGGGCTATGAAACAGAGAGTAGAAACAATTGATCTTGCTACCTGTCGTGATGAAGATTTAGATCCTTTTTTTATCTGCGACCTTGGTGAGTTGAAAACTTTGGTTTCATTATGGAGAAAGGAATTGCCAAGAATTCAACCGTTCTATGCGGTGAAATGCAATAACGACCCAATGGTTCTTCAGACCTTAACGAGTCTCGACATCGGGTTTGATTGTGCTTCCAAAAATGAAATAAAATCTGTCCTACAGCTGGGTGTTCCATCTTCAAAAATCATCTATGCTAATCCATGCAAATCCATTCCTTATATTAAATACTCCAACCAAGTTGGGGTGGACTTGACCACAGTTGACAATGTAGATGAATTGTACAAGATGAAACAATATCACCCTACGTGTGATCTTCTCATCAGAATTGCAACTGAAGACTTGACTTCAACTTGTCCTTTGTCGGTTAAATTTGGAGCAGATATTGACTACGCTAAAGAGTTGATACTAAAGGCTCGTGACTTAGGCCTCAGAGTTCGGGGTGTGGCTTTCCATGTTGGCTCAGGCTGTAAAGATTTTCAAAGCATCGTTAAAGCAATGAATGACACCAAACTTTTATTTAAATATGCTGGTTCATTAGATATGAAGTTTGACTGTATTGATGTTGGTGGAGGATTTTCCAAGGAGTCATTTCTTAAGTCATCTGCTGTTTTAAGGGGTGAGATGAATAAATTATTTCCTGAAAGTGAATACCCAGAGGTTAACTTTATATCCGAGCCAGGAAGATTCTTTTCGGCTTCATGCTTTACTCTTGCCACAAATGTGACATCTAAGAGGTGCCATGAATCCCATGAGAGAATCTATGTCAACGATGGCGTCTATGGCAACTTGAATTGCATACTCTATGATCATCAAGTTGTTGAACCACATGTGCTGACTTCTAGAGGCCAATTCAAATATTTTCACCCACTTGTGTCGCCATTTGGCTCTGTTGAAACAGAAGCAGGCCAGGAGAACATCAACAAGACATACTCCATATGGGGCCCTACTTGTGACGGCCTAGACTGCATTACAACAAATTGTAAGCTACCATATACAGTCGAGATAGGAGACTGGATATACTTCAAGAATATCGGGGCATATACACTATCAGCCTCTACAGGTTTTAACGGATTTGAAAGGAACACTGAGTGCATCTATATTGATAGTAGCAGGGGAATTATCTTTAATTAAGATCACTCGATGAAATATTTTGTTGTTGATCCTTATATTAAAAGTGTCCACCTAGATAATATAGCGGGAACAAGAATTAGGCATCAATAATGCTACAATTCATTAGACGTCTCTGAGCCGGTAATTGAAAGCAGAACCTTGGGAGTCCCAATGGAGATATGACGGAGTATCCATGTCCTCTATAGCCAACCGAAGGAAAAAAAAACTTTCCCTGTTTTGGAACTGCCTGACAGCGGATGAGATCTAGAGAAGGCTGCATAAAATTACTCATTTTGAAGCACCAAGGGAATCTATTGTTGTCTTAATTTTTTTCTTGGTACGCGTGACCCGCAAGGAAAACCTGCTAATTGCGCATTTTTAATCAGCAATTGTGTGAGAAATGGCAGGCTGATAACATTGCTTTGAATCGTTCATAGGAGTATATCTGAATATTCAACCATAAACCGAGAGGGGGAACTACACTTTTACGATACTTATTATCCCATAAAAAAGTTCAAAACTAAAGTTCTTCTGCAGACGCTGCCGCACCTTTTTCGGGCGGAGTTTTCTCGGAAAAATCGCGGTGTCCGCCCTTGCGGAGAAAGTGAAGAAAAGATGGGAAGAAAATCCGATAGAGAGAAAAAGAGAGAGAGAGAGCGGGGTTAAATTTCTAATTACTTTTCATGGAGTACATTAGCGGGGATAACAGAAAATAATGAGCAAGCAGGACAAAGTCGGGTGAAGATCGTGTCAAGTTGGGGTAAAATCGGAGGATTTAGGGTCGGATACCGGAGCAGAGTAATAACTTTCTTCAAAAAACTATCTCAAATTTGTAAGCGGAAGGTCTTGGTTCATAGAGACCTTCATTTTTAGATGAAAATATAACTCTATAAATTTAAGAGAAAATTTATTTATGCTTGTGTGGGAGTTCTGATGCCCTGATTACATTTTAGGAATGGAGTTTCCCGGTAGATAAATTTAGATTCTGCCACTATTTTCTACTGTTGTCCGGCTTTTCGAACACCCAACTGGTTTTCCCGGTAACTAGAGTTAATTGAGTGGCTGCGACCGAGCGGGGAAGACATAAGGTGCCATGAGTTTGCCATTACAGTTTTGGTGTGTATCGAGCCTCCAACAAGTTCTCCACCATCCGAGGAAGAAAAACTAAAGCTTCAAAAATAATTATTGGGAAGTTTGCAAACAATTGCCGGTGATCAGAATAGTTAGCACAGAAGAAAATATATATGGAATTTTTCAGGGTCTAGGTTGAAAGTGTAGAGTTCTACTTGCATTATAATTGTAAACTACATGGAGGATGAGCAAACGTACTACGAGGCGGACATTTTGGTCACCGGTTTTCCGACCCAAAGTTTTTTTTCTGGGCATAAATTTTCCGGGTTAATGCAGACGCGGATGGACATAGTTATGACTAGTTATGACTATTTTTTTCGTATTTTTTTTATCAATGCTTTTTGAAGGGAAATAACAATTCTTTTATTGGTGATAAACAATGTGACAGCAGTGAAAGAAACAATGTAACTGTATTTTAGTTAGCATATTTACCTGAAAAAAATTTGCTCTGTCATTCAATACGTAGACGCAGGCGTATTACTCTTTTTTTTTGTGGGTCAACTTGTCTTTCTCGAAAACTATTTACAGACCTTGGCGGCCAATTACCGTATTCAGTAACTGAATTAACAGCAGCAAGGGTGGGGGAATGAAAGTGTTCCAATAGCGTATAAGCGACGGTAGAAAACGGTTAGAGAAAGAGGGGAGCAGCTGGGGGTCCTTGGTAGCAGCAGACGAATCGCTTGGCATTAATATGAGAATCCAACAGTTGGGGAAAAACCGTGAACAGCCGGCGTAGACAACTATCTAGGCTATCTAGAACCCACGTTTCTTTTTTACGATGAAAACTTGTACTCCGGTCATGCGTTAAGTAAAAATCGGATCAATGGGGAAGGAAAAAAAAACTTATCTTGCTTCTTCTTGGTATATATAAATGATACCAAAGAATGTAATAGACCAGAGAACGAAAAGACTAGTGAATAGACGATTTTGTGGCAGACATTATGACCGTTGTGGAAGAAAACGAGTCTGATCAGACTAACTCGAGTGACAATGCAAGAGATAGCTACTACAAGCCAGAAAAACAGTCATGGATTGATAAATTTAGATTCAACAAGGACAATTCTCCCCCAGAAATATTCAACTGGACTTTATATCTATCTGTGCTTGTTTTTGGTATTTTGGGTGCCGGTAGAGGTTACGATGAAGGCTATATCGGAGCAGCTGCTTCTTTACCTTCTTTCGCTAATAAATTTGGATTGAAGGATCCCAATAAAACCGCCGAGCAGTTGGCAAATTTGAAGTCCAATATTACATCCATGGTTCAATTAGGCTCAGCAGGGGGAGCCATTTTGGCTATGTATCTATGTGATAAACTCGGCAGAGTTAGAACCTGTCAATTGAGTTGCATCTGCTGGATTATAGCGGTGATAATCGAAGTCACCAGCAATAAGATTGGCCAGCTTTATGCAGGCCGTCTCTTGGAGGGTCTATTTGGAATAGGTCCTACTGTTGTTTGCGGCCCGGTTTACTTATCAGAAGTGGCACCAAAGTCCATTAGGGGTCTCTGCAACAATATCTTTGCCGGTGCGGTTTATTTTGGTATTATGCTTGGTTACTTTGCCAACTATGGCTGCTTACTACACATTTCAGACACCAATGATAATCAATGGAGAATTCCGACTGCAGTTAAGGTAATACTAGCTGGTGTTATACTAATCTCTTCTTTCTTTTTTTGTGTTGAATCACCTAGATGGTTGATTAAAAAAGGAAACATTAAGGAGGCGGTGAGGAACTTCAGCCGTTTAAGACATTTGCCAGAGGATCACCCTTATATTCTCAGTGAAATTTCAGATGTTAGTGAACAGTTAAAGGAAGAAGAAGAAGCCACAAAAGGTACCTCAGTCTGGACTCGTATCAAGGCTCTGTTTACAGTTTATTCTATCAGATACAGGATCTGCATTGCTTTAGCTATCCAGGTTGCTGGCCAATGGTCTGGATCAAATGCAATTACTGTCTACAGCAGTCAGTTAATGTCAATCATTGGACAGAAGACATTACCAGATAGATTAAAAATGACGGCCGTTTTGGGTGTTGTCAAGTTTGTGTCTGCTTATTTCTCCGCATTCTTCCTCATCGATTTCTTGGGAAGGAGAAGAAGTCTCTATTTGGGAATTTCGTTACAATTTCTAACCATGCTCTATATTGCCATATTCTTGCAGGTGTGTCCCCAGGCAGAGGATTCCAACTTCGATCCAACACCCTCTCAATATAGAGCATCGCAAGGCGCATTGGCGGCTATATATCTCTCTGGTGTTGCCTGGACCTTTGGATGGAATGCCGTCCAGTATTTGATCAACTCAGAGATATTGCCATTGAATGTCAGAAGTATGGGTACTTCTATAATTATGTGCTTCCATTTCTTGAACCAGTACGGTAACACTAGAGCTATTCCAAGCATGTTACTTGTGATGCATAATTACGGTGCTTTTTATTTCTTCTGTGGAATTTTATTAGCTGGCTTAATCTTCTGCTATTTCTTTATTCCGGAAGTCAGTGGAAGATCTTTGGAATCTATGGAGGAGTTGTTCAACTTGCCATGGTATTTGATTGGTAGAAGAGGTGCCGAATTGGCTCCAGATCACACACAAGTTAATGCTGTTCATGCGGCGCATGACGGGAAGGGGAATGCACTAAATGGAGCCATCGACATAGAATTGGATAAATCCAAAGCCGAAAACGTGGAAGACATCGAGAAAGCAATAATTAAAAATTAGAAAGAAAGTAACGAATAATGGGCATAAAATATATAGGTATGAACATCGTAACATTAGTATAATGATAATGTAAGAACTACTCTTCCACATGTTGCAGGTTTATATGCTTTCTTTTGAGCTGCTTGGTGGAATAGGATGCCTGCTAGGGTAGGGTGGCTTATAAATTTTCCTCTCTTTTTCCTTCTTCTTATCTTTGCAGTAAACCCTTCAGGAACAACCCTCGTTTAATGTGCATATTTGTTCAAAAGGGGTAATTTAAACGAAATCTATGACTTTAATTCACCCTTGCATTAAAACAATTACTGCTCCGCAGGATAGTAAATTTACCAAAAAAAAAAAAAAAAGACCTCATATGAACAATTTATTTAGCATTACCGTGAACAGTAAACCACTTCACGTTAATTCAGATACTTGACGATATTATATTTTGCTATCCTTTATCACCGCATAGTTGGCCAGAGTAAAAGATTACTTACATTTATTTTAGCATATGCAGGGCAGCTTGTAATTTAGTCGCTTGAAGTGTAGTAGATGCTTAGTACGAAATCTGCGACAGAGATAACGGTCAATGATAAACAGACACACAATAGACATCGGATACATTTCGGACACTTTTTGAACCATTCTTTATTCCTTTTAGAGCACTAGCACGATGGTCATATACAAAGAAGTCACCACTCCTGAAGCCCGGCAGCGCCCAGTGTCTCTCAAGCTGCCGTCTCTCCAATTTATAATAACCCTAGTTAATTTCAGGCTTTAATGCTATGTAATCTTACGACTTTTCCTTCCTTCCTCTCCTCCATTACGTATTCTCTTCACTCGCTTTATGCTGCCTGCTACCAACTCTACATTCATCCCGCTTTCCACCGGACTCAATCCCAGTAATTCGTCGTTGAGCTCGTCGTCGCCTTCTCCTCTCTCGTTCAAAAGGATCTCATGTTCGACGTCATCACCGTCTGTGGCACCACCATCTTCAGGGGTCATCATTTCGTCTTCACTTTCGTCACCAGCGTTCAGCTTTCGACATTCATCGATACCCTCGAAAACAAGTCTAAGTTGGTCCTTGCAGTTCAAGCCGCTGAATGGCCGAAATAATGGATTGACTTCCACATTCCCGGCATCGTCGTCTGGATAAATCATCATCTCGATTTCCTCACCACCGTCCTTTATGCAAAGGTCCAACTTTCGGCCGTTCTCAACCGGAAGCAGCCTGAAAATAGTCCCATAAGGAATGCCTAGCTGTCCTGAACCACTGCCTTCCAACGAAATCATCAAGCAGCCGTTCAAAACCAGAATTCCAACCTTGATGACTACATCCATCTGGATACCATTGCAGACGGAGTCACAGCTTCTGGATTCAAGTTGGGAGCATGGAAGGTCGACGACTTGTAGATTTTCCAATGAAACTTTCACTCCTCCTAGAAACGGCAATTTTAGACTGCCATCTTCAACATAGTACCGACAGCTAATCTTCAGGAGCCAGTGCTCAGAACCGTAGTAGATCAACTGTTGATCTTCGTCCCGGTAAAATCTCGGATTTGTGGAGCGATAGAGGGTCACGTACTCAGTGTTCTCAACAGTAGGTACATCGTCTGTAAGTCGGATTCGATATGGCATGTGGTCATCAAAGCCCGAGTCATCGTCAGCATATGACTTGAGACAAATAGTAGTCGTGCAAGTAGCTAAAGCGTCGCGTCGATCGAGCCACGCACCTGCCCAGCACCTCAGCACACGTGACATAGGGTGAGATGCAGGACATATTTTGGAATAGGTGGACCGTTATATGCAACGGAGACAAGTCCGATAACTATCACGCATTTTTTTTGATGAGCATCGCATGCGATGCCCTACTTCATACGGCTAACATGTGGCATTATATAAAGGGCTCGAAATATTGGGCGTTTGTTCCTTCAAAGCCTTCAAGATCGTCACATTTCTAATTGGTAGCAAGATGTCTGAAATCAGAGACCCTAGAAAGACAGACAAGATTGTCGTCGTTGGATGCGGTGTTTTTGGCCTTTCCACCATCCTCGAATTAAAGAACAAAGGATACCAGCATGTGCTTGGCTTGGATGTCAACAAGGTTCCTTCAACCCGAGCTGCCAGCTGCGATTACAATAAAATGCTTCGTGCAGAGTATCCAGAGGAACTTTACTGCCGTTTAGCCATTGAGGCTTTATACAGCTGGGAAAATGATCCGATTTTCAAGCCTTGCTACCAAAAGTCGGGAAGGCTGGTCCTTTCTCCATATAGGCCAGAGAACCAGGGCAGAACTGTCTACGACAAATTGGGAGCAGACAATTTAAGGAAGTTAGGTTGCAACCAAAGAGTTATCGAACTCCATTCCTCCAAGGAGATAGCAAAACTTATCCCCGAGTTCAAGGACAACCAATTGCCATCTCCATTGATTGCACGCTATAACATTGACTCTGCATACGGAGAAGCATCAAACTCATTGCTAGCCGTCTACAACGCTTCTTTAAAGCTGGGTGCCAAGTTTGTTTTCGGTGACGCAGGAAATGTCGTCAAGGTTGAGAAAAATGGTACCGTTCACACTAAGAATGGAACCACCTATAAGGCAGATAAAGTCATCGTTGCTGCAGGCGCCTACTCGTCTGCTTTGGTTAACCTGAAGGATGTGGCTAAAGCAGAGGGCCTTCTAGTTTCCCACGTCCAATTAACGGATGAGGAATATGAGAAATACAAGGGCATGCCCGTGTTCTTCAGTGCTGAACTGGGATACTTCTTCCCGCCAGATCCCGTTGATCACCGCATAAAGATCGGCCACGTTTACAGCGATGCCTCAAACTATGTGAATGATCCTTTTAACAAAGGCACTAAAGTGTCCATTCCTTATTACATAAATGATGCTCCTAGTAGCATTCGTGAGGCTACAAAGAAGCTCATGGCTTTGATTATTCCAGAATTGGCAGATAGGGACCCAATCGACTGCAAGATCGCATGGATCAGCAGTTCGTATGACTCTAACTTTATCATCGATTACATCCCAGATTCATCAGCTGTTGTTGTTGCCAGTGGCGATTCTGCCCATGCATACAAATTTTTGCCAAATATCGGCAAGTACATAGTCGAAAAGTTGGAAGGAAGATTACCAAGGGAGTACAACAGAGTCTGGAGATTTAGAGAAGTTAAACCAAAGGAAGAAGTGGTCATTTCAACAACTAAGAGACCTACTTATGATGTCAAGAATATAAGGTCCTGGGTTAATGGCAGCGCATCGATGGCAGCAAAAATATAATTATAAGCATTGTGCAATAATTCCAAGTGGTTCCTTGAGAGGACAGACGTAGCTGAGAAACACTAACTGGTGGCCAATGACTTTGTATGTATCTAGCCAGAAGGGGTTACCACTTTACTAGTAGATACAGTTAGACGCAATTATTGTATGTTATCTGATGAACCTTTTAGCCTTAGACAACTCAATGCACACTGAAATTTCATGTCATGCACACCCCCACTAGGGTCAGAGCAAACGCCGCGGCCCCGTTTTAGGTATTGCGTCTAGCAGATGCGTAAACTTCCATATTTGGCTGGGCGTCACTATTATAATTCGAGGCCTTTTCACATTCAGTATCCGTTGTATAAGCCCAATATAAAGGAAAGAAATGTGTTGAACTTCATTCTGCAAAGAAGGTGCATTGGATTATGTCTGCTAAAACCAGGGATAAAGCAAGCAAGTGAACGGATCTTGCAGCACTAGTTATGAATTGTTGATATGCAATATCGACAACAGGAATAAGCCTCCCACTACAAGGCCAGCGAAGTTCATGGCTACCATTACAGAGATGAATCTTTTAGGTGCACAGCTATAAGGGAGTGGTTTTGATTCAGATTCAGATTCTGTTCTTTTTCGAAGCGCACATGCTTGTAAGGTATATGACGGGTTAGAATTGACGACTGTAAGCTATCCGTGACAGAAAATCCGAAAAACCACGCAGTAATTCCACCCTCTATAATAAGTAGCTCTACGGCACTACATGCAATGACTGCCCCAGCCCAATTTTCCACCTTGCACCAGATGTACAACTAGGGGTACCGAAAGAATTAACCGAAATGCCAGATTTAGGGCCCATTTTTTTTTACCAACACACTAACGTCCTCCAATAACTACCTTACACATTGTACCGTATTCGGCGGAAGTTCACGTCACCTCGCAAGTTCTCGTTTACCGGGGAATAGACTCACTCCACTGAAAATTTTTATGTGTGATGCAAGTGGTACGATGCACCAAAAAGGGGATATCTTAAAGGCTAAGCTGGCAATACCTGAGGTGAAAGCTATCGGGGCTAGCATCAGCCTGCAGTGTAATAGCGGGGGACGGCTGCCAGTTTCAAGAGCATGAATTATGGTTCGATCAGCAGCCGACAATCGTTCCGGGCCCAGAGGTGGACTTCCAAGGCGGTGCATTCGCATCTGTGTGGAGGGGTGCATGTGGTTGGTGCATCCTAGGAACACCGATATCGAGCAGCGTAGGGTTCCGTAAACAGCAAGAGTTGGTGAGCACAAGCGCAGTGACCGTTGCCGCAATTATAAAAGATGCAGAGATATTGTTACTAGGCGGCAACTACCAGGTAAATTCCGGGCCCCGGGACTGGCGCGGGGTCAATATATGTGTTGTAGGTAAATTGGCTAGGTCCAGAAGAGTAGCATGCTACCATGCGACACACAGCATCTTAGCTTCAAGGAAGCAGAGATGCAAGCAACAACAAAGAAAAAAAAAAAGCAAAAAAGACAATTTCTGGAAGCAAGGCTACCGGATGGATATTTCCGTAGTTGTATCTACCTTTTCAGACACCCAGGTAACCAGTCTCCCGCTACATCCACGGATGCCATCTTTACCCGTTCTGCTTCGGTGCATATAAGCTGCTGTCCATAGCCACACACACATTCATTCCACTGCCCGACCCAAAATTTTTCTCAGCAGACTCTCTCTGTGTCTCTTGATTTGAAAAGCCATTTTCGATTTTGGTAGCTCTTTTTCCTCAGTCTCTATTTTGCACGCCTACATACCTCTTAGCTGTAATATAGTTTGCTTATCTGCATCACATAATGAAGACAATTAAATGCGTGGTTGTTGGTGATGGTGCCGTCGGAAAGACCTCTTTGCTTATCTCATACACCACCAACCAGTTTCCGGAGGATTACGTTCCTACCGTTTTCGACAATTACTCGGCAAACGTGATGGTTGACAACGAAAAGGTTACCATCAACCTCTGGGATACTGCCGGACAGGAGGAGTACGACCGGTTGCGTCCATTGTCGTACACACAGGCCGACATCTTCTTGATCTGTTTCTCTGTGGTTGAGCCAACTTCGTTTGAGAACGTCAAGAACAAGTGGATTCCCGAAATCAGACACCATACGCCAAAGGACACCGACGTGTTGTTGGTGGGCACGAAGTCGGATCTCAGAGAAGACCCCCACGTGTTGGATCAGCTAGAGGAGAACGGAACTAAGGCTGTCACCGAGGATGAAGCTGTGAGCCTCAGTAAGGAGTTGGGCTGCTCAGGCTATGTGGAGTGTTCTGCTGCTACTCAGCACGGTGTCAGGGAAGTTTTTGACAAGGCAATCAAGGTGGTTTTGTCTCCAGAGCCAGAGCAGAACGAAGCCACGGAAGTTGCTGCATCAGGTGCATCTACACAGGCTGGTGCAGGCACTGGCTCCGAGAAAGCCAAGAAAGGAGGTCCACTCAGCGTCTTGACTTCACATAGTCATAAAAAGAAGCATGGCAGCAAGGTTAGAAAGGCAAAGAAGTGTAATATATTATAAACAGATAGAAGTGCATGAGTCAATGCTCTCTACGTCGAGTATGAGATCGGTATTACTGTTACTATTATTATGGTGATCACTGTAAGTGCTGTTACTGTCTACATTACTTTTCTGTTCCCGCCGCAGTCAATCGTTTAATTTTTTGGTTTGTTTATATTTCTTAATATGTTATGCTTGGAGGAGATTCAGTACTGGGCACGTAGGAGCCCAACAGGTAGTTACGTTTGTGATATCGTGTGCCATACTGCTCAACTTTCGATATCGGCACATACCTTTTACTTCTGCCTACAGTATGGCTAGTTAGCCAACCTCGTGGCGCTCGATTAATATGAATTCGCCAAATGGCCTCGTTCTATCAATTTCCACTACCAGTATACAATGATTATCAAAAAGTGCAGTCCGAATTCCTTGCTTTTTTTTCATTAGAGCTGTGAAATGCTATACGTTCTCGGTGCCGACCATTCCAACCAGAAGGCTGCCAATTGCACCTACCGCACACCGCTATAAGGGTGTTTTCATCATCCTCCCTAATCGAAATCGTAATCCAATCATCTCTCAGAATTTTACGCTTAACTTCTTAGTTCAAGCGCTCTATTTGTCTCCATTGATAAGAGCCAACCTGGATGGATGAATCGATCCTGATGTCACAGTCTCTACCACCTCAGTGTCTTCTGATTTGGACTCCTGCTTTCTTGACTTCTGAATATTGTCAGCACGCTCCTGATTCAACTTATCATTCTTCTTCTGAATCTTTTCCACTCTGTTCTTAGAGTTACCACCACCACCAGCAGTTAGCTCCACATTGATTCTCCTCTCTCTGAGTTTTGAGTGATGGAGCTTCAGAGCACTATCCATCCTGGCCTGGATCTTTCGGCCATTTTCTGGGTTTAGAAATTCTAGAAATGCTATCCCCTTGTCCTTTCGTATCCGAACCAAATCTGGCTTAGCAGCCTTGAAGTGCTCTCGAAGTTCCTTCTCCTCAACATCACGCGGCAAATTACCAACAAATAGGAGGTATCTAGGCCCGGTATGAGTGCTATTCTTTCCTCTTCCTTTGTGTCCTCTTCTAGTCTTTCTTTTCTTGCGAACAGGCGGGACTTCTTCGACAGAATCAGCAGCCTTACGTTTCTCCTGCAAGACTTCAAGCTTTTTGGCAGCCTCCTTTGAGGTCTTGGCCTTAAATTTAAGCTTACTAAGCTCTTTCTTGGTCAGCTTCTCAGACTTCTCCATATTTCACAAATATACCTTGAAAATCGGAGTTGAAATGACGATATCTGGGGAAAAGTAAAAAAAAAAAAAAAAAAGCTAAAAAAAATGATAAAAAAAAAAAAAAAAATGAAAAATCGGATTAAATTTTCAAGGCGCAGAATATGCATGTCTTTCTAACGGCTTGACTTTCCATATATATCATTATTGCCAATGGCTCCCAAAATTCGAATAAAGCTAAATTCAAGAACAAAAGATGATGACAGACGAATAGAAAGAACGGAGATAAAATACAGGGAGAGAGAGCCACTAGAGAAGAAGAAGAAGAAGAGAGGTATCGACAAGCATACCGATGCAAAAGTGGATGTGAGCAAGAACGAACAAATAAGTTCCAAGTTAGAAGAAACAGAGATAGAGCCGGCAATTGTTGAATCTGATGATATGGTGAAAATGATGGGATTTAGTGGGTTCTCTTCGACCAAAAACAAAAAGGTCAAAGGAACAGATGCTTCTGGTTATAAAAGAGTTGCTAGAACCGAGTACAGACAGTACATGAATAGAGAGAAGGGTTTCAATCGGCCATTATCTCCAACAAGGTCCGATAAAAAGGCCGAAAAGAAATACCAGAGATCATCAGCAGACAATAAGAAGGATCAGCGGCAGAATCAACAGGAGAGATAACATTCGAATGAATGTTTAATCTTTTAACTTTAAAACCATGGTTGCATGTACCATCATATGATAATGGCTCGGCACTATTCTGTGCAGGTTAATCACTGATTCCATTCGGCTATCTGGTTCTCTGTTTCGACATTTGCTAGAAGTTCGGTATACCTTGTTAAATAGCTAGAAACACCGAGACCTTCTGATAACACGATATCACTTTATTTCATGTACTTTATTTTTGGTAGGCCTGAGAGCAGATGCTTAATTTGAAGGAGAGGCCTATTCACGAATACCAGTCCCGGTCAAATCCTTACAGTCATTACTTCTTTTTGTTGCGCACATCGCATTAATTAGTTATCTAGATAATCAAATTATCTTTACCGTTAGATCGCTAGAGAATGGCTCTCAAATTATTCGAGAGCATCCTTATCACTCTATACATTTATATTGCGCATGAAAATACTGTACTTTCAGCAGCTCGGGATTATGACAACCTTCCTACATCCCCAATCATGCATGAATGCGTTATCTATCGTAGTCTATCAGTAATGCAACGATCAATTATACATATGCGCGCTTGCATAATTCGAACTTGTCTATTCTGAGGCTTCATCCTTCTCCTCCAGGTCTGGTTTCTTCTTGGCTCCTATGACTCCAATGTCAAGAAGAAAGCACAGACACAATGCAAAGCCAGACATCGCTATACCAAAGTAATAAACGTACTTTGTGGCGTCAAAAAGCTCTTTAATATGCTCGTTCTGCTCTGAACTTCCATAGAGCTTATACTTAGAAGAAATAATCGTACTACAAAGACCCAATCCCACTGCCGAGCTGAGCTGCACGATCATATTAAAGGTTCCGGCAGCTCTAGACTGTAAATTTCTCTCGACAGATGAAAGTGAACACCGATTTGAAACATTGTAAATTAAATCAGCCCCAAGGACAGTAATGCAGAAAGCCCAGAAAGGACCTAACCAGAAGCTTCTTGTAATGGAATTGGTACCCCAGATAATGGATGCCCCCAAGAAGCCTGTGCATCCCAATAACATCAAGTACTTGCCAGGAATTATATGCATTGTCAAGCCGGCAAACACGTTAACGAGAATACCGCATATTGGTTGTGGCAAGAGACAGCAAGCGGTGATAATGGCCGAATAACCCCGAATCACTTCGAAGTACACAATGGCATGGTAATTCAAGACACCGAAAAAGGTCATCCAGCCTAGCCAGGTAATCACCATACAGAGGAAGAAGTTCCTGCTCTTGAAAAGCTGCATGGGGACTAATGGCTCCTTTGGGATGTACAACTCATATGCAACGAATACTGGGATCATGACAATACCCACCACCAAGCATGCTATAATGTAAGGAGTCTTCCAGCGCTTCTCTGCGACATCGACCTGGGTTAGCGAGAAGCAGATCAATGTAAAGGCGGCAAGAGAGATGAAGGCTCCACCATAGTCTAGCTTACAAAAAATTCGCTTGCACCTCTTCCAGCTAAGCGTAGAATCGTTAGGTAGGAGAAAAGCCGATGCAACGGAAAATAAAGCGAACAATATGGCAAAGAAAAAGTGCACTGACCTCCAACTGAAAGCCGTAATGCAGACACCGGCGATGAAGAAGCCGGAGGCTCCACCGACTGGCGCTCCGATACTGAAGACACTCAACGCCATGTTTTTCCGTCGAGAGTCTTTGTAAGTGAAACCAAGAAATCCAGCGGCTGCTGGAGTAGCACAGGCAACAGCAGCTCCTTGAAGAGCTCTAAAAAATACGAGAAGAATGTAATTATTCATAAAACCTGCAATCAAAGAAAACAAGGCATAAAAGAAATATCCAATGCAAAGTGCGTTTCGCCGACCAAAAGCATCGGCAATTCCTCCCATGAGAAGCATACAGGCACCGTTGGCAAGCATGATGCTGGAAACAGACCAAGTCAATTTTCCGCCTTCAACGTCAAAGTGCTTGGAAATAGCGGCCAAAGACGTCTGGAAAGCGCTTCCAGCCATCGTTGCAGCAGCAGGAGCAAACACAACAAGGAGTACTGACAGCGCCTCATGAAGATTACTCTTAAAGATGGGTGGCCGCATCTCGGGATCCGTATACAAAGCAGACATGTTGGTTGGAACCCGTTTAAGGTCTTCATCGTGATCAAATGACGCTTGATCTTCGGCCTTGACGTTAGAGCTTGCTTCCACAGAATTACTTGCAGTACCTTGAATTCCATGAAACGGCAGTGGTCCAGCTTCGGCGTGCTTTGACGAAGATGTAATACTTTCGGAGTCGGGCATTTTGCTTGAAAACAAAGCAAAAAATATGCCAGAGGACTTGGGAAACCGTTGCTTATAAATATTAAAAAAAAAAACCGTTGACGCGGGGTGACTGAAACTGGATAATTCACCGAGCAGAACACACACCCCCCCCCTCTCCACAAAAAGAAATAAATATCGGAGGAGAAATATCGGATTCCATGCAGAGCAGTGACATTGAGAAGGAGGGGTATTGTAAGGTGGAGTTTAATTGGATGGAAGGAAATATGAAGTAAATGCAGTACTTTGAATCAATAATGCTGTTAAACCCAAATTGGGCCATTATTGCAAAGAACTTGTGCTGCATTGTTATACCCTTTTCTCTCGGTAGTTCCGAATACGGGCGGAATTTTTCGTTCTGCGAACCGAGCAGCGTAGATAAGCAGATAAGGGAATGAGAAACCACCAGGTCCAGGAAAGACGGAACACCTGTCCCAAGAGACAAAAGAAGGAGAAGATCGCAATGATGCGTGCTGTGGCAGACGAAACACTGGATTGCAGTTCAGACAAAGCTTGGAAGGAGTTGTCTTGGCTAGGAATTCGTATTTTACGGATGATGATGTGCCAGGAAAATTCCAGTGAGTTCTGATTCCCCAATAGGAAATCGTAATGCATGATGAATGGCAACTGTTGAGAGCATTTCTAGAGGGGGGTGCATGGAGATAGTTAAGAATGTGTGTAGTCATGCAAGGAAGCCCATCTATCTTTTGAAGCTTAGCTTTGCTGACCATTAGTAAGATCATCATGACATTAAATTATATGACTGGATAGAATCCATTTGTTAGCCATTCTAAATTTTTTTTTTTTTTTTTTTTACCATCTCTACGCAGAACCGAGTATATGAACATTAATTTCTTTTGTTCCCAGAAAAATCCGCAACGGCGGGATTTTCATCCTATTATTAATCAAAAAATTATAAATACACTGTAAGTCAACATTTCGATTTGAATTAGTTCGGCCGGCTATGAGTTCACCCCCTTCTTGCGATATATGACGTATTCTTAACTTTCCACTCTTTGCGAGTTACAGGAACTACCAGTGTAGCGATGCATTCTATAATTAGCTAGATATTTCTATCCCCTAACACTCCACAACCCATTTTAGTATTAATTAATCATACTCTTAATCTTCTGGGAGAACACCCCATTCGATCAGTTCATCATTCCAACATGCTCCTTGTAAAGCTCATTGTACTTCTCCTTGAGACTCTCGTAAGCAGCCGACATTTGTTCGATCTGGGATTTCAATTCCTCTGTTTCCTCATTATTAGATTTTTGCTTTTCTCCTATTTGCATCATCATATCATCTGCTCCGAACACCATTTGCTCATGTTTTACCTGCTGAATAAATCCATCGACATCAAAAACTGCATCTCTTTTAGTCTTCTGCTCGCCCAGTTGAACCTGCAGCTCGTGCTTCTGGAGATCTGAGGCTTCGGCAACCATTCTCTTGAGCACCGGTATAGTCCTCACCAATGACTTATCATTGATGTTGGCTTCTAAATTTGAATCGTCTGCTTTGGTGAAGTTCAGCACGATTTGGCTGACAGCACCGACCACAGGTTTGAGTTTTCTGGAAATTTGCATTGTTCGGGCATCTATCACATAAACCCGACCCGTCGAGTCCCCAGAAACGATCTTAGTTCCATCAAAACTTACTGCTATTTTCGTGATTGAAACCAAGTCCTCATCATTTTGCACGTGGCATACAATAGTCTCTTTCAATTCTGGATCCGGCTTCACAGTGACAATCTTCCCTAGGCCGCCGACAGCTTCTATTACCTTTGTGGCTGGATTAATAGTAAAAAGAGGGATCTCACGGATTGTTCCATCAGACAAACCGGCATACAACATCCGACCTGCAGGATCCATGGCCAATGATGTGACTTTTGCAGGGGCCACAAATGTTGTGAGCAGCTTCTTTGACCAGAGATTATAGCACCGAATCGTGGAGTCAGAAGAAGCTGTATAGAGTTTCATATCATTTATTAGGCCTTTTGTAAGTTGAAGATCTGCAATTGGTAGTGTATGGTTTGCGAATGTTGCATATGGCTTGCAAGAACCTAAATTCGAGAGAAGATCAGATATTTTCCATACTATAACTCGTGAATCCAGCCCCCCAGTCACTAGGAATCCGTTGCAATACTTTATGACCGAAATTGCCTGAAAATGAGACTCTTTCACCAACAAAAGTAGTCCAGAATCTAGTTCCCAGACGTACAGCCGTCCCGATCTTGCTCCTCCAACCAATAACCAACTTTTTGATTTTAACGTTGGATGAGGACATATTTCCAGGCACACAAGCTCTTCAGGAATTGGAAACCGCTGTTCTGGACTTTCCTTTCCATAAAGATATACATGAATTAGTGGTTTGCCCTTGCAGGCGGCGATAAGTCTGCTTCCAGAGCCTATGCCGGTTAAAACAGCAGCATTTTTAGCAAAATAGCACTGCCTGTATTGCTGGTACTGTCTGGAGGAGTGTATAGATGAGAGGTACGCAAAGGCCGAAGTATGCTGCTTGTCTGACTGAAGTCCTTCACCACCATAAAACACTAATTCATCCATACTTGTAAGATTGGGGTGTAAAGTTACAAATACAGGAAATCTGAAACCAAAAAAAAAAAAAAATGAAATTCATCGTGAAAAAATATTTCAAGGCGCGGCAACGAGTAATATTTCAGGCGCAGTCGAAATTTCTTGGAACCGATTTTCCAATAGAGGGTAGCAGTAGTCGCACGGTTAACGAGGCGATTAAGGATATTACAGCTGCAAGGATGATGTTCAAAGACATATAGTTATATATAGTTACCACGAATCAAAGAATAGTTAAGTGAATATATATATATATATATATATATAGCTGGCCTCCACACTCCTTAGAATATCGATCTTTTTTCGCAAGAGCTTCTGAGCGCTAAGGCGAGTTCTCCAGACAATTTAATTGTCAGCATTTTTTGCCTCAAACTTTAGTGAAAAGCGAATTTAGTGTTTTCAAACGTGACCATTACCACTTCAATACTTTTTAGAGCTTCCATTTTGTATTCTAATGCCCAGAGTGACTGTTTCAATGCCATTTTCTCCTCCACCTCCATCGCCGCGTCTATGGAATCTTTTCCAGGCGCGGCAGCCTCA
This sequence comes from Allodekkera sacchari, assembly GCA_030565225.1. Taxonomy (NCBI): domain Eukaryota; kingdom Fungi; phylum Ascomycota; class Pichiomycetes; order Pichiales; family Pichiaceae; genus Allodekkera; species Allodekkera sacchari. The sequence continues at coordinate 76,381 of JAJMBG010000010.1, forward strand.
ACATGAACTATCATTCATCACCCGTTCTACTTGTCTTCTTTCACTACACCTTTTCTTTTCATTTATTTCACCAAATGCCAATCAACTTCCTTAGTGCACTTGTTTTTTATGGGCCAGACAAAGTGCCAGGATGGTACTACATCAAGAAGTATGTTCCGCCTATAGTGGCGGTTTCTGCATTGAAGTTATACTTTTCTGGCTCTCAGAATAACTGGGATCACGACCTCCATAGCAAGGTTTATATCGTCACTGGAGGTACATCTGGCATCGGTACTGCATTGGTGAAGGAGCTAGCTGCTGGTGGAGCACAGCTAGTACTCTTAACGTCACAGTTAGCTGAGGATAACAGCGGTAAGACATGGATTACCGACTACGTCAACGATCTTCGGGAGTCAACTTCAAACCCGATGATTTATGTCGAGGAATGCGATCTCTCATCACTTCACTCGATTCGAAAGTTTGCCACCAGATGGCTAGATAATGTTTCTCCTAGAAGACTCGATGGAATCATTTGTCTTGCTGCTGATCGTATGCCACGAGGAAAGCCCCGAGTTACCACCGTTGACGGTGTCGAATCGCAAATTGGAATCAACTACATTGGTCACTATCATCTCTTGACGCTTCTGGAGCCAGCTATCAGGTCTCAGCCACTGGATAGAGACGTCAGAGTTGTGCTGGCAACGTGTAACTCACAGTCGATGGCAGATATCCAAGAGGATGATCTTCTTTGGGAGAAAAGACGCTACCCAATCGGCAGTCCTTGGCGCATATACGGAACATCCAAGCTTCTTTTGCACATGTTTGGAAAGGAGTATCAGCGTAGAATAGAACAGGCTCAGCAGAAGAAGAAAATGCCATGCAACGTCAAGGTGCAGATCGTGAATCCGGGGGAAGTCCGTACTCCATCAACTAGAAGGGTGTACTCCTTTGGAACAATCTGGGGACTGATCGTGTATCTACTCCTGTACCCATTTCTTTGGATATTTTTCAAATCATGTGAAAGCGGCATCCAATCCTTCCTCTATGCCCTTAACTGTCCGGACTTTATCCGCCTTCCTGGTGGAAACTACATTAAGGAATGTAGTGTTGTTGAGAAAATGGCTCGGAAAGAGCTTGATGATGATGATTTGCAGGCGCAGATCTACGATAAAACCGGAAAATTGATTGGAGAGTTGGAGAAGAAGTCTGCGATCGAACGGAACAGAGGAAAAAAGAAGGAAAAGAAGCCGAAGAAAGCAGAAACGCAAAAGAAAAAAGCAGAGCAAGAGAGAAAGAGGTCTCAAGAGGAGAGGAAACTGGATGCTTTCACATCCGCCTTTTCAGACGAATCAGCATTGTATCCAGATTTGAAACAACTTCAACAAAAGAATGCAGGGGCGAAGAATCCAGCTTTATCAAGGTTAGACCAGAAATATGAAGAGAGCCGCAAAGCTAAGGGAGAAGTGGCCGTAGAGAAGAAAAGGCAGAAAGATGCATGAGATTGTGTGGCTAGAATACAAACTAATAAAAATTGCAGGATAAATTGAAATAAAGAATTTAAATAGCAAGTCATATAATCGCCAATTATCGTAGTTAAATGCAGTTATTCAACTATGTAGCTGGATAACAATACGGTGTCAAGTTCTTGACTATGATTGTGGGAATACCAGCAGGCTTAGAAACTTATGGACTCCGGTGAATCTGAAGATTTTACCACTTAAAAACTGGTACAATGTATATATGCTATGGCGTAAGGTTGGACAATAGGCTGATATCCGGTCTTGTTGAGCGCTACTTTAGAGCCCATCATCAGAGGTGGGTAGAGAAGGTAAAAGAACATGCAAGAGAAAAACATACTAGAATTCTGATAACATGTATCAGTCATGCTGTAGTGGACCATATTGAAGTCTGCTCGTCTGATGTGCTTTGAGTGTATTTAGAGGCCAAGAAGTAACGGATGGCTAAAAGAGCCCAAAGCACCTCGAGCAACGTCCTCCAAGGATCATTTTTGTGAGAGGCCTTGATGTCGTTGATAATGAGTGAACCGCCAGGCAATTTCTCAAACAGGCCGATCGACTTGTGCCATTGCCGGTTTTTCTTTGCAGAACCGGTAGCAGGGTGCTTGCGGTCTGCTCTTACGATGTATGACCTGTCTGGAGCCCCAATTTTTTTGTTCATATACCGGCAGAAAGTAACAGTCTGTGCTCTTGTACTTGCTTACCCAAACATATGGGCAGATTGACGTAACCTATACAGACGCCAGTTCCTACACCAACATGAGTCACAATTGCTGACCCACAATTAATAGCACGCTGTGTCTATCTTGTTCCCACAGGTATTTTCTACTTTTTGCACATCCTGACCACTTTTTTACCGTCTACGATTGTCGATCGGCGATTTTCAGCTGTTTGCACAAACTATGTCAGGATCCATCCATCTTCTCCACGGAATCCATGTTCCATGTTCCACTCTCGGTCTCTATTCTCCGGTACCGCGCCGAGGCCGATCGCGGCAACGGTTGTCTCCTGCATGATGGGAGCCAGCAGGTAGTCCACACCGGACATGGACAACGGAGAGGAAAATCCGTGGATAAACCACCAGACATACTTTAAAAAACGCTCCTAACCGCTCCGATATGTGCCATACATCAGTCTCTACAGGCTCCTCCTCCTCTTCTTCCCGCAGCATTTTCTTCTTGCGTTCCTGCCTGTCTGTCTGTCTCATCTGTCTCATCTTCCTTCCCTCGACAGCTTCCCCAGATCTCCAGATTTCCGCTTTCGGACCGCGCCGTCTCCAGGCTGTGCGCCCTGCCTGTGGTATTTAATACGACACATTTCTGGGTGCCGCTTAAAGTAGCCCACCATGTTCCCGCATTGCAAGCAGAAAGCGAGCAGCCATCACTTCGCCAAGAGGACCTCTCCATAGCTACCTGTAAGCGAGTCCATTCAGTCTACCACTCCAGCTAGCTGCTGCTCGGCAATCGAAGGAAAACAAAAATTTTTTCATCCCAGCACAGATTACTCACCCCGCTACCACCACCCACCCACCCACTCACTGCACCCCGTCGGCACACAAAGTTTTTCATATATAAACTCCTCTTCGTCTCCACCGATAAAAACCTGCTTTTCATTCTCTCGATGTTCAGATACTTATCGCAGGCTTTTGTGACCAGATCACCCAAGCTTCTATTTTCGCACAGTTTCAGAATGTCCTCGTCCCTAGCACCGTTGGATTCATCCAAATTGAAGATCACTAAGACTACAAGCCCAAAGGCCAAGCTACCAAATGACCAGTTGATCTTTGGCCAGACCTTCACCGACCACATGTTGATGGTTCCTTGGAACCTAAAGAAGGGTTGGGGCACCCCGGAGATCAAGCCTTATGGCCCTCTCAGCCTCGACCCATCTGCCTGCGTCTTCCACTACGCCTTCGAACTTTTCGAAGGTATGAAGGCCTACTTGGACGACAAGGACCAAATCCGGATTTTCAGACCCGACAAAAACATGGCCAGAATGAACAAGTCTGCCGCTAGAATCTGCTTGCCAACCTTTGACAGCGAAGAGTTGATCACCTTGATCGGCGAGCTTCTAAAGCTCGACAAGTCCTTCATTCCTAAGGGAAGAGGCTACTCGCTTTACATCAGACCAACCATGATCGGCACCACCGCAGGTTTGGGTGTCCACTATCCAACGGATGCTCTTCTCTACGTCATCCTTTCGCCGGTCGGACCTTACTACAAGACCGGTTTCAAGGCCGTCAAGTTAGAGGCTACCGACTACGCCGTCAGAGCATGGCCAGGTGGTGTTGGTGACAAGAAGTTGGGAGCAAATTATGCTCCTTCGGTCAAGCCACAGTTGGAGGCTGCCGAGAGAGGTTACCAACAGAATCTCTGGTTGTTTGGCCCTGACAAGCATGTCACCGAAGTCGGTACCATGAACTTCTTTGTTGTGTTCAAGGATGCCAAGACCGGTAAGAAAGAGTTAGTTACTGCTCCTTTGGACGGTATGATTCTTGAGGGTGTCACCAGAGACTCTATCTTGAACCTTGCCAAGCAAAAGTTGGACAAGAACGAGTGGGAGATCAGCGAGAGATACTGCCCAATCACAGAGATCGAGGAGAAGGCCGAGAACGGAGAGCTTCTGGAAGCATTTGGTTCCGGTACCGCTGCTGTCGTTTCTCCTATCAAGGAGATCGGATACAGAGGAAAGGCCATCAACGTTCCGCTTTTGCCAGGTGAACAGAGTGGTCCTTTGACCAAGCAAATCGCCCAATGGATTGCCGAACTGCAGTACGGTATTGTTGAGAGCGACTGGTCTAGAATCGTCAAGGAGTAATGTATACGCCGATGAATAGAATTGCTTTACAAGCTGTAACTTATTTGTAAACTGATTGTGCGTAGGGGGGTCAGCGGCTTCCACTCCTCCGGGTTCGGGAGCTGTCGTTGCTGTTGATATCGTCTTGAGGCTACAGTCAGCAACCTCAGACTCAAGATGACTCAAAAAAAAAAAAAAGAACTACGATAGCTGATTTGCAACGATTAGTTCAACATATGCTTTTGAAGTGCCAGGTTTGAAAAACGCAGCCTTGAGTGTAGAGAATATATATATTATAATTGGAGCCTGAACTCTATGAATGGGCTTCTAGCGTACCAAATCAAAGGCTTTATTCTGTTTTATCCATTGATAAGGATTGAAATAGCACTTTAAAACAACGACAAGGAATGGCTCAAGAAGGTTACTCTGGACATTTGGTTTCACATTGTTCTAGCGCTACTTCTCCTTAGTCTCGCTCCTAATCCTGAGGGAAATTTCCGATGCTGGATCGTTTGGTACCACTATTTCCAAGATGGCTCTTAGTTGAAATGGTTGAGATATCCAGAATCATACCACTGAAACCAGAAGATTACATTATGGGAATACTGAGCAAGACATTAAGCACAAATGCAAACCGAGGAACATTGATCGGACTATCCAACTGTGGTAATCCACAACAAAGCAAGAAACATGCCGGTCATCTGATCGAAGCCCAGTAGACGTAAGCCAACAAATTATTTTACTGTTCCTGTATATCCGCTTTTATATCTGCTCCTTTCTGCAACTTGAAATCGGCTATGTAAATTTCTCAAAGTAAATTATTGTTCACTCTGGAGAACAACTGGAGGGGTGCAGATAGTCAGGTGAAACACAGCTTTGCATTAGTACGCTTTTCGTTGTAGAGGTTCTTAGACTATATGGAACATTCAACGTTTATTACAATCATCATAACTATTGTCTGACGACTCCCAACTCGGCAAGGTAAGTTTTCCTGCAGAATAAAGATTTTCTTGGCGCTTATTCAGCCAGGTCAATGCCACCCAGTAAGATCATTTGCTTCTGCATTTTTTATCTCAAATAAGCCAAATAGCCATGCAAATTTTATTGTGTTAGTTTTTGAAAGTCTCTCACTGCTCTGTTTACCCAACTTTTCTCTCTCTGACGGAGTCTTAAAATACCCGTCAAACGCTTAGCGTCATACATAATCTACACTCGCGCAGATTCCGAGACGCACTAATGCATCTCAATCTCTACTTCCAACTTTCACGCTGGAATTTCTTCCTTATAAACAATGGCTTCTATAGGGTTTATGAAAAAGCAGCTAGAGGTGTTTTTGGAATCCAAAGTGCCTTTTCAAGTCATATACACTACAAACAATGTGCCGCTAGTCTCTCCGCTCACCAACCGGATTTTGATTCTTGATTCATCATTCAATCCTCCACATAAAGGCCATATTGCTTTGGTTCAGCAAGCAGTGACCCATAATTTCACTGCGAAAAATAGTGTCACGACGTCAACTATCAACCACAAGTCTGTTCTTTTGCTTCTCTCTGTCAAAAATGCCGATAAAGGTTCGCAACAGCCAGCGGCATTCCACAATAGACTGCAGATGATGTCATTTCTTGCCGGACATATTTACAGGGAGTACGGACTTTCGTGCTCAATTGCTCTCACCGACAAGTCTCTATTTGTAGACAAGTCTGATGTGATCGTTAAGTACTTCCAAGAGAATTATTCCGGCCAGTACGGACATTTGGACTTGACCTTCCTCCTTGGTTTTGATACACTAATTCGTTTCCTAGACCCGAAGTATTACCGGCCAAGCACACTGAAAAATGCACTTCAGCCATTTTTTGACAAAGCTGACTGCTTTGTGTTGAGCCGAACGGATCCCAAATATACAATTATAGAGCAGAAGGAGTATATGCACCAGATAGAGACAGGAATGCTCGAAGGAGTACCAAAAGAATGGGCCAAACGACTCTACTTGGTGTCAGGAGACTCTGGAACCTTGGCAATCAGTTCTTCCAATATCAGAAATTTGATAAAAGAGGGAAAGGCCGACTGGAAGGAGAAGACATTTGACGATATTTCCAATTATATTTGCAAGGATAATCTTTACAAGCTATAGTGCAGGTTGGTCTAAGTGTTTCAATCTACAGAAAGAAAAGAGTATGGAAATGCCGTCATTCATGGTGTCCGTATTTATATTCTCAGCATTCTATTCCCCCCGCCCCCAGTGGATGCTTCTTTTCTGCATGTTCTGGGAAGTATATATACTGTTCGGTGTTTTACCCGATAAGGGCGTCTCAGTTTTCGTTGTGCCTTGTACGATTCTTGAATTTGTCGAGAACTGACTGTCTTCATAAATTCACGGGCATTTTTTTATCACTACTGCGACGTCTACCTTATAACTTGCTTAACCGCACTTGCTCCATTATTCCCATGGTATATCCAGCTATAGTTTGTTTCACTTCCAGCGTTCGGGTTCTACTATCTGGCGCAAGTGCCATCTTCAGTCTTATTGACAGTACAGATTATTTTATCGTTAACGACTCTCATCATAGGGACTTTTGCATGCTAAACCTTTACGCTATAGATCTTCTCTACTTTACATATTATTGCAACCGCTTGTGGGAGGCCAGTTAATCAGATTTCGACAACCCCCTAAATCAGTCGTGCTTCTTTGACCATTGCAGCAACACGAAAAGAGCTATCTATGGGTTATTACGTACTGCTACTATGCCAGACGGCGAATCCTGGCTTATGGCTTATTTCTCCTTAGCATCGTGAAACATGATAAGGATTATGTAAGCCACGCACTCTAATCCCCAGAATGAAAACTGCATCCGCACGTCATGACATTGTCATCCCTACACCACACACACATGCATCATGTCTGCATTAGTTGCAGCCTTGGTGTCGGCGTACCGGCCCAAGGTTTTTTGCACTGTAGCACGTATTGCCACCATTTCCCACATCTAGCATAGCCTATATAGCATTGAATAAGAACATAATGTGGTTGAATACGCCTCCTTTACTTGTTGGAAGGGGGGGAAGCTCTGATTGCCGGAGCCTTCTTTCTGGCTTTTACCTATCTCTTGCGGTGTACGGGTGCGGCTTTCCCACGTCTGTGTGACCGCAAGCAAATTTTTCTTTAAATCTTTGCCGCACCACTTTCCACGTTTTTCCTCTTTGTCTCTCTTGCCAAAAGTTTTTACTCCGCTGAGGAATCCTACGTGTGCACAAGTTCAGCATATTGGTGGTTTTGCCTGAGTTCTTAACAACCAAAATCGTCCAGCGGTAAGACATAAACATCTTCTATTTATTTATAGGGTATAGAGCCGATTCCTAGCTTTATTTCGACACCTAATATCCAGTATCTTTACCCTCTGGTTGCCCATCAAACTGTAAGGTGCCGTAATTGTCTTTTTTTTGCCCTCCTTTGCAACCACAGAAACAGAAACTGCTTCCCATCGTGATTGGCCAGAAAACGCGCGAACCACTTAATCCTTACACCGGCCACGTCAGCTATATCTATCTGGCTTGCTTGCACTGTGTGCGTCTACCACATCTCCCTTTTTGACTTTTGTGTTTGTGTGTGTTCGCGAACTCTTTACTTCCAATTCACATCCCCACACCACGCCGGCTTTAATCATTAGTGTTGCAATTAATATGGCACTATCATTGAAGAGAGCCTTCGTTAAGGCAGATTTGGTCGCCGAACGTGGATCCAACAAGAGGACATGCATTCTCAGAGATATCCCTCCCGCTCACAGGGAGTTGCTGTATCACAAGAGAGGCCATTCCATAACAAACGCCAACAACAGCGAAACCACATTCAATCGACGCAAGTCGTCGCTAATACTCTCTGAGGCCGACGCTGTCGATGCATCCTCATCTTTATCATCTTCGTCATCAGAAGATTTCGACGATAAAGAGAATATATCTCAGAAACAGCTGAAGAAGTACCAAGATATACTGCACTTAGCTCCTCTTGATGCCAAGTTATCAAGAGCAGTGTCCCAGTACAGCGATGACGAGGACGAAGACTGGGGTGCTAGACGCTCTTCTATGATGATCCGAGGACACCACTGTCATGATCATGACCCTGAGTTAGCTAAAACCGCTAATGATTCGTCGACCAATTCGGGTTCTCACTTTGCTAACAGAAACTCCCTATTAAGTTCTGAATTGGCCGCCTTTCTCCAGACCCAGGGTATGTCAGCTTTGTGTGCACCAGCCAGAAAGAACTATTTACCAGATTCCGATTTCATGGCTCGTTCACGTTGTTTTGACTACCTAGTTGGAGCAATTGATGAAGTTTGGGCCCGCTACTGTAGTTCCACATCACATGATGAGGAAGTCGCTTATGGATACGAGGATGATGATGAGGAGGCGGAGGAGGAGGATCTGGATGGAGAACAATTGCAGCGCCAAGAGAAAGAGGCTATTGCTGAAGTCAAAGATCAGCATTCTCCAAATAAATCATTGAACTCTGAGGAAGAAGACGATGAGGATGGCTATAAAACTACGGCATCGGCCTCTACCAGTATTACTGATTACGATAGTGACTATCCGGCCGCAAAGAAAGCTTCCCATCCTCAGCAATTTATGCGTGTATCTGAGGTTCCTGAAAATTTGAGATTGCAGAAGCTGAAGGATCGCTTAATCAAGGCCAAATACTACCTTCAAGACTACGTCGATTCTGAAGAACTGGAGGAGTGTCTTGTGTTCTGGAAAAAATGGGATTTAATCAAGTATTCCGCTATCGAACTAGTGGAAGATGATGACGATGATGATGTTATCGAGGAGAAAATCGAGGAGTTGGAAGAAGGTCGCTACACCATATCGATAGGTGTTTGATTGCATGTATAGTACGATGAATTTTGAGACTACCAATGATAAAACCAAAAAAAAAAGGAGAAGGTGACAAAAATTTCTGCTATTTTTTGATAATTATGTATATTAGTAATAGGTATATGTCTCTAAATTGAGTAAATAGGAAATCCGGCATGGTGATGCTGTAGCATGATTGCTTTTGGGCGCTGGAGTTTCTATAGCATAATCAATTGAAAACAATAGAGAATCTCCCTCAACTAAGTGAATATGCAAATTAGTAGTGTCAATTTCTAGCTGATATGAGTAAACATAAATTTATTTTAGCAGTTTCCTATCTTATGAATCCCACTACCATTTTATTTTTATTCATAGACAATCAGGATGGAGTTTTGGGTCTAAGCTGTTCTATTTCTTCAGTCAAAGGTATACGTGAGCCAATATAGCCAATATCCTTTTTGTATTGCTCCGGGTTGAAATTATCTAGTAAGACGTCGGGACCGACGATGACCCAGCCAGGTCTCATCTTGATTGGGTGATCTGCTCCAGTTTTGCAGGGAATTATATGCAATCTCCTTGTTGAAGTGGAGAAATTCTCGGCAACTTTATAAATCTGAGCTGGCACGGCCGAGTTCCCAGTGCATTCATTCTCGATAGCTAAATCTGTGTTCACATTGCAATGAATTAGCTCCTTATCGGAAGATCTACGGACAGTACCGGTGATGCACATCCAACAGTGCCACTGAAGTTCTTCAATGACCTGGCTTTCGGGAATGTCAGCATCCGTTGGATAGTATGGAGAACTTTTATCCACGGGGACAAAGATAAGTTCTTCAGATCTCCGGAATCTCTTGGTCCAAGAATTCGGGTCTGAAAGTAATTTCGATAGCTCAGAGATCTTTTGAGTGGAAGCCCAGATAAAAAGAAAGCCAGGTCTGGCGCAGAGCTTATCTATTGGGAGCTGGGAGATTATGGGATAGAGGAGCTGATTTTCTGCTAAGGCTCCAATCATGATGACATCAAACTGTAGGTTGTATCTGTAAACCCATTCATTCAACTTGCTTATCAGACGGTCGGTAGGAACTCTGCATCCGAGTGGCTTGGTAGCAAACTTGCGGATCTGCTGCTCTTTCAACTGATATAAGCGCTGCAATTTTGGGTATCCTTCGACCTGCTGGTTGGTGTTTCGAATATACTTAGTAGGAAGAATTCCTGAATGGATATAGTGGTTGGAATAATCATTTTTGAAGCACTGCACTCTAGCTCTGTACTGAGATCCCGGCTGGCATTTAGTGAGCTTTCCTGGATTGATGCTCTGGGTGCTACCTTTTGGGTGATTCTGCATTCTTGGTTGGGCAACCATTGGAACTGTCAGAGCATAGCGGTGACGTGAATGGTGTGGTATCCAAGAGGAAGCTGATTTTGAGGATAAAGTTGTCGGGGTGTAATAATCAGACTTGTTGCTCATTGTGGGGGAGAAATTGAAGAGGCGCCAAAAAAAACCAGAATTACCCGTTGGAAATGAGAATATAACTGATGAGTTCAATAGGAAAGCAACAGGAAAGCAACAGGAAAAGTTTCGAGGAATTTAGCCGATGTGTTTCTGCCGGATTCTAAAGAATCAGGATTGGACACCTAAGTTTATTCTTTGACGGAAACGAAATACAGAGTATTCCGGTTGAAGTGATATTTTTCTTGATATTGGCCGTATCTGACTAGATAAACTTGTCTAAAAGTTCTTCTAAAAGCACCTCTACTTATACTATAGAATTTTGAGGGTGTCAGATAGGCCCTGAAACAGTTTTGTCCAGAATTGGTAACCGGCGAGATTTCTGAAACAATGCTGCGAAAAGTGATGTGAAGCACGAAGCTTATTGAGAAAAGTTCCAGATATTTATAGTGCATAGCCCTGCTCAACAGTGGCTCAACCTGTGATTACCCGATCTGTCAGCTTTCCCCGATGCACATACTATGCCACTCTGTGAGAGCCTCCTACATTGCCCTGCGCTTTTGTTTCCATTTCCGTATGTATCGATGTATCTCATCTTCTAAGCGGCTCTGCCAGAGTGTCAGAGTATCGCCGCACCGCCTTGTCCATTTCTGGATATCTCTCACAATAAGACCTTTGTTCTTGGTTCTTAGTTAACCGTTGGTGAAGTACTGCTAGTTAGACTTACCTAAATTGATGTTCACTGCCATTTCAATCAGCAAAAAAGGGGACTCTTCGAATCGGCCACAGCTTGGACTCGGCCACAAAGTGAATGCCTGCTTAATCAGCGTGTGCGATACACTGATCGCAGAGTCGGCAAAAATTGTATGTGCTACCACTTCTATTTTTTTTTTTTTTTTTTTTTTTTTTGGAATTTGCCCAAGTCTAACGTCACCAGGATAGAGAAGGTCAATTGGATTTCGAGATTATTCAGTCCAGGTTGAGACAATTAAACGAGTTGTTGGCAAAGAAAACCGATTATGATGTTATTCTGCTCCTGGAGAAAGGTATTCTTAACTTTCTGCAGCGAGTTCCTAGCCGGTGCTCGGGTGATAGAGTCATCTGCTCCGAAATATGCACCACCTTTTCGCAAGTTATCATGACATACAGCAAAAAAAATGATAGATTGCTCAAGTACGTCGACAGCATCGTCAGGCCTTTGGAGCTGCTTTTTGGGGAGCTTCTGGCGAGTGATGCCTGGAATCAGCAGTCCACCATTATGCTTCTCAAACGCACATTAGAGTTTTACATGTGCTTTCCAGAATTTCCAAAACAATGGGAAAGTTATCGGAATTCCACAGGTGCACGCTTCAGCAACACCCCAACGTTGTCCACAGCATTGAGATTGTTCCACTCTTCTGTGCCGCATCAAGTAATGGACGGAAGAATATCCGCATGCTTCTACTTACAATACGCTAACAAGCTCGCTGAGAAGTATTCAATATTTAAGAAAGATCTGCTTAAGAGTGATTTCAAACATATTTTGTTTAGAAGGCTTGACGAAATCGTCAAGAGAGGCCACGAAAATAACGTCTGTCAGTTAAATCCAGTCACTAAGGCTGTTGGGCCTCAAGACTACAGGGATACTAAAGATTATGCTTACTTTCACACAGAGCTTCTCTATGTTATAGAAACTCTTAGTGTGTTCACAGAACAGGAAATTCGGGCATCTCTCTGTGGCTCGCTTTTCAGTTACCTATTCTCTTTGCTTGAAGCCTTTAGCTCACATCCATCGAGCCAGACCGCAGCACGGTTTTTTGAGGCATTTAAAACTATTCTTAACGGCAAAGTACACGAAGAAGAAGAGCAGACAGCAATGATAAAAATTTTAAATCTTCCTATGCTTCATGCAATGTTATGGTCTTGTCTTCTTTGCTTTAAGGAAAGCCAGGATTCTACAAATTTCATGGGGATTGTATCAAGGATTACTCATAGATATGTTCTGCAATTTCTCAGCTTCATCTTTCTGTGCCAGAGGCCTGAAATTCATAAGATGTTATACAGAAAGGCACCTAAACAACGAGAAACTTCTCCTTTTGCTGAAAACTGGATTCTTCAAATTATTCAATCGTCCAAAACTTCCGGCCTATCATCAGATGAAATGGCAAATAGGATGGTAGCACTTGCTTCAGAAAATGCTGGTGCTTCTCCTTTGTTTCAGTCACTACTATTTCAGGAAGAAGGAGTATATTTTGATCTCATAATCGTGAGATTGAATGCTTTTTTTATGTACAATCCTCAAGAGAATAGAGAATTTCTGGAGGTTTTCAAAACAATTCTTATCCAGGTTGATTTTGCTCCTTTGAGAGACGAATTTTCTTCTATTTTAGTGACTGTGATAAAGGACTTAAATGGAAAGGGGCAGTGGTTGAGCCAGAATCAAGGAGCTTTTTTCGGTATTGTGGAGGAGTTTCTCTACAGTCCAAAAAAGGTAATAACATCTCTTAGGATTCAAGAACCGTTTAAACACTGGCTTTATTTTTGGTCCAAGAATTTGTCCAAAAGAAGTCGCCAGATCCAGTTTGCGCCGGTTAATATCCAATTATATTTGGAGTTTCTTGCTGATATCTATATCTACATGCAATACCGTAAAATTTTTCGAAAATCCAGATAATTTCTATCACTCTGATCTCTACCAAATATAGCTATTATATCTGATCTCGCTGTACATAATATATCCCAATTTGGTAATATGTATGAGTAATACACTGAAAACGGTAACGAACTTGCTGATAGTCAGCCTATCATAGTGAAGAAAATAGTTTGGAAAATTATCTGTAAACTTCCCTTTTAAGTAAGGAAGCATAAAAGAGAAAATATTCTAGATTCATTCAATGGCGTACAACTCTAAGAATCTACTTATGGAAAGTCTTATATCATAATGGAGCTTTTAAGTTATCTGCTTTCCCGATTCCTATTTAACTAAACCAACATTTAAAATTTGCAATTAAGCAACAATGTTATAAATATGACTGGAATTAGGAGAAAGTCTACTCAAGCTAACTGTTTTCGAGTAAATAATCATTTGTTCCTCTCCATTCTAAATCATGAAGTGTACTGTATTTGCTTCTTTGTTATTTGCTTCTTCAGCTCTCTCGTTGCCGTTAAATCCAGAAGACCTTATTGGAGATGTCGTCAATTATCTTACAGGAGAAAGATACTCAACATTTCCTAATACCTCCACCACTAAATTTCATTTATCCTCAAAACCAACAGTCGACTGCCCCGAAAACCTAGTTAATCCGACACCATACTCAAATATCACCTTTACCAACTCAACATCTACACTTGAACGCAGCACATCAACTGTTACGGTTACTTCGATAAATGTTGTTACTTCAAGAATCTCAACTTCTACTACTAGTATTGCCCCAAATGAAACTGTATCATCAATAATTACTTCCGAGTCAAAAGCTGCTACCAAGACAAGCTCTTCGAGCAGTGAATACACCGGTAGAGGAACATTCTACGAAGTTGGCGCCGATAATTGTGGAACATCTTCCACAGACTCTGATTTGGTGGTCGCCATTGCTAAATCACTATATGATACGACAGCAAATAGTGAGTCTATTTCTTCATACTGTGGTCAGTATATTAATGCTTCTTACAACGGTAACTCCGTTACAGTCAAGGTCGTTGATTCGTGTGAATCTTGTGGAGACAATGATTTGGACTTTTCACCAACTGCCTTCAAGAAGTTGGCCGCTTTGGACATCGGAGAAATCCAAGTGACCTGGTCATGGGCTTAAAATAAGTAATGCAACTTCTTTTTCATTATCTATATAACTTTTCTTTAACTTTCAGCGGTGGCTACAAAATTATCGTAGTTGGAATTCTGATAGGTAGCCTGGCCAACAGCGATTGCAAACTAAAGTTATGCAGTAGCTCTGCAGCAAAAAGAATCCAGATTCGGTAAATAGACGGTTTTCTTTTGAACTACTTAAAGTATCTCGAATGCTTTCGACCATTTGTATAGCCCTTGACGTTTCTTTTTTTACCTGCAAGCTGCTATAATCTAAAACTTTGCCCATGGCTTGAAGCGAGAGGCTGGTGCTTGAAGACCCTCCTGGTGAGGAACATACTCCACACGGTGGTAAGAGTTCAAGTTCTTTCTCAAAACAATTTGATAACACGTGGCGGAACCTTGTCTAGAAATGATAGTAGAGTATGAAAGGAAATATTCCCAGATTCTGTACCACTTAACTCCGTACTTGGAAACAACCTTGTTTTTGTTGGCAATCCAGTTTTTGTACCATTTGTAAATGGTACTGGAGTAGTGGACACCGATATTGTCGATAGACACAGTTTCAAAACCTGTGGCTTCAAGAGCAGAAATAACAAAATCTAATGGAGTAGAGGCATCAGCACCAGGGAAAATATACTTGTTCATAAACAAACCCCAGATAAGATCCTCGTATTGCCAGCGCTTTCTCAAGCCGGCGTACTGAAGGAAGAAGATACCGTCATCATCCAACATGTCATAAACTTGCTGGAGGAAACCTCTGAATTTTCTGACACCAACATGCTCTGCCATTTCCAAGCAGGTAATCTTGTCGTATTTGACAGAATCGTTGCCCGGCTCGGGCATTGGAGAGTCTCTGTAGTCACAGCACACGATTTTGGATTGTTTTGGCGAGACACCATACTGGGCCAGTCTTTGGTTTCCGAATTTGGTCTGGTTCTTGCCTAGAGTGATACCGGTCACCTTAGCACCGTATTGGGTGGATGCAAAACATGCAAGTGTTCCCCAACCGCAACCAAGATCCAAAACTCTGTCTCCCTCCTTAAGGGCGATTTTCTCACACACAACCTTTAGTTTATTGTCTTGCAACTGTTCTAGAGATTCTTCCTTGTTGATATCATGGATGATACCAGAAGTATACACCATTCTTGGGCCCAAGAACCATTCATAGAAATCGTCACCTCTATCATAATGATCTCTGACCTGCTCTTCGTCCTGGGACCTTGTGTGCATGATAACTTCTGGGATCATGCCAAACAAGAAGAACTTGAAAAGGCCCAAGGTGAAGCGGAACTGGGCCCAGTCATGTCTGTACTCCATGACGTCGAGAGCATCTCCCTTGAAGGACACCTTGTTGGCGAAGTAGAGCTCATGGAACGTTTCCATGGGGATCTTGTTGGCTCCATTGTACTTGGCGGCCAACTCTGGGTCGTGGAAGTCCAAGTAGAACTCGACTCCCTTGTTAGGAAACTTGGCCTTCTCGTTAAGTCTAGGAGAGTACGTGGAAAGGAGGGTCCACCAGGCCATCAAGATAGGGATGGCGAGCAACACAAAGAAGAAAACAAAAGTCTTGAATCCAAGACCCAACTTGTGGGTGATGTAAGCAGGAATGGATATCATGACGGCTGCAAGCACTCCGTTGTTGAAGTGCTTGGAGGAAGCACCATCTGCTGGGAGAGGAGCATTCTTGATAGCCGGATACTGCAGGAGGTTAGAAGAAGGTCACGAAGCAAGAGGCAGGAGACAGGGCAACTTACGTGTGTGTTTCTGACACCACAATTGTAGTCTTCAAGGCCTTTCATGGTTGGAGAAGAAAAAAGAGTTCGAAGGGAGAAAAGATACGGGATCTTCGAGACTCCTTGATGTGTGTGTGAAGAGTGAAAAATTACTGATGGTGCGCGCGTATATTGGAGTGCTGGAAAAGTACGGGGGAGAGCCATAGGGGGGAAAAAAAAAGCACTGCAAACAGGTAGAAGATGGCAGTACAAAGTACGTAAGCCATCAGATGGGAAAACTAGTGATGGCGGAGCATTGACGAAAGCAACTGATGGCGTTAGTATGGTGAGTAAGCACACAGAAAAGAGATGGTGAGTAGAGAAAATGACGGGTGCTTGCTTACTTACATTTTAAGCGCGGAAGGAATGGAGGCGGAGGCCTGCACATCGGGGTCTAGAGCGTCTAGGAAGAAAAGGTTTATGATTTCTGCCACGAGGTGGTGTGAGAGGTATTTGAAGCTGAAACGGCGACACGGTAGAAGAGACGAGAGAGCCGCAGATATAGGCGCAGTGAACTGGCCCGTGACTAGGCTAAAGGGGGTGAGTAGAATGCAGAAAGTGAGGCCAGCAGTTGCAGTTCAGGCAAAGCCAGAAAAAAGTTGTGTCTCTCCAATAGAGGCTACATGCAGAAATCCCCTGTAGTAAATTCCACTGCAGGTGCTGCAACAGGTGTGGCTCTCCAGTGGCTTATAACACATCTGCGGTTTCTCCGAGGGTGCCGTGGTTCTTTCTTTCTCCTTGTTATCTTAAGCAGTAAAGGGTCTAAGGCTGTTGCACACGTCACTCCTCCTACATGCTCATCAACCCACCATAAGATGCCTATATATCAGTAGAAACTCATTGTATTGACGACTTCATTTGCGCTGTCGAGATCCGGCGGTTGTTCCCTTGGGTGACAGATGCTCACCACTCAACTTGCCAAGATTCGTAGCTCTTGAACTTCCGGAATTTAATTTCATTCACCCTTGGTGGTCTCTACCCAGTTTCCTACATACTATACTTACTTGGGCTCTAAAATAGTGGCAAGCACACGATGGAGATCTGCTCTCTTTTTAGCCTGCTACCATCTCTGCTGCCGCCACCTTTAACTCCTCCAACAAGCTAATGGCTAGACGGTCCTTTGTTTGCGAGCCGCATAAGCCAGTATCAGTTAATCAGTACAATGATTTAAGCCGCTATATACCTCACAAACACCAAACTCCCTGGTCTTTTTCCTTTCTTCTGTCTTGCTGTTTGATGCTGTTTGATGCTGTTTCACCATCGCCGGTTACATAACCCGTTAGGTAATCTTTTAAACTCCTACTCCAGATTCTGAATAGTGATTGATCTGCTCGCGTATCTCTGGCAATACTTTCATCTCCGATTGCTACACCGTTAACTGAACTTTGGTGTTTCCACTTACAGAAAGAGATTTTACAAAGTTTACTTTATAGTTGCAATAGAATCATACTGGGATATGTCGGATCTATTGGCCAAGGCCTTCAATTCCACTAACGTCGGTTATTCTTGGTTTTTCGATCGTATGCCATTTCAATTTGCATCTTCGGCGATCAAAACTGTGCCGACAGCGAAGCCACTACAAAATATAGAATATGCTTCCAAGGCACTTGGTAATACATCCTCTACTAAGCTATCTTCCTTGCAGTTCAGTCTAAACTCAACAAGACAATACTTCTCCAATGTTTCCAGACAGATAGTGTACTCTGTCTTGGATAACTCATTGACCAAGCAGATAACCAATCAATTTATTTTTACATTCATCATCACAATCTTTGTTGCAGTCACCTTGGTGATCGTCGGATCCTATGCGACTATCGAAAAGCCCGTCAATGCCTTAGAGCCAAATCCCAACCACCCTTTATTTGATCAGTCCGATAAGGATCGTACCTTCCATAGCGATACCTATATCAGTGGGTCCACCGTAGTCACCATCCCAGTTCTCTCTGGGGTGGCACTTTTTGGAATGTTTTTGGCCCTGAAAAAAATGGACAAGGATACATTGACGCAATTGCTAGGCATGTATATATTAGTGGCGGGCTTCTTCCCGGTTTCCTTTTCATTTAGCTTCTTATACAAGTGCATATCGAGAAAAGTGGCCTATTGGCTTGGTTCCAGCACCCTAAGATTTAACGAACGCTTTTGCTTGACAATTTCCAAGGATACTTCAATCCATTCTGCAGGTATTGAAGAGAACGCATATCTTCCAGAGATGACACCAACACAGAAAATAATTAAGGAGGAGGCTTTGCTAGATTCCAGAACAGATATCAAAAAGCAGAACCAAATACTCAACACGTACTTCACCCAAGGAGATCTTATTTCCTACATATTTAGTGGTGCCTTTACTTTAGTTCTCTTTCTACTTGATTACCAGAACAACTGGATTCTCAGCAACAATTACGCTGCATTGTTGGCTATCTTTGGAATATCTGAGGGTAGACTTACCAATTTCCGTACAGCAATGGTGTTCCTCGTCATGTTCTTCTTTTTTGACATATATTTCGTTTTTGGTACCGAAATAATGGTAACTGTCGCCAAGAATGTCGATATTCCAGCTAAATTAATGTTTCCTTCTGCTGTTTCTCGGGAAGCTGACAGAATAGATTTTGCCATTCTTGGCCTCGGGGACATTGTCCTTCCGGGAACATTTATTTCCCTTTGCCTGCGGTACGATCTTTTCAGGTTTCACGAGCAGAATCCAAACACCGAATTTCACCACTTACAGCGTTTCCCAAAACCCTATTTCACCAGTGCGCTTTTTGGCTACGCATTAGCTCTCTTGACAACTTTTTTTGCATCTTATCACTTTAAGCAGGGACAGCCTGCTCTACTCTACATTTCCCCAACTTTACTCTTTTCCATTTTAGGAACAGCAATAGCGAAAGGTGACTTCAAGAGGCTATGGAAGTATGAAGAGGACCCTCATTTAAATGACTCGCTAAACTCCAATAAGGACCTCGAAATAGACATAATTTGCTCGAAGGAGACACTTTTTTTGGCTGGTGCCATATCAAGTGAAGATGAAGATGACGAATCAGACCCAGACTATTTTCCCGATGACGAGTAAGTAGCCCCACGTCAGAGATATTGGTTTCGGGGCCGACTTCTGGGAAAACATTCAGTTCAAATAATAATATTACTTTATACTACCCAATATGATGTCTGTATAAACATAGCCACTAATCCATGACAACACAATGCTGGGCAATCGCCACTGTCAACCACCTGCCAGACAAGCCTATAGCGCTCTACAGAATATTCTACTCATGCATATACACATGCTAACCATTCGTCTACGTGCTTTTTCCGTTTTGCAACTCCGGAATCTAGCTACCAGCTCCGACTTCTCCGTGTACTCTGCTGTACATTTTTCAAGACACCCCGAAAGTCCGAGCCCGAACATTCTTTGGGCGAAATTCCCATTACCCGTGGCCATCATACACCGTCTTTTGCGTAGGCCGTGTCGTACCCGAGATTGGATTTCATGATTTCATTATCATCTCTTCGGCGCGTCACATATTTTCAAATCCAAGTACGTCAGATAGTTTACAGTTATCTACACGTAGGTCATAGCCACTCCAATATCACCTCATCAAAACTAAATTGATTTTAGTCAGCAGGACCACTGTCCCGATGAATAGCCGCTTCGAAAATGATGCACACCCAGCAAGAAGCAGTGGGATCTGATCCTTTTCCTGGAATTAAGCCGCAAGTGGCGATATGTAGGAAAGGGAATTGTCACACCCCCTGTACATCATATGTTCCGTGGTTCGTTTCTTTTTCCGTATCTACCAGTTGTTACCCCCTGACTTCGGCTACATGGGGTGTAGTTGATTGCAACTGTATCTGCCCGCAATACAAGCCGGACCCCGATAAAACCCAAATGAGTATAGAAAAGTTGTGGTATTGTATGAAAACATATGGTGATATCGGACCTTTCCCATGGACTGGCTCCGAATCTCTAGCTAGCAAAATACTGGGCATTGAAAAAGACTTCTGAGTTGTTTCTGAGAGATTCAAAAGAAACGCGTAGATTTCACCCCACTTTTCAAGTTGAACACCCCCGCTTTCACCTTTCTTTTGTTGTTACACCAGCCTGTACCGGTGCGGAACCTGATTCCGGTTTTACCATTGGTCCCAACAAGTCGTTCACACCCCGTGATTCTGTGGAAGACAGGACCCGATGGGGGTGTGAGGCGGGTGCGGGTGAGGAGGGTGCGATGCAGTAGAACATGGCACCCCCTCCCTTCTGAAAGCAGGTCTCACCGTGGCCGTAAAGCTATAGTCCGGATTATTAACTTTGAGAAAGGAGGGGGAGGAGGTAATATTCGAAAGATCTAGGGAGCAAATAGGGGGTTCTGGGCCAAGCAATTTTCTAATATCGGAATATCTATGCCCAGTTCAAAGGACGCGATTAAGTTGTGGTCACTTTTACGGTAGATGACCGTCTCGCTTCCGCCGCAGAAGTGGGTGAGTTTCGGGTGTCTACGCCCCCGTCGGAGTCGACATTGGAAGTTTCGTTCAAATCGGTTGCCGGTGTGGAAACAAATACTCCGGTTGAACTATAAAAGGGTGTGAGTTCTCCGAGGCTTAGCAAGGTATAAAAAGGTGATCAGCATCGACACTTTCCAAAATGTTCAGCAGAAACGTCCTAAAAGCCATCAAACCAAAAATCATGTCAAGACTAGAGTCTACATTCAAAATTCCTGAAACCCAAAAGGGTGTTATCTTTTACAAGCACGGTGGTCCATTAGAATACAAGGACCTACCAGTGCCAAAGCCTAAGCCAAACGAAATCTTGGTCAATGTCAAGTACTCCGGTGTTTGTCACACAGATTTGCATGCATGGAAGGGTGACTGGCCATTGCCAGCCAAGCTGCCATTAGTTGGTGGTCACGAGGGTGCTGGTGTCGTTGTTGCCAAGGGTGCCGCCGTTACTAACTTTGAGATCGGTGATCTTGCTGGTATTAAATGGTTGAACGGCTCGTGCATGTCCTGTGAGTTCTGCGAACAAGGTAACGAGTCCAACTGTCAGAAGGCTGATCTTTCTGGTTATACACACGATGGTTCCTTCCAGCAGTACGCTACTGCTGATGCTCTTCAGGCTGCAAAGATTCCAAAGGGAACTGATTTAGCTAACGTTGCACCAATTCTTTGCGCAGGTGTTACCGTTTACAAGGCCCTTAAGACAGCTGACTTGAGGGCTGGTGAGTGGGTTGCCATTTCTGGTGCCTGCGGTGGTTTGGGTTCTTTGGCCGTTCAATACGCTAAGGCCATGGGTTTGAGAGTTTTGGGTATCGATGGTGGTGATGCCAAGAAGTCCATGTTCTACGACACTTTGAAGGGTGATGTCTTCATTGATTTCACCGCTTATCCAAAGGGTTCTGCCGAGGAGATGAACAATGCCATCAGAGAGGCTACAAACGGTTTGGGTCCACATGGTGTCATCAACGTTTCTGTCTCTGAGGCTGCCATTTCTCAATCCTGCGAATACGTTAGACCAACTGGTAAGGTTGTTTTGGTTGGTATGCCATCTGGCGCCGTTTGCAAGTCCGATGTCTTTCAACACGTTGTCAAGTCCATCCAAATTAAAGGTTCTTACGTCGGTAACAGAGCCGATACTAGAGAGGCTTTGCAATTCTTCGCTGATGGTAAGGTTAAGTCACCAATCAAGATTGTTGGTTTGTCCGAACTAGCCAGCGTCTACGAGCTTATGGAGAAGGGTAAGATTTTGGGAAGATACGTTGTCGACACATCTTATTAGACAATATAAAGTGAATGATCAATGATAGTCAATGAATATATTTCACGTGTAGTTTGGTAGCATGGGCAGTTTTTTTTTTTTTTTTTGAAGCGGAGCTGGTACAAGAAAAGTGTAGTGGACTGTTGCTACGGATTAACGAATCTGAAGTTTTTGGGAAGACTAGGCCCACCTAGCTACTCAGAACTGGAGAGTCTGATTTCAGATGACTTGACTTGATGTGAATGTGAGCTGCAAGGTTCGTTTCGTAAGCTAATATTAGCTACTCCCACTGAGTGCGTGTACTGCAACATTTGAAATCTACATAATTGTTGCTTACGTTCAATTGACCCCTTACGGTAGAATATACTACGTCAATCATAATCACTGTTGGAGTCTTTCGTCGTAGGATAGGGCATCTTTGTTCATTTGCTACTCATACTACCAATTAGCAGCTTGTTATTACCTGATCACGTGACATGTTACTCCACCTGCCGAAACTACATTAAATAACTTCATATAACTAACTAATTACCATGATAAAAATGATTGTGTTTCTCCTTTACAGGAATATAAAGTCTTCAGAAAACGACTTTTCAGGATGTTCCTTAATCTATCGCAGAGCAGAAAGCCGTTGTTGCTCCTCGGTTATTTCAAAGTATTCCTGTGCACACCTTTACACCACTCGTGACGGTTTGTCTAAATGCTGATTCCGCAATCTTCTCTTCTAACTTTCTTTATCGGTATATTTTAAAGCATTGTCAAACGTCGACAATGAGTGAGTGGGAACAGGTTAGATTTGCGTTTTCTCCCAGAGCCAGAGGTTGCTATTTGGTCACTGAAGAGATTCTCAAAGCACTACCGCAAATCAAGGAATATAAAATTGGCATGCTAAATCTTTTTTTGCAGCATACTTCGGCGGCATTGTCTTTAAATGAAAACTGGGATCCCGACGTTCGAACAGATATGACAAAAGCTTTGAATCGGGTGGTTCCAGACGATAATGGTGCTATTTTTGATCATGTTGATGAAGGTCCCGATGATATGTCTGGACATGCTAAAGCCTCCATTGTAGGTGTCTCGTTGAATGTGCCCATAAATAACGGTCACTTGGCGCTGGGAACATGGCAAGGAATCTGGCTTATGGAATTCAGAAACTACAGGCACACCAGGTATTGCTTAGCCACAGTAAATGGAGTGAAGAAATGAACTGTGAAGCGGAACCTAGCGGTGGCTCAACAGACAGTAGTGCAGTGAGGAAAAGTGGATTGGGTGCAGTTGACGATATCTGGCTTTGGACGGAAAGTAGTTCTGAAACCGGCCAGCCTAAGCGCTATATTTAGGGCAGGCTTGTCTCCTGATACCTCCTGCTCCAAACCGTCTCATGTACGCTTTGAATTTTTGTTTCAACCATTATGTGTCAAGTGTAACTTAGAAATAGTTCCTTATAATGGTGTCACAGTTGCGGTTGCTGTGGGATTTCAGTCGTGGTGGACTTTGAATCTATCCACTCTAAAAATATGGTAATCAATAAGTCTTATATACATAAAGGTTAATTGGACCGTACTGCCTTAATATAAGCATCAGAAAGTTTAAAATATGATAATTTGCACTTTAACTTCTGGTAATATAATTAACATTAACTGTTGATTTTTATTTTATTTTTTTTTTCTTCTTCTTTTAACGCTTTACATAAAAGTTCATTACGGGCCTGATTTGCTAATTCGGGTGCTCCAAATTCCACCCAAACATCAACACAGAGTACACCTTTCAATGAATCCAATCCTTTGTAGCATCCAGATTCTACACCCTAGTATGATGAGTAGCACAACTTTGCATTTACCGCAAGCAATCAATCTGCTAACTTTAGCCTACCCCACTTATCTCCGCGCTTAATGCCAAAGCAAATTCTTAGTCGTGCCGAAAATTTTTATAGTCAGAATAAGATCAAGTAGCAGAATAAAGCCAATAATTAACAGTATTAAGGTGGCATTCAGGGCCACTATGAGTGAAAGTCGGAAAGTCAAATCTTGCAGTCTTCCATCAGCCACCTCGTACAATACCGGAGAGGTGATTGTTCGGAAAGGTTCTGGGCTGAAGAAAATCAGAAAAGGACAGACTGAAGAGGAATTTAATGCTCAAAAAACACAATTCTGGGAGTCTGGCCCAGTAGTTATGGATATTCAGGTAGAAGACATCATTGGAGGCATGGAAGATGTTTACATAGGCGACAATAACGTAGTGAAAAGCATCGACAAAATGGAAAAAATTCAAAAAGAACAGGTCTTTCACGGACTCGAGAGGTTATTTTATTTGAAGAGATATAAGGAATGTTTGGAACGAGCGAAAAAGGTGAAAGAGGGAGTAAAGATTCCAGAAGGCCTAGATCTTAATGCCAAAAAGAACCGAAATTTAAGGCGAGTTGTCAAGGAACTAGAAGATATAATTGAGAGGTGCGCAGAGAAGGAGGAAGATGCGGTGAAGAAGAGCAACTCGATGGCTGAAAAATCGTGAATGTATTATAGCAAATAAATGATGGGATATAGAAAAATTCGTAATAGAGCCCGATTCTGAGGCAGAAGAACATTGTAGTGACCAGATTGCCAACACTTCTTGGGTGCCAATATACGGCGAGCATGCCACATTGCTTTCTAAAAGAGAATCTCATTTCGTTTATTGGATTCAAAGGTTTTAAGGTTTCAAGCCTAATTTAAACGTCTTCATTAAAAGCAAACAGATATTGCAATGTCTGGAGGAGAGTGAATAAGCACACTCTCCACGGAGCAGTGGCATCGTGGCGGTGCTCTCTAACGACAACAGCCAACTCTATCCTAGTTCACCTGTTAGAGCTTAAATATATTCTCAACTCAACGGCACCTACATTCCGCTTTCGAAGTAGATCTGCATCGGAGTCCACAAGTTCATCAAGCACACCAACTGTCTTGGTAAAGACATCTATCTTCATGCCGGATTCATACTTAAAATGAAGACCAAGATTCAGAACTTTGGGAATCGACTTTCCCATTCCTTGCACAACTATGTATTCCACAGCAGCCCCATTTTTATCCACCAATACACCTCTTCTGTTGGGCTGCTTGTCATACTTCCTAATCATCTTTTCAATGCGTTTAAGTGCAGACATATATGGAGTACTAGACTTCACATACATCGTGCTTCGGCTCTCTGTCTTGTTGTATGGCTTCGGTGCAGAGTGCTTAACTAATTTCTTGCCATCAATATGTTCATGCTTGCGCCCCTCTAGCAACACCAGTTTCGCTGTCATGGTGATAACTAATTGTTGTAGAAAAAGCCTGACATACACTCTCGGATAATGTAAAGCGAAACTTTTCCGGGCGCGGTTGTCTAATGTCACTTTCGGATAAATCTGCAAGAGCAGACACTGAAGCCTGCTGGACGTGCCACAGACATATCTGACTGTCAATACCCCCAAAACCAGCCCCCTAGAAGACTATCATAGAAATTGGGTTACACAAACGGCCTCTTTCATCAGGATACTGAGCACATTCATATTCAGAATACCGAATACCGGTTCACGGACAATTCGAGATCTGGCTCTCTGTTACGTTATCATTTACGTGATCAGAGCTCATAAATTCCATCTCACTTGGTCATACATACACCTGTCTTTCTCCTTCGATTTATCTCCAAGCACAATGGCCAATTGGATCGAATTCTACAAGCATGAAGATGCGATAGCTGCCGCAACCAAACGCAAAGCTGCGCTGAAACCGAATAATAAGCTTCCTCCTGGATTTGATGAAAAAACATATAAGCTGATAAAAGATGGAAAACTATTGGTGGACACGACTACAAAGACAACCAAAACAAGTGTGAGAAACTACGACTTAGAGAAACTCAAAAGGAAGAAAATGTGGGGAATGGCCATCTCTCCTGCAAAGAGCATTCCAATGAATGCAATCATGATGTACATGTCCCCTAACACTCTTCAATTGATACCCATAATGATGACCTTAATGATATTCTTCAACTCGATAAAAGATATCTTGAAGATTAACAAGATATTCGAAAATGTCGAGGCCGATACAGAATACGACAAGATAACTCTAAAGTTGATATACTTCTCTTGCTGCTTGGGAAATCTCTTGGTTGGTTTATGGAAGCTAAATGCCATGGGCTTGATACCGTCGAAGACTGCTGACTGGATCAACTGGGAAACTGCTGTTGCATCGATCGAAACGGTTGTAGTGTAAATATATAGAATAAATGGGATATACAAAGCTTTTGTAGGGCCTTCGGCCGGCCACTACAGCCTTCTCCTGTTTCACTTGGTTGATGTGGCTTTTCCGTTTTATAGCTTCCTCTTCTACTTGTCGTCTAACGGAAACTTTTGAATTACATTCTGCTATTTTTATTACACAATTGGTTTAGGTAACCATACGACAGTATTCTCGGCTGATGCCATCTCAAATTTGTTTTTGGAGTTAATTTCCAGCTCATTTTTTAAAAGGGAATAACGAGCTACTCGTTGCGCTCCTCCTTAAGCCTCCAAAGATGGATTTCGAATCGCTGCTATCTGTGGAGGCTGTTCTTCGACCCGACTGTTCCTGTTGAGCCCTCATCTCAATATTCTTTTTCAACTTAGTAAGCAATTCCGCTTCAACAAGCTTCACCGTAAAGTATTTCTGCTTCCTCACATTTGGATTATTGTATCCTTGCATGTCGTTAAACTCCAAAAGCATGACAACCTGCATCAAGTTGGCAAGTTGCTTCTTGACTTTCACCGCATTGGAATTGCTATCCGCAGCCTGAAAGCTGACAATAGATTTACTCGATTGGATAGCTTTCTTGAAATTCTTCAGCCATTCGTCATGAATTGTAGACACTCGAAATAACTCTTCTTTGAAAAACTCAAGCAACTTGCCAAAGAATGTCACTTTCAAATTATACTGTAAGACGGGTGGAAAACTGGAAAAATTTTGGGAGAATAATGCCACAAAGTAGTTAATTCTATCAATAATATCATTGAAATCAGATTCATTGGCAAGATCCTTGGACTTAAGAAATCTATTGAAATTATTAAGCTCCTCTCCAACTAATCTAAAGCAACTTCTTTCAGCCTCATCTTTAGCCTTCTGGAAGTCTGATTGAGATTTGAGTTTAACAGACCCCGAAAGATAGGCAATCTGGGGATTAAGGTGGTAATTAAGGATTTTCTCAACTTGAGGGATATATTTCGAAAATCGATCAGCATTCTTCCAGGCTTCTGTTAACTGTTCTTTAGCATTAGATTTAATCTTTAGGGATAGGTTTTCAAGCACAATATCCCGAAGGATTCTATCTATAGCATCCGAAATCATACTGGTTAGTTTGTATGGCTCCTTGATGTAGTATTTCGAAGTGAACTTGTATAAGTTGATGATAAATAATTCTAGATTAACCTTTGTTGCATAAAAATGAAGATTGTTGTTATTATCATCTTCAGTTTTGAATGTGGTAGATTTCAGTTGTCTTATATCCTCTTCAAGAGCTGCTGTATTCTTTTGCCAAATTGCGGTATAAACTGATTGGAAATTCATGGTCTCTAAATCAATGTAAGATTGGAATAGGGTGATCATACTTTGGTTGAGTTTAATCACGCTGAAGTCTTTATCATCCATGATTTGAATAAAGCGGCCGAGAATGTTTGAAAGTCGACCTAGAGCTTCAATATCCATCCGCTGTGTCCTAATGAACTCCTTTATAGAGCGGGACAAGGAATTTTCTGAACTCTTTTCACTTTCGAAAAGCGAATCAAAGGAGTTATTGATTTGCTTTCTAGTTCTAAGCTTGAATTGTGTCTTTTCGCTTATGAATTTAATTGTTATGAAGAAGGCACATACAATGCAAATATGGTATTTAAATTCTTCGATTGATCCCGGAGGCCTAGAAGTGAGCAAGATGATTGGTTGAAGTTTCTTACTGACGTACTTCGAGAATTCCTCCCTTAGTTTATCTAGCTGGTTTACCGACTGGAAAACCAACACACTATTGTACACTGGATCAATATCTATGTCGCTCAAATCCAGGTATCCTTTTAATTTCTCGTCCCTTAGAGTTAATTCCACTGAGGAATTCACTTTGAACATGTTTAACTCTTTTTCTAGGGATTGCTTCCTGAACCAGGAGCCAAACACCTGCTTTGATCCATCAAACAAATTAACACCTCTTTCCAATAGTTTCTTATCATTCAAGGTTATGTCCATGAACTGATGTAACTGATTGATAGTTTCGCCGGTGATCTTTTGCTTAATCAAGGGAATGGTCTTGTATATAACCTGAATCAAATGGAAATCATCCAATTCTCTGGAGTGGTACTTATTTAGTGATTCCAAATTGATCAAAGCTTTATAGAACTCCTTATTGTTGACCATCTCGAGAATCTTCCACTGCCTCCGAAGAATGTCCAATGTGGAATTTATCAACAGCATGCATTCGTTGATCTTGGTATACGATTTCTTGTAATCCAAAGATCTCTTTTTTTCCTTGTAGTATATCTCTCCGCTCTCTTTCAACTCTTTGTTTATGCCGATAATCTTATGAGCAATTGATTTCCACAAAGAATCGTAGCTCTTAATCTGTGAA
This sequence comes from Allodekkera sacchari, assembly GCA_030565225.1. Classification (NCBI taxonomy): domain Eukaryota; kingdom Fungi; phylum Ascomycota; class Pichiomycetes; order Pichiales; family Pichiaceae; genus Allodekkera; species Allodekkera sacchari. Next base: position 104,861 of record JAJMBG010000010.1, read on the forward strand.
ACAGAGTTCGTAAACCCGTTCCAAGAATCGAGACATAAGTCTTCTAGCTCCTTCTCCTGCTTCGTTCTGGCCGTGTCTAGTTCCCCTAACAACGAGTTGAGATTGTTGTTTGTCTTTAGCTCATTTTTGATGTACGGCAACAATCGATCCAGATAGTCATCCGAAGAAATCGAGTAATCTATAATTGATTTTCCTTCAAGAGACATGACGCTACGTTGTTGCTACCTTCCTGGCACCGTAATCTTCTATCAATAAGTATGCAGCCTTAACAGCCTAGGCCGACTCAGATTGCGGTTGTGTATATGCTTTCTTTCTCTTCTTAGAACTTCAGTTCGTTCAACTCCAGCTAATACAGGAGACAAAACTCGTAATCCTAATACGACTACCACCGTTTCCGGATATCTTTAAACCGTTCTTGGCTTATGTGTGTTCAATTGAAACTTCTACGGCTTCTCAGTATCAGCTTACGGTGACGTTATTTTTTATTTTTTTTTTTTTATTTTTTTTTTTTTTTTTTTTGACTTGTATTCAATGACCGGTTATATCTCTAACGATACGTCTGTCTACCAACCAATATCGCCTTGATTAAAATTCGTGTTATCCAGATACTATAGTCGAACTGCACAACACAATGCAAAGCTCTTCCGCGTGCTAATATCTGATTTCGGTTGTAGAAGTTTCTGACGGTTATTCGATGAAATCGGCGATCAACGAAAGTATATTTCCGCGGACACCTAGTGGTGCCGAGAGAGGAAATCTTGAGCGATGGAGGAGTGCTGATCTATTGTCCGGTTATACAGTTCATCAGCACAAAAATGTGTTCATGGGGTTCCAAGCGTGCTGAAAATATAAAACATGATCGTAGAAGTCAAGGAATAATGGCGCTGTAGCATATATATATATATAGGTTGCCTGTGAATACATTATCGGAGTAATTGCTTTCTGGTGCACCCTTTTTGTGTGGCTAATATAGACTATTTGTCAGGACGTCGGCCATTTCTTTGAATAATGTAATTCCAGCTTTCCTTAGCCATTTTTTCTGCAACAAGTTATACCCCTCCTGAACCCTAACCTTCTAGCATTGCATGTTACCGGTCATTACTTCTGCTATTGCTCCTGGCTAGCCACCATTCTTTTCCCAGCTGAAGCAGGCTCCCGGGTCTCATCTATGAGCCAGAAACAGAGCAAATGCCGGTACTACCTTTAGAACCTACAACTTACACTGATTGTATCCGTAAGAGCTCTCTCCTGGGTCTACCGCTTTCCCAGCATAGTTCCTACAACTATTTATCCGAACTCAGCTTATCTTGGATTTCAGGCTGTGTAGTTATCATGACTTTTCATCGGTCAACGTCTGTTTCTAACTCTCTTGACCTCCATGTCCAACAGGATACTAATCGTTGGATCCAGCAAAACCAAAAAGCTCAGTCTCTGCCGAGATCTGTTCGGGATATCGGATTTTTCCCGGTTCGTAGATCCTAAGAGTACAGTTCATAGCGGAATAGTTATCGAGAACCTAAGTCTAGAAACCAAGTATTACGAAGCCCAGATCGGGCTCTTTGTTGACGCTGTTGAACAGCCTACACTGCAAGGATATCAAGAATGGTTCAGTGAATTTCTAGCCGATGATATGAGGGAGTTACGAGACAACATACAGGGACTGATTGTGACACTGGATCTGCATTTGCTTCAGCAGAGCAGGACCGGAATTACTAAAGAATTGAACCGAATCTCTGAAAGACTAGATGATGAATTCATAGAGAGCCATACAGGGTCTGAAGATTTTCAGTGGCCCGGAATGAAGGTTGTTATAGTCTCTGGAGTTTTGCCGGAGAGCCAACTCGATGACCTTGAAGAAGCTGTCTTAGAAACAGGCTTTGAGTATGTGGTTTACGGTGACACAAGGGAGACAAATGAGCTTGGTGATAAATATGGGCTGGAAAGGTTGAGGGATTTGGTGGAGGACGTGGAATGGAAATCGATAAAAAGAAAGGCCTCAAAGAAGGTGGAAAATTCAGTTGATGGACAATCTCATAAGGCCGAGAAGTCCGGAGACTTTCACTCCATTTATCAACTGGAAAGGCTAGTAGAAAGCCTCCAAATTGAGCGGAAAACTTTAGAGCAAATTAAGAATAAGGAGGAGAGGGAGAAGTATGCTAAGGAAGTGGCATTTGATGCTATGAAGCAGCTAGAAGAGAGCTGAACGTCTAAAAAGAATGGACAACGTCAATAAAGAAAGGATTTCCTCTAGACAAGCATTTTGGTGTCATACTTGTGAAGAATTTGGATAGATGGGAAGTGGGTCAAGCAAGCAAATACTCTAAGGCAAATAATGGTTTTGCCATAATGATTAGGGGGATATTCGCAGGCTTATTACAACTGTAACACCCATAAATCTCCTAGATTGACCCCGTTATAGGCCCCCAAAGTATAGCATTATTTATTGGATTCAATAAATGAACGCAATGACCCAAAAGAAAGACAAAAAGGGTTTATTGGTATAATATAGTCAGTAAGTCGTACATATAATTAAATGATTATACATAAACTAAAGCCATTCCAGTCTGCTATGATAGATTTGTTTTTTTGTTGGTGGTTTTCTTAACAAGCCTACTATGAACGGCACAATACAATTTTCGCCTATATTAGCAGCATTGCTAATTCATGTACTGAAAGTTATGCTCCGCTCCACCTTGGAGTGGTGGAGCTATCCTATTGCCGCGATTACTAGCATTGCAAATTCCGTACCACGACTTTGCTACAGTCAAGCACATAAATGAATGTCAACAGGGCTTTGATAAGGACTATAAAATACTCCAAACAGCCACAACTAGTAAGTAGAAACTTTGCTTTGAGGCGAACATTCTCTAATTCTTAGTTTATCCACCAAATTTCAAGGGATGTTACCAAGGTTAGCTTCTCCAAAGACCCCCAGAGTATGGAAGTTGGAAGGCTGAAAAGTGTGCCAGAGACCAAAGACTTTCTCATTACACCGAATAATTTTATGGTGAACAAGGAGTTCTTCAACTATCTACAGAGAACCTTCTCGAAAACTGTTTATGACGATGTGACCTACCAATTGGATGCTCTGAACTTTATAGATTCGTATCTACCGATTGGCGACTTCAAAGTAGTCCTACAGTACATGAACCAGAGACCAGAAATGGAGAATACAGTTGGCTTTGTGCATGTAAATGGTGATGGAGAAATGGTCAGAGGTAGTTACATGGAAAACGAGATGTACGAGTTAATCAACTGTGACGGTTTGGTGACCTTAAGCGATTACATGTTGGACCAAGTGAGAGATGGATTGAATACGAAGACGGAGTGATGCCTATAAATTCATTTGATTCTTCTGCTTTTATTTCATGTATATACTACGACATTTTGCGAAATATATTTTAAAAACAACGGCGAATGGCAGGTCATGGATTGTTGCGGTAACCTGCTTCGACTCCATATTCTGGCCACGAGCATCTCTGTTAATTGTCTATTTTTTTTTTATTTTTTTTTTTTTGTTTTCGGGCATTCATCATCATTTCCATTTTATAGAATTATATAGTCATTCAAATACTCGATTAGCACGTTCTTGTTATCCTCGCTAATTTGGTTCAAATTTCTGTCGGTGTGAAGAATGAGGTTATCAAAGGTTGATGCTGTAGGCAAGTGTAAAGTTTTGTTGATAGCACTCATTAACTGGTCAATTACTCTGATTTTCTCAAACGTGTAGACATCTTTGTAGAGTTTAACCTGTGTTGGATCCGTGTATGCAATTAAACTCATCACCTCCTTGACATGAAGTGAGTAAATGTTGCTGCCGAACTCTGAATTGATACATTTAGCGAGCTCTATAGATTCGTCAATCTTTTGATCTCTGATCAAGGTTGCAAGCTTGAGACACAAAAGACGAAATTTGAGTATACCATACTTGAGAACATCTGGGAACCACTTGTTCAGAGTGGCGATAAGATTATCATATTCGTCTTCAAAAATCATTTGCTTTACACTCTTTTTGAATGCAGTGTGTTCCCTTAATGATTCTGGCTGGCCTTGTAGTTCTGATTTTTGTTCATCTTTGTTTTTATCCTCTCTACATTCAAGTTGCAGGTCTTTTTCCAAAGACTTCAAACTGTCAACAAATCCCATCTGGGCAAAGTATAGTTTGCATATGGCGTCGCAGGTATAGTTTAGATCTGACTCTTCGCTGATTTGACGACCATCTGGCAATTTGAAAGGTTCGAACTTGGCATATTCAATTGACTGGAAAAGCCTTGATTTCAGAGACTGCATATAGTCGTCAATATTAAATACAAACGGTATGGCTGGGTTTAAACCGAAGTTAGCCCTCACGCAATTCCATTGAGAAAGGCTCACCACAGGGAAGATCTGAGAGAAATGCAAAACTGGATTAAGATCAAATGCATGACCCAAATAGACACCATTCTTAGTGACAAAGATCCTTTTGGACACAAAATCAACACCGCAACCAATTACATCTCCGCTTCCAAACTTACTGCAAGTATGCAGCTGGATCTTATCGTTTTCGTAGTTGATCAACTTACCTTCCTTGCCACAGTATCCCCAGGAGTTATCATCATGACCCCGTAAATCACTCACCAAACTGCCAGCATCTGGATTATCGTCATTCATAAAGCCCACCGAAATGTCGGCGCCAGAGGTCAAGCCGAATTCGATCTCCACCTCAAAATAGTATATTCCCATGTTCACCGAAACGCCGTGATCTGCTCTCACAGAAAAGTAATTGTTTCTGGTTTGTGGGACAAATCCCAAAGACGATGGTGACACGGTGGCCGGGTGTACAAGGTTTTTGGTCGACACCTGGAGGCCGTCTGTTGATATTTCAAACTCACAATCGTCAGGCTTCTTCCACCTGCTTGGCAACGGAAGCATCGAATCATCTTTAAAAGGACCAATTCTAGCAGTTCTTCCTGCAGTACTGTTCTCGACAGCCTCTTCATCTTCGTCCACGCCTTTCCTGAGCTTGTTCTTATCGATCTTTCCACTCTCGGCCTTCTTGTCAAACATCGAAATCAACTTGTTTAAATACTCTGTTTCGCCATTTTGGGCGTACATAGACGGATGAGAGCCCAAAAATCCCCGTATTGCTAATTCACTTTCCGTGTATCCATTGAATGGTGGATCATGAAGCCCGAATTTTGCGTACTCACTTAATTTGTTCTCCACCAAAGAGCCAAACTGTAGTTTACGCATGTACGATGGAACCGTCATGGGCGGGTTCGAATAGCTGATGTTGTTAGTGACTAGACTATGCAAAACATGTTTCTTAACTATATACTCACCTTCTGGTCATATTGGTTTAAAGGATAGTACAGAGCGAAGAAAGAGAATAATCATGTCAAAAAAGCGGCAAGAGTTGAGATGTTGAAGCGCGGCGCAAACTAAATATTTGGGAGGAAAGCTCCAGAAGATAAGAAGATACGAGAGAAAGCAGTAATGAAGTGGAAAAAAGACCGAGGTAAAAGAAAGGAAAACAAAGTCAAAGTGTAAAAAGGAAATGAGTTGGTAATTGTACCTAAAGGTTGAAACCTTGAGTCCCGGGTTACAGGGGGCATTCTTTCTGGGTAAATTTGCACGAATTTTCGCCAGCGCTTAGAGGTAAGATGTGAAGTTTATAGTTGCGGAACACCTTTCCTGATAGCTCGATCTGGCAACCGTGGTACCAATGAAATTCAGATATGCTACACCGTTCTTGTGAAAAGAATTCCGAAAAGAAGCGTCAAGTGCCGAAACCTCTTAGCCAGATAGCTGAAAAGCAGATAGCAACACTTTCGCACTAATATTCGCTATTATTTAAGTATCTACTCGCTGTAATCCGTTGAAGAATCATTAATTCATAGATAAAAACCCCAAGAGAATGGTTGACATTCCTTCAATGCTCTAGCAAATGTACTTTCTAAATAACGTATTTTTTTTCTTTAATTTTTTCTTTAATTTTTTCTTTCAAGTAGGGAATGAAACAAGGCGCCGTGTTGAATTAGCTTGTCACTATAGCCCCCAACAAAGTCTATGCTCTATAATACAAAACAAAAAAAATTATGTATGGCGGAAGCTTGTCAAATGAGCAAAGCTTAATAATAGAATGCAGTTGATGCAATTAACTTTTTAATACTGAGGTTGCTCAGTATCTGTAGAAGTCAACCTTGTATGGACCTTCCTTTGGAACACCCAAGTACTCGGCTTGTGCCGTAGACAACTCGGTCAACTTAACACCTAGGTGACCCAGATGAACTCTGGCGACAGTCTCATCCAAAATCTTTGGCAATCTGTGGACCTTGATGTCAAATGGACCAGTGTTCTTGAACTCAACGAATCTGTTTCTGAACTCCTCGTTTTTGGCGTTGAAAAGAGCCATTTGAGCCAAAACTTGGTTGGAGAAAGAGCAGGACATGACGAAAGAGGCATGACCAGTGGCACAACCTAAGTTGACCAATCTACCGTCAGCCAAAACGATAACATGTCTGCCAGATGGCATTAGGTATCTGTCAACTTGTGGCTTGATGTTAACGTGCTCCTTGGCATGTTCCTTAACCCAGGCGACATCCAATTCGCAGTCGAAGTGACCGATGTTGCAGACAATGGCATCTTCTGGCATTTGTTCAAAGTGTCTACCAACAATGATATCCTTACAACCAGTAGTTGTGACGAATATCTGACCAATCTTGGCAACATCGTCCATGGTGTCGACGGTGTAACCGGCCATAGCAGCCTGCAAAGCGTTGATAGGGTCAACCTCAGTGACGATGACTCTGGCACCCATACCTCTCAAGGCCATGGCACAACCCTTACCAACATCACCGAAACCACAAACAACGGCAACCTTACCGGCAATCATAACATCTGTGGCTCTCTTGATACCATCAATCAAGGATTCTCTGCAACCGTAAGTGTTATCAAATTTGGACTTGGTAACAGAGTCGTTAACATTGATGGCAGGAACCTTCAAGGTACCGTTCTTCATCATCTTGTACAAGTTGTGGACACCGGTAGTAGTCTCCTCGGAAAGACCGTAGCAGTCCTTCAACATCTCTGGGTATTTTTCGTGGACGTACTTGGTCAAATCTCCACCATCATCCAAGATTAAGTTCAAAGTCTTGCCGTCCTTAAATGCATGAAGTTGTTGTTCAATACACCAGTAGTACTCCTCTTCGGTTTCTCCCTTCCAGGCAAAAACTGGAACACCTGAAGCAGCAATAGCAGCAGCAGCATGGTCTTGGGTAGAGTAGATGTTACAAGAAGACCAGGTGACTTCAGCACCCAAAGCGACCAATGTCTCGATCAAGACAGCAGTCTGGATAGTCATGTGCAAACATCCAGCAACTCTAGCACCCTTCAATGGTTGGGCAGGACCGTACTTCTTTCTAATATCCATCAAACCTGGCATCTCATTTTCGGATAATTCGATATCCTTTCTACCAAAAGCGGCGAGGGAAATATCAGCGATCTTGTATGGTTGTGTTAAAGCAGACATTGTGGTTGACTAGTTGTGCTCAAAGAGAAAAGGAAAAAAACAAGAAAGAAGGAAGAAAAAAAAATAGAGGAAGTATGAAGTGAAAAAAAAAAAAAAAAAAATCGAAATTTTTTCATCGTGGCTTTTTGGCTCGTGCACTGCTGCCGAAAATTTTCTATCACATGCTTCACCTCGTACAGCTCGGGTGTGTGGTGGTAGTTCAACAAAAACGGACTAAAGCACGAGCTAGCAAGTTACGGCTACGGTTGGTGGGGCAATATTGTAGCAAGAAGCGGTTATTTGGCTTGAATATTAGCACTTCAGCTTGAAATCTACTATTGGATGTAGTTTTGCTACCTGAAATGGAAACAGTTCAAGGTTAAACTAAACTTATACCAACCTGGTATCAGAATAGCCGCCGGTTGTAATATTGATGATCCGGGCCGGGTATTTCCCAATTTGATTGGACCGAGTTATCAACATCTCTTGTAGCCAAACTTGTTCGGGCCACCTGGCCGCATAGCCATGTTGATGTTGGTCTCTGTGTACGTTTGCAGTGCACCCCTTATCACACCCTTATTATAGAAGATTGGAGGATTAGGAGAGAGACATGTCTGATGGAGTAGCGACTGGCCTGAGTTATTGTCACGATTTCCGACAGGGATACGAGGAAGTAACTAGTTAAATGCAAGTCATATGTTGTGTGGTAACTAGTTAAATGAAGTTATTAGTTAAATGCAAGTCATGTGTTGTGTGGTTGTGTCTCCCATTCGTTGTGTGCAGTCTTCGGATACTATCTGTATTTACTATGGACACCAGTAGCGGGAGGTAGGGATCCAAAGAGGTTGATACGACCTCCATTTGAGAGTGCTATTATCGTAGTTTTTCATGTAGTCTGCTTAGGATGCGCACCTGACATTCATCTATCATTAATTTCCTTGATTGGTTCATACACAGAGCTTATTCAACCAGTAGACCACTGACCCTTAATCTTGAGGATGGCTGGCTAAGTCATCCACGCATTCTCCCTATATTACATTGCTATACTTACAAACTTAATCCTGTATGCTTCCATCTCTTGGACGATATTCGATCCCCTGAGAATTCAAGTCACTCCGAACGTCTTCGGGCAGTTTTCCAACCACTCTCACGGCATATATTCCTGGAACAAAGTTCTCCACTCTCAGCCACCTAGCAACCCAGGATGACTTCGACCCTCTGAAAGCAACCAATCCTTCGAATGTTGGCGAGGTACATTCTCTGATCATGTCATCGTTATCGGCATAATGAAGCACAGACTCACAGTTTGGGCACCCTTCATTTCGGAATTGCTAATGGTTAGTAAAAGACGGCGTACAAAAAGCAACAAGAAAAGAAGAAATAAAAATCAATGTAGATATCGATAATGTCACAGAATCAGGAAGATGGATGATTGTGTCTCAGGCATCTGGTAACTCTCTAACTTCGTGTATTTGCCGTGGCCAAACTCATAGGCTGCTGGTTGAGATTTCGACAGTGGTGGATTGTCTTCCTTGATGTCATGATGGCTACATCCACGGCTTATCTCATAAGAGTATTGGCTGGTATTCACGGACTGCTTCGGCTACCTGAGATGTACTGTGGTTGCTGATGCCACTTGCTAGAAAGCTACCAACGAAATAAAATGTTTCCACGCCAGTTCAACGCCCAAAATTTGCGCCTCCTATCTTTCTCTTCACTATCAGTTCGACGGTATCTGCATTTTCGATGAACTCGTCATCTGATCATCCAGCGCACCTTGATTTTGGTAACTGCTTCAGGTACGGAAATTCATCAGCTGCAATGGTCCCTCTGGGCTCTATTACTGTTTATTGCAGCATTTCACTCTCAGCATTTCGTTCTCAGCATTTCGTTCCCAGCATTTCGTTCCCAGCATTTAAGCCTACTCCCTTTAATTACCCTTTTCTTCCGTCCCTGGAACCTCGTCCAAACTTTGTTCTCTCTTTTCTTCCCTTGCATACTTACTCCCATAGACTGGACGATCCCGCACAACATGCATGCCCTATTGAGTTTTGGAACAGGCCTTCCTCTCTTTAATGATGTCGACATCGTTGTGAACCTGTACACCGGCTGTTGGCTATTGAAGTGACACTTTTAGCCCTGAAAGTTCGCCGCTATTTTCTTAAAAATGCACACTACAGTGTGAGCGGTGAAAAATAAGTCAGCGCAACTGCGCGTCGATCGTCCTGCACATCTTGCTATAGTCACGTCGACCAGTCTTTCTTCCTGTATTTTGCAAAGAAACTGGCACAACAGATACATCAAATCATGTTTTGCGGCATTACTCGAGTTATCACAAGGCGACCCGTGCTTCTGAAGCGTTCCGCCGTTGTTGTCACTCGGCGAAACTTCTCCATGGAGCTCATCACCGATTTCTTGGAGTCTGGAACTGGATATCTCGAACTACTACACCAGTCCTGCGGTTTACCATGGTGGGCCTTCATTCCTCTAGTGACAGTTGCTGTCAGATCGTGCGTTACGTTACCGATTGCCTTTTTCCAGAGAAAGGGACTCCAGAAACAGAACGAACTACGTCCTCTGGCGCAAGCTATGTCACCTATTTTGAAGATCAAGTTGGCAGCCGTCGCCCAAGAGGAACAGATCAAAGAGAAGATGGGAAAGATCCCGGTCAAGACAGAGAAGGCGAAGTTGACTTCCGACAAAATCATGGTGCTTGCTGCCCGAGAACGGTTCAAGAGACAGAAGAAGATTTTCAAAGACAACGGCTGTCAATCTTGGAAATTCATGATTCTTCCTGCTGTGCAGATTCCCCTTTGGGTCTCTCTTTCTTACATGTTCCGTATTCTAACAGGATGGAGTCAATTGGGGACAAAGCCGCTAGATCCTACATTGACCACCGAGGGCTTTGGATATCTACAGGATTTGGCGCTAAACGACCCCTACTTTATGCTCCCAATTACTCTTGGTATTGTTGCTCTAGCTAATGCCGAATGGAATTTTGCTACGGCAGACCTTATGAAGTTGACTACTAGGGGAGTGAAAAACTCTCTGAGGCCAACAGCATTCGATAGTATCATTACCATCACGAGAGGTTCCATTATCTTCCTAATGGCTGTTTCCACTCAAGCTCCAGCGGCGCTTGTGCTCTACTGGATCAGCTCTAATACATTTTCTCTATGCCAAAACTTGTTGTTGGACAAGTTTCTTCCTTTGAGATACACTCCGTACAAGCGGTTTACCCATGATGTGAAATTGCCAAAGGAAGCTGTTCCGCTAATCAAGTATTGAAGCATCAGTACTCTTTGACATAAATTTAGAGTCGATCACAAATATGTTTCACTAAGTGGTTGTCTCCTGTGAGGATAGGTACAACCAGGGGCGTTTTAAGGGCAATTTTAATTGCAGTCGGTATTCTCTGAAGATGAGCACTGCGGAATAGCAACCTCTAACGCCTTCGGTCTCTTTCATGTCATGGGCATCCGTTCTCTTGTACATAATTTCATAATAGATCTCTTCTCCAACCCTAACTAAATCCAAATAACATTGCTTATTGTATTGATTGATATCAGCGTTCTTGAGATATCTATCTCTTCCCTTCATGATGCTCTCCTGTATTCCATGTCATTTTGAATCCACCGTCTCTTCCACTACTTCGCTTCAACCGAATCGCTTTTCCCAATTTTACCATCTTTAATAGTATCCTCTATTTTATCTTATCGTCTATATACATGCTACACGTAAAACCGTCTTTTCTTCCAATCGAATCCACTAAAAAAGGCGCCAAGCTCGTCAAACTCTGCAAACTCCATTATCTGGCTGTCCTCTAAGTGTCCTCTGCTTAAGCTGCTTGTCCTACATATCTGAAGTAAGGAGTTTACCATAAAGCAGAGACAAACGGGTATGTCGTCAGTGTCGTCGTTGAACGCTATTACGATTCCCGCCTCGTTATGATTGTTTCTCACTAAGTCTCCAACCTGAAATCCTTTCAAATTGTAATCGGAATCGTCACTGCGAGATATGAGATCCTTTTGTTGATCGAATCTAAAATGTTTGAGTTGCTCCTTAATTGATTCAAAGAGAACGCTCGATATAGAAAGATATTTCGCTGAGTTCAAGAAACTGAGCGTCATAATTGAAAACACAGGAAGTCTTTTTTCTATAATATAGCTGAATAGTTGTGGGTATGAGCTCTCAGATAAAGTAAAATTCAAAAATCTCTGGAGAACAATCTGATTGGACTTTTTTACAAAGCAAGTACCCAAGATTTGTTTGCGAATACGCTTAACAACACCATCAAATTCAGTCGAGATAGTCATTATCGGCCCCGTCTCGACAGGATGGGTTATTCCCCTCGAGTGGAACAATAGCTGATCGTAGTTTCCTCCAAAAAGGGTAATGAAGTGGTCCATTATTTGGTCTCTCAAACCTGGAAAATGGCAGAATGATTGTGGTAATTCTGACTTATGTCTCACTATTATCCTAGATTGATTAGTTGTGACATAATAGGTGTCTGCGATGTCTTTGATCTCAATTGCAAGGCTATTAATCCTTACTTTAATCCCGACTTCAGAACAAAGGTACTGAATCATAGAATTCAAATTCAATGTAGTCAATATGGAGTCTCCAGAATAGTTTCGAAGAATAAGCATATCCTCTATAGTTAAGTGAGAATACATATCAGATGTGTCTAGTGCTTCGAACATAAGCAAAGACTCCTTCTTAAGATTTTTGAGTAAAATTTTAATCAGACAGATAACTTTGCCGAGAAGCTGTTCATGCTTAAATTCAACTTCTCGGTAACTTTTCAAGGTATTTTTAAGCACTCGCTTTCGGTTATGCAAGAACTCATAGTAGCTGGGATCGACCAAGCACAGTTTTGCTAGAAACTCCTCCATAAACACTGGTAGCTTCCTTTGAACAAGAACTTCATGCAGATACTGGAATAGATTCAGAAACTGGATGCTTTCAAGAAAAATAGATGCTACAAACATCCTTCTTGGCTCTTCCAGGCGCTGCCTAAGGTTCTCTGATTTGTCCTTGGCCAAGTATCCAACATCAAGCCTTCTATGGGCATCTGTTTGGTCCGAAGGTTGGTTGTCACTAATCGTCTTTCCCTGAAGTTTGTCTTCCGTCAAGTGGTTACGTATTCTGAGTAACTCTGGTACATAAAGGTATGACTCTGCACCTCCATTTTGGAATATCTTACCTATCCTAGAAATTATGATTCTCTCGGCTTCTTCGTCCAGCTTCGTCCCATTCAATTGAATCATTTCATCAATTAATCTATTAAGTTCTTTGTCAACTCTTTTCCTTTTCGCATACACTTGGTAGTAATTCTTGGTGTATGTGTTTCTATTATCTCCGTATTCCTCATCATTCCATCTCTCTCTTACTATGCGTCTCCAAATGTCGTCGCTTATGAACACATGCCAGAAACCCTTGCTCACCTTCATAAGATTAAGTATATCATCAACATCCAATCGTCGGCATACCAGTGCCCACACTTCAACCGGAAGATCGATCATTGGCGAGATAATGAACACTGACGACGAAAGATACTATTCAGATCTACTGGTCTAATATATCGCGGCTAAAAAACATACTTTTCACTATATGTAAGATGATGAGGACCACAGAAACGTGTGTGCAATGAGGTCGTATAAGGCAGCAATGGTCCTATACTGTACATTAGGCGTCGAAAGGAACTAAGTACATTAACACGTGAAGTCTCCTGTAATTGAGAATGGGCGAGTTCATTAGGGTGGAATGAATAAATCAGTTCAGTTCTTCGCACCTTTTCCTGGAAAGTAAGCGGCGCGCTGAGCTGCTTCATACTACAGGCAGGTGGTTTTTTAACGATTTATAGTAGAAGCCTGCACTGCTCTGGTGCAGCTGAAAAAAGCTGCATTCGGGACAGTACGAAACCTAATATTTTGGTTTCTTTAAATGGGACAACCGGGATACCACGGCTGGATCTTTCCCAAAAGATGATTATCGTCATTCAACGGAATATTCATTACATATTATTGTTTTTTCTGCAGGGTATATATGAAGTCGATTTTAAGTGAAGGCTATAAAGAGCGGGCATGTCTAATGAAAAGCTTGCATTGCTGTGTAGAATGATGGTGGGGTGGGGGTCTTGGAGCCCGTGTTTTGAAATGTGGGATGTTAGTTCTCTGAACAAATTGACAAAACCGAACTTCAAGCAGAATGCTTTAACAAAGACTAAATATTTATCACATTTCTTGAGGCATATCTTTTCTGCCTGATCCTGGAACCGATAACGAGTGTGTGGACAGGCATCAGTACCCCCATCGCAACCAAGCAGTACGTTCTATATACCTTGTAAAGTTGCAACCTGTCTGTCATGACTGCATTAACGAAATAAGTTATTCTATTTTTCCTTCCTTCGCCATGGTATCTCTTGTGAAATTAGTTGCGTCGAAGACGCTTTGTTGAATACCTTACTGTTGTCGGGATCTGCTTGAATAGTGGATATTTCCTTTCTTGTACATCTTTTCTGTTCTCACCTTAATGGCTTCAATATTTCGTCATATAGAAGCTTTTTAAGGTCCATCATCGTAAGCTCATCCTTCTTTCTGTCGAAATCGAAGAAATCTTCAGGAATCTTCGGAGCCTCAGGCTCGTCATCAGGTTCGTGGTAGAAAGCAACATAAGGATGGTTAAGTGCTTCCTTCACGGTGATCCGTTTCTGCGGGTTAAAGGTAAGCATCTTTTCCAGGAGATCCAAAGCGTCTGGGTTTGCGCCTGGGAAAAGTTCTTGAAAGGAGCGCTTTTTTCTGTAAGGAAGCATCCGAATATACTCTTGGGCTCGCCTGGACTTGATTTGGCTATAGTCTTCAAGGTAAGGAGTTCCTAGCACGTCTATTATAAGGGCCAACTGGCTATGATAGTCAGAGCCGGGGAAGAGCGGCTTGCCGGAGAGCATTTCAGCCAAGATACATCCTGCAGACCAAACATCAATGGCCGTGGTGTACTCCTGGAAGGTGAGCATGATCTCTGGCGCCCGATACCACCTAGTGGCGACGTACTCGGTCATGAAGCCGAAGTTGTCGTCCTGTGAAGCGGCAGGCCGGGCAAGGCCGAAATCACAGATCTTCAAGTCACAGTTGGAATTGATGAGCAGATTGGACGGCTTCAAGTCGCGATGAAGCACATTGGCCGAGTGCAACACTTTGAGAGCCCGAAGGGTCTGGTAGATGAAGTACTGACAGTGATTATCGCTCAATCTCTGTGTTCGTATCACCCTATCGAGATCCGTCTCCATCAGCTCCTGGATGAGATACACCTCGTTGAAGCTGTCGAAGCTGTACGGTACCTGAATATCTAGAATTCCGATGACGTTCTCATGGTTGAAGTACTTGAGTAACTTCAACTCCCGCAACGTGCGCAAGCAAAACATGCGCCTCTGGAAGGGCTGGATCTTCTTGATAGCAACTTTCTGGTGCGAGGGCTTATATATGGCCGAGCACACCACTCCGTACGCCCCTTCACCGATGATCTGCTTGATCTCATAGTAGTCACTGACGTTGAACGTCACCTGTGTCTGCTTCATGCTGAAGAAGGCCGGTGGTCACAGGCGGAAAAGTGGATTGCGGTAGATTACAGTGTGTTTTTATTTCCACACGAGTTGATGCCAGAAGTTAAGGTGAAGAAGTCTGGATCGCGGGACGGAACGCCAAACGCGCAAATGCGGTGGACAGAGGAGCTGGGTGCCCGGTGGAGGCAAGACGGGGAAAGCGCCGTGCCCGGTAGGCTGGGTGGGTAGGCACGCATGCAATGCATTGCATGCATTGGTTGCTACAGTCGACGACGGTGCGGCAGTCTTGCTGGCGGCTAGATATTAAAGTGGCTTGGTTGTGATGGCTTGAAGAGCCAGCCAGAGGAGCCAGCTGGCTTGTGTGCCAGCTTGCTTGTGTGCCAATTCCTCGTACCCCTGAACCTGTTGACTATTTGGGAATCCAAGGAATATGGCCGTTTCTGTCCGAACAATCTAGCACACTTTCCCTATTAGGTGCACTCCATCACACAGTATGGAAGCTGTGTTTACGCGGTGTGATGCTATTAAAAAAAAAAATAACCGCGCTTCTAAAACAGCTGCCACATGATATGATGTCACAGAGTAGTGCAGAAGGAATGTGGACGTGACGACTAGAGATTCCGTAAACAGATGGTCCATTGGGCAGAAGAGGATGCATCCGAGCAGAAGGTGTTTACTAATAGTGAAACTTATTCAGGGGAAGATTGTCGTTAGGGTTGGTTTGGTGGTAGCAGAGAGTTCTGGGGTTTGGTCTCTGGTACGCTGGACAGTGCCTGAAGGGCCGAAACACTTGGATATCACAAAGTAAATGTAGACCGGAACAAAGTAAAGCTGTAGTGTAACAATCCTACTGTCAATATTTTACTAGTCATACAGGAAACGAACGAGAGAAAAAGGAAGGAATGGATAGGTTCCCGATAGCAGCTGCAGCAGGTCGAAGAAGTCCATGCAATGTGCTGTTCGTAAACTCCATCCGGTCTGGGACGGTGTAATCAACCTCATGTTGCTTAATTAGGGACGCATGAAAGAGCGAGTGAACGGAATGCTGCCAAATGGTAAAATACAGAACGCACAAATGGGGAAAGCATTTCAGGAACATGGCGTACAGAATTAGCGCCAAGTAGATAGCACGTTCTGAAAACGGAAATCATTAAATTAGGAAAAAAAAAATTAACGAAAAGCCCGCAGTTGGCCGCAAATAATGTAGATGAAAAAAAAAAAAACTAAAAAAAAAAATAACAAAACTGCCCAGGTACATGGATCCCGGAATGGATATGGTGTACGTATAGCCGTGGCATCTGCCTCTCCCTGACAAGTCTATGAAAATAGTGCTTCCGTATTACCCTTTCACTGGAGCTTACTTGGACGGGTAGTTTCTGATCTAATTGTATCAATTGAGGATACCTGACGTGCTGCAGACTATCCTCTTGCTACCAAAGGTTTGTTCGATGCTACTGTTCTGAACTCTGGCGGTTTGTAATATGACTAGTTCTATGCCGGTTTCAAGTAACATGTGTCAACCGTCTCCAACTAATTGCATATGCACCAACCACCCTGGATATTCATTCATCGTCTCACGCACAATATTGCAGCGTGTTTACGGATATTCCAACAACTCCTGTTAAAAATTGCACCCTACCGTTTGATCCTGAAGGCAGGATCTGTAAATGGCTCATTCCAGTCTTCTGAGCCGCGCAGCCATTTCCAATGCACAGATCCTTGTCGAGCATCTTTTCTCTACTTCATCTACCTCGCTTTTCTAATTTTCAATCATCACTACTATCAAATAGTTCTTCAAATTGAGCATACGCTGTGTTAACAGCATAAAAAAAATCATATGAAGCTCTCTTCTACGTGTATTTGTTGTATTAATCATGAAACAAAAAAAAATGTGTCTCCGTTACTGGTTGGACAGGACAGGCTTCCGCTCCTTCAGCTTCCAGCAGCAATATATCTTTGCAAATTGCTATGTTATCATTATACAGTTTTTCTCTTCACTCACATACGTTATTTCTCATTTTCTTTTTTTTTCTACTCGTCTCTCATCTCACCCACAATGATTCCTCTCCCCCTATTTTCCTCGGCACAGCCTCAATATTCCCTTTTTATTTTGTTTGTGTGTCCTGTCTTGTGTCACGTGTGTGCCCTTTTTTCACTCGCGAGTTGGTTCTAAAATTTTTCACAAAAAGTTTCAACTTACACCATAACAAACTACTCCTATACTAACCCTATAATACAAAATGGTTGCCTCCAACATCTCAAAGAAGAGAAAGCTCGTTGCCGATGGTGTCTTCTACGCCGAATTGAATGAGTTCTTTACCAGAGAACTTCCAGAAGAAGGTTACGCTGGTGTTGAGGTCAGAATCACCTCCACTAAGACTGAGGTTATCATCAGAGCCTCCTCAACCCAGAGAGTTTTGGGTCCAGAAGGTAGAAGAATCAAGGAATTAACTATGTTGATCCAAAAGAGATTCCACTTTGCTCCAGGTTCTATTGTTTTGTTCGCTGAGAGAGTCCAGAACAAGGGTCTTTCTGCTGCTACCCAATGTGAGTCTTTGAGATTCAAGTTGTTGAATGGTTTGGCTGTCAGAAGAGCTGCCTACGGTGTTATCAGATTTGTTATGGAATCTGGCGCCAAGGGTGTTGAAGTTGTTGTTAGTGGTAAGGCCAAGGGTGCAAGAGCTAAGGCTATGAAGTTTGCCGACGGTTTCATGATCCACTCTGGTCAACCAGCCAAGGACTTCATTGATGTTGCTACAAGACACGTTTTGTTGAGACAAGGTGTTTTGGGTTTGAGAGTTAAGATCATGTTGGACCCAGAATCTAACAAGACCGGTCCAAAGGCTTTGCCAGATTACGTCAAGGTTATTGAGCCAAAGATCGACACTCCAATCGCTGAGCCAAGTATTCAAATCTACAAGACCTTGGATGATGAGGAGAGACCTGCTGAAGCTGCTGAAGAGCCAGCTGAGGAGGTTGCCGAGGAAGCTGAGCCAGCTGCTGAGGCTTAAGTATTGATGTTTATAAGTTAGATAAATAATACTGCGTAATATCGAATACTAAGATGGTAGAAGATGACATTTGTAGATTAATCGTTTATCCAGGTGCTTATTGACTGTTGACTGCGAGGTGGATGCAGCAACTCACATGGAAAGCTTTTATTGTGGCAACTTTTAGAATCTACAAGCCGGCTGAAGTAAAAAAAATGCTGCATTCTGCTTCTAGTTTAACATTATGCATTATTTTCTTCTTCCTACTTTGCTTATATTTCATCATTCATTGTATAAACGGAAAAGTATATAGAGCAAAAGAAAAAAAAAAAAAAAAAAAAAAAAAGGCAAGCAACATATAAACGCAGTAAAGAAAAAACAATTTGGCATAAACATGGTAATTAGATGTCGAATAAGTAAGGTGGTGGGTAAGCAACGGATAACCAATCTCTATTTCAGAAATCAAGAGCCGATAACCGATCATATAGTTGGGAAAAGTTATTAGGTAAATTGACAGTCATGAAAGGAAATGGCCTGAGATTCTTAAATCTGTTGAATTCTCAGTTCTTCCTTAGCTCGTTTTAATATCCTCATCTCCTCCGGTACCTCATCTGATCAGTAATCGTCCTCATTTCCCTCTCTTCTACGCTTTTCTCTCTCGTAGCACTCGTTCAACATATCAAGCGCCCTTTCAACATTTGAACGAGTTCCCACAAGCGTGAATTCCCTTTCCTCTTTCTCCTCATCTGGAGAATCTGATTCAATAGCTATGGCACAGTTTGATGACCTTCTGATCTCCTGGATACGGGATCCTCTCTTTCCGATCAAGGCACCCACATATTCAGAAGGGAAAGTAGTCTTCTTTATGACCTCTTTCCCTCCTCCGAGTGCCGGTCCTGAGGAAGATGGACCATAGTTGCCTCTACCCATACCTCTGCGTCTTCTAAGAGACGGTAATATGGCAGAAGGAAGATAGTATGTGGTAGTGGCCGTTCCCTGGTAGTCTCGTAAGAGACATTTGGAGATTTCTGCTAGTGCTTCGGGCAGATTTTCGGCAGTTCCCTGAACTTCGACTAACCTTTCTGTAGAATTGTCTAAAAAGCCCTTAGAGGCAACCATTTTGATGTGGCAATTTTCTTGAATGCTCTTGATGCGAGAGCCACCCTTTCCGATCAATGTTCCGATCTGTGAATTTGGTATGAGCAGTCTGACGAAAAGTGTGTCAGCATACTCCGGTTCGTCCGGTTTGGGTCTCTGAGTGAGAGGTTTGAGAGGGAAGAAGTCATAGGTGATGAGATGTGTAGGGTCCGTACCATCCTGTTCGGCCTGACGGACGGTATCGACATTTGCATCTGTGACTGACTGTGCAATGGCCGTTATGGCTTCTGGAACGTTATCTACCATACCAGAGATGGTCAGAATTCTGTCGATACAGCCATCAACAACACGAGAAACGCCTGCCTTGATGTTGTTTACCTCTCTAATATTGGTGATGTTGTCGCCGTTTCGGCCAATGATGGCACCTGCCTCTCTTCTGCTGACGAGGATACGGTAGGTGATGAGCGTCTTACCGATATCAACGTCATCCTCGTTTTGTTCTGTGTTTTCGTCATTTGTGCTGTTACCGTTGTCGTTGCTGCTTTCTTTGATACTGTGATTGATGGTCTCGTCGTAGTTGGCGCCTGCAGATGGTGCGGAATCCTGGTCCTGGTTGCTGGTGGTGAAACTATCGCCAAAGAGTGATTCTGATGATGTCATTGTGTGTGGAGAGTACGTGTGGAGGGGACTAGGGTGGTGCAGTTTGTTGGCGTCTGTTTATATCTGTTTGGTGGCTGATGGCGATACTTCGGCTGATGTGGTTGGTGTTGACTTCGGCTAGATTTTGGTGGAAAAGAGAAGAGAAGAAATACAGCGATAGTTGTTGCTGGAATTTTATGAGCGGCGTAGAAAAAGAGAAAAGTGCGGCCGGGGAGCGAGTGCGAGGATGAAAAATCTGCGGGAAAAATTTTAGTGTGGGGAGGGGACGGGTAGATAGCGATTACCGGGGGGGAAAAAGCGATGAAGACGGAAACAAGTCCGTTGTATATAGTAGATTGAGGGAAAAGGTGAGTAAAAAAGGCTCGGAATGGAACGCTTGCATGTAGTGTGAATAAGTTGACTGGTCTGTAGGTGATTTTTGTCCTGGACTGGCACACAATTGCCAGTTGGCTACGAAGTAGCGATCTACCTCGGCAGTGCACGGCAGAGGCGGCTAGCTTGCTTTTCTGGCACACTTCTTGGCGCAATCTGGGACATTGATTGGTGACAGTGTTTCCACTGCCGCTATTTCTATCAGGTTTAGCTGAATTGCCGTGACAGAACCGCCCGGTGCGCTTTGTAGCTGATACAACCAGCATGTCGGAGTCAATTGATTACTACTAGCCGTGCTCTGGTAGCCCTAAGCGCCAAGACATCTCCTGTTTTAAACCAGGAATTCGAAAAACTTGGTTAGTAAGCCGTCTATGCTTCGATCAACTCTTCAGAGGCATGTAGCTCTGGTCTCATATAAATTTTCTTTCTTAGCATAAGCAGTGATGCACTCGCAAGGAAAACCCCTGCCCAAAGCATGGATAGCTAGTCTGGATTCTGCAATCCGTATGGGAATGTGATCTATGCATACTACAACCATGCTGGACCCGTTAGCTGTATGGGAATGTGGTTTGTGTATATTATGACTGGGCTTGTTGTTGTCTACCATCAGGACTATATGTAGATGGAGCCGTCATGCTCTCCAACCATTTCAGCATTCCGTTTAACCTATTGAGCGCATACCCTGATTTTGAACAAAGTCCTGCCTTTGGCTACGTTCCTACCTCACCTATCCGTATTTTGTATTATCTCATACCATATTCCATGCACACAGATGTTACCGGCAACGCTGTCAATACCACAATGCAGTCCATACCAATAGCTTATAGTGCCAAAGAGGTCGATAGCTTCCACAGTAACGGCTCACTTTCGGCGACCTTTATCTCATCTGCATCTGGCCGGCTAATCGGATGATCTGCTTCGTATTCTCGCCTATCAATTTGTGTATAAAACTTCAGCTCCCGCTTGATGAGCTCTCCCTTAGAATTCAGCTTGTAGTAGAATTTCTTATTATATGTTTCGATATCCACTGAACTTAGACCTGGCAGTTCATAGCTAGCTTGATCTTCTAAGCCTTTCAACTTCACTATGCGATGTTCCTGCTGGCCCGCAAAACTTCCAAGCGCTTGAAAGTCTGAAAATGGCTTCAACGAAGAACTAACTTTGGGGGTTAGCGAGTGGTACATTGAGATGGAGAGTCTCTTAAGAAGTTTGTTAATGAGCTTGTCCGGTTCAAGTTCTTCGTTTATTACCCACCAGGCCATCCATTTGGGCTGCTCTAGTGGATTGATTCCTCTCTTCTGTCTAGCTAAGATTGACGACCTATCAGCATTGGAGTAAGAGTTCACATCAATATAGCATATGCTGAAGCCCGACTTCATGTATAGCCCCGTCTCTTCCATGATGATGTCTATATCGACCAAATTGTCCCATCCATCTTGCACATCATCCTTTGGATCAACAGCAAAACTCCCCATGTTGAGCATAATGAACTTGTTCTGAGGAAGCAAATCGTTTACCAAAGTGGGAGGGAAATAGCTTAACAACAAGTCGCCAGTTTCCCGGTGTTGAACTCTGAAGTTGGTACTGCTAAAACCCAAAGAGTTATGAATGATAATTCCGCAGGACAAGTTGTATATACCTGGCGAAACACGAATGGTCTTGTGATATTTGAGAAAGTATGTCCTGTTAACATTAAGCAGAGGTCCGTCTTGAGAGTCATTTGGTGGATCTACCTGGTAGTCTGCAGATTCCAAAAAGAGTCGTCGGCTTTTGTATAAACGATATATTAGCTTCCAGGAATCTCTGATGTATTGGCAATTAAGCAATTCACTGACCGTGCGCACATTTCTTTTAGCATCATATGGTTCTAGCTGGTAATAGTTACACACAATCAGTCTGCAATCTCTCCTCCAGTAGTCGAAAGATCGAATGTAGTCTGTCAAGTAGTGGATGTCATGGAAAGCAATAGCCTCCATAACAATCCCACCCAATTCTTGAACTAGCTTTTCCCGATAGCGCTCATTGTTCATTATGTAAAAAGTCCGGCATGTTAGTTTGAGCTCATTAGGAACAAGGTCTAGAATGTCGTAGAGCACCTCCAAAGGAAGGTCAAGAAGCGTCGATAGCGTCGACATTGGAAAATTTGAGCTCTGAGTGGAAGTAGAGGACTTGGTCACCTGTATCCTTTATATTTAAAATAATGCGTCAAGTGAAGTGAAGTAATATTATTGCTTCAAAGTAGCTGTTCGCTATCGGAATTTGTGTGACACAAGTGACAGCCTCATGTGTGGTTGATTGACGAAGTGTTTTTCAATGCTGCTCAGTAAATAGGTCTCCGTAAAACTATGTTTTTATAAATATCCATTAGATTAATTATATTTACATGCAGAGTTTTCTTTTCTTTCTATAGTTCAGTCTCCTAGCCAAAGGAAGGAAGTCGTCGTCTGTTTTCTGTGACAGTCATGTGCAGCGAGATGGAGATGAGATTTCGCAGATCTCAGGATCACTACGATATGTGTGTGTGTGGTTTCTCTGGCAATAAGCTCATGTAGAAAATGGTTTTCTGAAAATATAATGATAGTCTGCAAGGCACCTTATTAGAGAATTCGATACTAACTGTACGATTTTTCTCAATCCAGTATTACACTTGCTCTGACTTGACGAAAGCCTCTTTCGGGCAAAATCAGAACCAGAATTGTTGGCAGCTTCAGTAGTGAAGCATGAGACTGGCAGCAGACACATACATATTTCTTCGTCCTATGTATGGTGGGGACAAAGTCAAGGTTCATCCGGTCCACCCGAATTTTTTTTTTTGTTTTTGGTTTCTGAAACGGTCAATTTTGAAGTTAGATATGTATTCTTGATGTCCGCTTATGGGTGCCTTCTTGAATCACCAAAACTTCGGCTTTCACGTTGTCGTACATCCGCCTTTACTACTTTCCTCGCTTATCCGTCTACTCTACCACCGCTGCCGCTCAGTTCCTTCAACTGCCAATGAACCGTTCTACTAGCCAACCTCGTTATTTCGATTGACTTGAATCTTTGCTTTTAAATGGTCCTCGTTTTAAACACTACACTTATGCTCTAGTTAGCCTCCTATTCCTCGTCTTCTTCCTCATTTTCTTCCGCTGGCTTAGACTGTTCTGGTTCCTCGTCTCTTTCACGGTCGTAGAACTCATCCAAAATCTTTGGAGATATTCTGTTCAACATCTCCTTTGGATAGATTCTCAAAAGAGACCATGCCAAATCCAACGATTCAAACACGGATCTGTTCTCGTAGGCGCCCTGGGCAATGAAAGTCTTCTCAAACTTGTCCAAGAATTCCAAAGAAAGCTTATCTTCACTAGACAAGGCCTCTTCACCGACGACAGCCTTCATGGCAGCTGCATCCTTACCGATGGCATATTTAGCATACAACTGGTTGGAAACATCACCGTGATCCTTTCTGGTCATACCCTCACCAATGGCCGACTTCATTAATCTGGACAATGAAGGAAGCACGTTAATTGGTGGGTAAATACCTCTGTTATGCAATTGTCTATCGACGAAAATCTGGCCTTCGGTGATATAACCCGTCAAGTCGGGAATAGGATGTGTGATATCATCGTTAGGCATCGTCAAGATAGGGATCTGAGTGATCGAACCGTTTCTTCCCTCGACTCTTCCTGCTCTCTCATAGATGGTCGATAAATCGGTATACATGTAACCAGGATATCCTCTTCTACCTGGAACTTCTTCTCTGGCAGCAGAAACCTCTCTCAATGCATCGGCATACGACGACATATCGGTCAAGATGGTCAAGACATGACGCTCCGTCTGGTAGGCCAAATATTCTGCAGTGGTCAAGGCCAATCTTGGAGTAATGATTCTCTCAATTGTTGGGTCATTGGCCAAATTCAAAAACAAAGTGGTTCTCTCCAAAGATCCGTTCTCCTCGAAATCCTGCTTGAAGAAACGGGAGGTCTCAAGGTTCACACCCATGGCAGCAAACACAATGGAGAAGTTCTCTTCATGACCATCGTGGACATCCTTTGTAGGACGGACCAATCCAGCCTGTCTACAGATCTGTGCGGCGATTTCGTTATGGGGAAGGCCAGATGCTGAGAAGATAGGAATCTTCTGACCTCTGGCAATCGAATTCATCGTATCGATGGCCGAAATACCGGTGGAAATCATCTCCTCAGGGTAGATACGGGCATATGGGTTGATAGGAGATCCGTTGATGTCGAGGTAATCCTCGGCAAAAACTCTTGGGCCATTGTCAATTGGACGACCCGAACCGTCAAACACTCTTCCTAGCATATCTTCACTCACAGGAATCGTCAAACTCTTACCGGTGAACTCGACTTTAGTCTTCTTCACATCAATTCCCGAAGTTCCTTCGAAAACCTGCACAACAGCACGGTCGCCCTTGACTTCCAAGACCTGTCCCTGTCTGCTGGTTCCATCAGGAAGTGTCAAGTTGACGATCTCGTTGTATCTAGGAAACTTGACGTGGTCCAAAATCACCAAAGGACCGTTGACTCCGCCCACGGTATTGTACTCCAAACGGGGCTGGATCTGGAAGCCTTTGAGCACGGCCTTCTTGTTCAATTCAAATAGTTCCTGGTCTGACAACATCTTTCGTTTTGGTTTTGTTGTTGGTGCTGATGATGACAGAAGGATTTAGGGTAGTTGCTTTGAAGAACGAGAGATGATGCAGCAGTGTGGGAAAATGTGCAGCCAAGTGCGGGTAACTGTGAGCGAAGAATTGGAGGTGGAGCGCAGGTACATGGAAAAGATGGTAGCGGTTAAGCCCGGAGAGTGAGAGCAAAAGATTATGGCGGGAGCCGGCCCAGATGGAGGATTGGAAGCATTTAAGCAGTAATGTAGTGTTTTACGAAAGTTGTTGGAATATGTAACTTGTAGTTTTTCTTGTTGACATTATGACAATTTCTCCTAGACGGCCCATAGTTGCTGATGAGGTGCGCTGACGTCGCAGATCGAGAGACAGCTTTGGAACACACATCTACCTGGACATGGCTCTGTCACGTGTGGCTCTGTTACTTTCATTTTTCTTATTGTTCGGGAATGTTATATCGCAACGGCCAAAGATATAAGCACAAACAAGTAGTAGCTGTGAGTTGGCTGGCCACAGCCGCAGGCTTTGGATAGGATGTGGTCTCCAACTGCATGGCCTCCAGCTTCATACTCAAAGAAAAAAAAAAAAAAAAAAAAAAAACTGTATCCCATACGTATCATCTGTTAGTAATTTTGTTTCTTCGAAAATAAGCAAGTTTCGTTCTTTGGTTGGTCTTCTCTTCGTAATACCTAACCCTACTGTACTTCACAGCTCTATCAACCAATACTGTTTCCTTCTTCACATTGTTTGTCTACACCATTTTGTGCACTCTACTCGGTACCCATCGGCAACATATTCGGTGTCATATCATAGCAATCGTTAAATTAATTATATATGCCGGTGCCTGCTGGGTTTTCGTCTGCATCTTCTATCACCTCCCACTCATCCTTAGATCTGGTGGCCCGATGTAGCTTTGCATTCCTCTTTATTTCCGTGCTCACATGTATCGGAGACTCCACTGTTCCGTTCATCTCCATCTTTAAGTACTGGTACATCTTATCGGAGAGTAAAGAGGCGTCCATAACCAAATCCGATGCCACCATCGAGGGAATTGTCAGTGAACTCGATAGCGAGTTTGGGCCCATGGACAACGAGGTTGTATCGATTCGACAGCTTTTCATCAACATCGGATAGTACACTTTGTCATCGAAGCGGTCCATTTTCTTTCTCATCTCAATCTTGTGTAACTCGGCTTTTTGTTGGTCATTGCTTACCGGACTTTGCTTCTTTGATCTCGATTTCTTCCAGAGGCTAAAGAATCTTCTCTTTTGCTCAAAGGTTTTTGACTTTGACGTAGTTTCTTGAATCCTCTGGCGTCTCATATTTAGTTCTTTGCATCTTTTCACTATTACCAGCAATAATGTGTCCAGTTTGAGTAAATCTGGGAAAAGCAGTTCTCCCAAGTCAAAGCCTGGTTTCAAAGCAAAATCTAGGCGAACAATATTAATAATTAAGCGAGCAACAAAGTCGCAAAACTGCTTCAATTGGTCGTTGCTAAAGTCGTTTACAGTGGTGGTTTCTTTGCTCGATGTGAGTTCAAATGTCCCGTTGGTTGGATCCTGAATGGACGATTCCGATATACGAAATGGTAAGTCGACATCCAAATACTTGGCAGCAAGACTGCAGAATCCGCTGATCTTCTCCAGCATCGCGTTTACAAACGGCACCGAATACCCTATAGCTCTCTGAATGGATATGATAGGAGAAAATGCTATTGTAAGCTGTATGCCGGCTCTAGGTCGGTCCTCCACATTCCAACATCGCAGAAGGTCCAGCAAGTGATCTAGCCTGCTATTTTCGATCATACTGTTTTGTGATCTCACTATCGAACTCTTCATGTCCCCGGTAGATTCTACAACTTCGCCTAGATCTCTATAATGAGATATCTGCAACGTCTTGTACTGTTCGTCCAATCTATTTTTTCTGTGCGAAATCTGTCTCCTGATATCTGCAATCTTTTCAGTGGTTACTTCTCTTTCCCTTCGGTTGTGTTCTAATTGCCTCTTGAGCTCGTTGATTCTCTTCTGCTCTTCAGCAATCTCAACACTCAATAGCACATAAGATAGTCTTGCAATAGAATTTTTCGAAGGAACAAGGCCTCCAAGATCACCCTCTTCGATTTCCAAGCCGCTATTTCCGCTGAAATACTTCTGTAAATACCCAGATTCTTGACCATTTACGCAGAACTTCATCACCTTATCTATAACTCTGCTAGCTCTTGAGTTGAAATATTCGAGGTTTATCATTGCAAGTCGCAGCTTCAGTAGCTTCAAGCTTATGCAGGTGCTACAATACAGCTTCTTATATGAATGAACATTGTCCTTACATACTCCACATGCTGGAGGGCCACCCGAACTCATGGCTCACAGGACTAGCTGATGATAGATAAAAATGTCAAGGCGGTGCGCAACTGAAAAAGACAGATAGATATTTAAGCCTCGAGAAGATAGTTAAGTGGGTGGTGAAATGAACCATGATGACCGTAAGGATGCAGTTCTAGATAACAGAAGACGACAAACATAAACAATTGCAATTTAGGTGTCTGTTTATAAGGGGAAAAGTACAGTGTAAAGCAACGAAGAAGGTTATTGTCTAAAAGTAAGCTCGACGTCTCTCGCTATCTACTGGTAGGAGACGCTGATCTTCTATATATCCTCCTTTTTCAGTATTAGTACTAAATTGTTGCCGAACTGGCAGCACCATGCACCATGTGTCTTACATTCGTGCTCCTTGGTACAACCTGTGCTCCGCCAAGTACCACTGCACAGCTCTGGCCACTCCACTCGTATTATACCTCCATTCTGCAACACCCACCCCCCAATAATATGAATGCTATGCATCTTCACCGTTCTTTGCGTTGCCTACATTTACATACTCTATGTTTTTCGCTTCTAACTGTTGTATATACACTAAATAGTTTGTTATTGTGTACTTGTTGGACTCACTACTCCTGGACCTGCTCAATACATATATTTCTGCCAGTTGCGGCTGTGCTCTCGCTAATGACCGTAAGTCTCTTTAACTATGAGAATCAGGATCCAGCCTCTCTTAGGTATGTTTCGCCGTCCTACAACTTTGAATTTGAACTCTGTCGTCTCTAACATCTAGTATTTCTATCCTCGACAGCTTTGGCTGCATATTTGGGTTTCGCCGATGTTACTCTACCTCATGACAAATGGATCCATTTCATCATGTTTTTCGTTATGAGCTTTCTATTCTACTGGATTTTCGACACCCAGTCAACAGGGGTTGTTAGAAACATGACCTTTGTGATATGCACTTTGGCTGGAGGAATAGGTAGTGAATTTGTTCAGCACATTGTGTCTCCGTTTCGCCAGTTTGATGCCAGAGATATCGTGGCCAACGTGATTGGATCTTCCTTGGCCATCATATGCTCCCAATTGTATCAGAAATATCATCATGGGCATCGGAGGAGAATAGTCCGAAGAAATTTCCATGATCTTGAAGCACAGCTTGTATCAAACGATAACGACACATTAGAACCTGCCGAAATCGATATTCCTCTCTCCAGTGTTAAAGTTGTGCAGCCAACACCGAACGATATGCCGAACCCAGAAACTGCTGGTCAGCTCACTCTGGAAGCCGAAACTGTCTTGAATGGTGAACCTGCTCCATTAATGAGCTAGTTGCACTTACCAATTCGATACGAAAGGAGCTGTGCTGTTGCTAAATTTTCATTTGGGTATTTTATTTTTCACTCCTTCCACTCCACGGCTGCACGCAAGATGATGGGTACCTTTGGTGATGCTGGTATCCCACTAGTTGTAATTCTACAACAAGCTTATGTCGACTCATGATTTTCATCTTATTCATTATGGCAGTTAAAATCTACAGGTGCGGCTTATTTCACTGCACAACTGCTCCAATTTCCGCCTGTCAGTTTCATCAAATCCCTTCAAATCTAAGCAATCTATATCCAACACACCTCTCAACTGTCCATGCTGTATAATCGGTATCACTATTTCACTTTTCGTGTCTCCATCACAAGCAATGTGTCCCGGAAATTTGTCTACATCCTCTACTACCACAGATTTACATTGTGCTGCCGATGTGCCACACACCCCTTTTCCAATTTTAATGATTTGGCAAGCCACCTTTCCCATGAATGGTCCTAAAATTAGCTGAGAATCATCTTTGGGATCCACAACGTAAAACCCGGACCAGTTAATATGGGTTCCAATCGCATCACGATAGCAATGCCACACTAGAGAACTACAGTTGGCAAGATTGCACACCCAATTGCTCTGTCCCTCGCATAATGCACCATATGATTCAACCAATTCCTTCAATGCCTCTTCCTTGGATTCTCTTGCGAAATTGCTGTAGTCAGCATGGTGAATTTTGTCATCCATGTTTATTGATTCCTGTGTTCACTGCCTTTCTTTTGCTTTTCGAAGAGCGGAAAATCTTCTGGTCTTATATAGACACAAAGGAATCGAGACATCATGGATAGTTAGTTTTTTCGCTTTTTCGCACTTCACTCCAAAAACGGGAAGTTGGATCCATGCTTTCTCTCCTTCGATTCAGGATGCTGATTGGATTTTTTTGAATAGAGCTGCGTATTTGCAATGGAGTTCTTATTTCTATGCACAGCCCTCATGGCATTACAGGATACACTCATTCTCAACGTCCCCTTGCTCCATACTTGCCAGACAATATTAAATATTTGATGAGGGCCAACTGCATAGAGACATTTAATGACTTCAAGAAATATATAATTGGTCAACCGGAAATCACCATCGCTGTGTCTTTTTTCTGCGCCAATCCTCTATTGGTGAATGCAGATCCAAGAACTCGTTTCCTAACTTCAAAGTACAATCCTTCGAGGACCTCCACTCCTGCTGGTGTCATATCCTCCGGTTCTGTTTGCCAGTCCATCTACTCTGTTGAGTCGCCAGGCGGCTACATGCTCTGGGGTATGACTCTTATGAACTGGTCCTGGGATGCATTTTGTAGAATTCATCAAAAGCCGTGGCCTTTGGAAAACTTTGATCAAATCGTATACTATGAGGTTGACGAAAAGGAGATAAACAAATTGAATACAGACTGGATGATCGGAAACAAAACATTCACTCCAGAGTTTAGTGAGTTCGATTTTGTTTCCCATAAAAAGTTTTTGGATTATATTGAAGAAGATGTAAAGGAGTTGAAAGCAAGGAAAGAACGTTCATTTGCTGAATTGGTCGAAGAGGAGAAGCAGGATATTCTACTTTGGGAGGAAGAAAAAAAGCAGGCTAAGGCGGCAAAAGCAACCGCTGAAGAACTGCTAAATGGTCCAAATTCTGTGAAAATTGATTCGACCATGCCAGCAAATGTGTTCAAGATTAATGTTCACAAAGGAGATATTGTAAGCCTATCGGATGTTATTGTTGTTCTTGAATCCATGAAAATGGAAATCCCCTTGAGAATCAAGGATAAAAATGGTGATGACACAACTAAGTGCAAGGTCTTGGAGAACACGGTTGATGAGGGTGATGTGGTTAACCCAGGTGAAACTTTGATAATTCTAGAAAAAAAGGAATAAGAAATTGTCGTTTTTAAATTATCTAAATGTCTGCATTTATTTAAATTACAATTATTCTTTGTGCTGCCCTAGTGTATCGTATTTTATTGGATTTTATTGGATTGTATTGGATTGTATTAGATTTTAAAGAAATAAATATTGTCTAGTGTTGCTCTGCTTGACTTCGCCATTTTACGATGATAAAGTAAACTAGCCTCTCACAATACAAAGCTACTCATTAGCAGGTAAAATCTAGGATCTTGTATTTCATGGAAGAAAACTATGAAAAATTGATTGTTCACAAAATAAAAGTATGCACAAGAGGTTCAGCCTTTGTTGACCATTGCAAATAAATTGATTTCGGTAGAAAGATCTGGGAGCATATCACTTGGCGGCAAACGATACCTGATGATACATAACTTGTTATGTTTTGTTCCCATACTATTTTTTCACGCAAAAAAAAATTAAAGCTGGCACCAACTTTTCGAACTAACCCCCGTGTTTCAGACTGATGAGGAAGTCCGCATTAGCGTCCAAACTGTCCGAGCACCAA
The DNA here is from genome assembly GCA_030565225.1 of Allodekkera sacchari. NCBI lineage: Eukaryota > Fungi > Ascomycota > Pichiomycetes > Pichiales > Pichiaceae > Allodekkera > Allodekkera sacchari. The sequence goes on from JAJMBG010000010.1 coordinate 135,729, forward strand.
CCTGGATCAAATTATTGTAATGTCTATCATACATGTTAATGCTTGACGAACCCATTTATCATGAAAACTTCTATTTCATTATCAAGGCTGTGATAGCAAGTGTCTGTAGTGTCTAATTTGGCATTAGCCGGACAGCTATATGCCTGAGATCGTCATTTATCTATCTTGTTACCCGCCGAAAAATGCGTTAGCCTAAGATGATAAGATTCCGATTCTGCTTTCACCGTTTTTTTTTCTTTTTTTTTCATGTTTCTTTTTGGCCTTTATTTTTACTTTTTTTTTTTTTACTACCCCACTAAGAATGCGATAGCGATATCGACCAGTCTCGACCAATTTTCTATCTAGTGTATCTAGTAACTTGCCGTATATATTTAACGTATCTGATGTTTGGTTTAAGATCTGTATATATTCGAATATGTTCGTGCTTGCATTCTTTTCTGCTTTGACCAACTAAACTAAATTCAATTATGGCTTCAGTTGACTCCCAATTGTTTCCAGAGTGTGGGATGGGGTATTTTGATAGGTGTCGGTGCAGCCTTCGCTGTTTGAATGATCACAGTCTCCTACCTTTTAGCTAAGTACAGAAATGAGGTTCAGGATTCAGAGATGCTTTCGACTGCAAAACGGTCCGTCAAAACAGGTTTGATTGCCAATACCGTGGTCTCATCCTGGACCATTGGCTCTACTCTTTTGCTTTCATGCACAGTGAGTTACCGTGTAGGAATTTCTGGTGGCTGGTGGTATGGAGCCGGCTCGTGTGTCCAAATTATTATATTTGCCGTTGCTGCCATCTAATTGAAACGGAAAGCTCCTAATGCACACAGGTTCCAAGAAATTGTGCGTGTAAGATATGGTAAGTGGGCTCATCTCACAATGTGCTTTTACTCCTTTGGACAGCAAGTATTCTACACAGCAAACTTAATCGTCAACGGATCATCTATGTTTTCTAATATGTCTGGCATCAACCGTGAAGCTTGCTGTGTGTTGCTACCCTTCTTTGTTGTTCTTTACACGTTGATGGGTGGTATCAAGGCAACGTTCATGACCGACTGACTGAGTTCATGTCGTTATTATCTTTGCCGTTACCATGATTTTTTTGTTTAAGGCATATGTCACCTCGCTATACATTGGATCTCCTGGTAAAATGTATGATCTCTTAGTGGAGGCTGGAAACAAGTATCCTGCAGATGGAAATGAAAAAGGATCGTTGGTTACTTTCACATCTGTTTATGGAGGTCTTTATGGATTGATTTCCTTTGGTGCATGATGGGCTGCGGCAGTGGACTCTCAGTTATTTCAGAAGGCTATTGCTGCCGATCCTGCAGGAGCTTTAAGCGGTTACACATTGGGTGGCTTGTGCTGGTTTACTTTGTCATATGCCTTAGCTACCACAATGGGTTTAGCTTGCAGAGCACTAGAGATCACCCCTCAGTTCCCATTCTATCCGAACCGTTTGGCAGAACAGCAAAAGGCTGATGGATTGGTTCTTCCAATTTCTGCCTACACACTTATGGGAGAAGGAGGTGCCTGTGCCACTCTTCTTATGGTCTTCATGGCATGTACAGCTGCATTCTCATCGGAAACTGTTGCCGTTTCATTTTTGTGGACATATGATATCTACAAAGCGTACATCAATCCAAAAGCATCCGGTAAGAGACTAGTTATGGTGACTCATGCTGGTGTGGCAATATTTAGTATTTGCACCGTCGTTTTAGCCATCGGCTTAGGTAGAGCTAATTTCGATGTGTCATTCATCACAACTGCTACGGGTATCATAGTCAATGTTTGTATTGTTCCTATGGGATTAACGTTATTCTGGAAGAAGATGTCATGGCAGGCCATGGTAATTACTCCATTTCTATGCTCCTGCATATCTATTGGCGCGTGGGTCGGATATGCATGGCATCATGCCATGAATATGATGTCGTTGTCAACCTACCAGGCTCTTGCTGCCGGAAACGCAATGCCGTTGGCATTTCCGGTATCGTGGCGCCAATGATTGTTTGGTTCAAGCCAGCAAATTTTGACTGGAACATTTAGAAGACAGATATCCAGCAGGATGACAACACCGAAATTGATGAGAAGGCTGGACTCACTAATGTGTTGACAGGTACCGCAGCAACAGAGATGGTTCTTGAGAATGAGCAAAAGTTTGAGTTCAGAATCAGGAAGAGAAACATTGGTTGTGTCATCATTACTGTGTTCGTTTTGTTCTTCCTTGTCCTATTCCCAATGCCATTGTATGGAACACATTATATCTTCACCAAAACTTTCTTCAAGGGATATATCGTTGTGACATTCCTTTGGATATTCTTCTCCATTGGTGTTGTGACCGTCTACCCCGTGTGGGAAGGTATGCTGGCAACTATAGATTTGTTCAAGAAGGTGATCCATGGAAAGAGAGATACTAAGATGTACAGCGATGAGTCGGTGAGTCACATCACAATTGTTATGTCCACCAAGGGTCTTTCTAAATCCCAAGAGAAGAACGAAGTTGTCGTTGGTAAGAAAGATAATGCCTATGTGGAAGCCACTGAAGTTTCTGATTAACTAGTTTATATTTAAATTTATTAAGTACTTTCTAGGTTCATTACTTAATTTTCTTCTCAATTCTGTAACTAAAATCCATTATTTTATTTGAAAGGATTGACTTTAATGCTGTTCCAAATATAAAAACTATTAGTTTTTTTTTTTTTTTTTCCCCCTACAGTTCCTAAAAAAAAAAAGCATGCTTTCCAGTTAAATATAAATATTTCAAGTACGAATCTGAATACTCAGGCTCAAATGCAAACTGACAGTATTGCTAGTGTTTATATTTCTCTTCTAAATTTTGCTCCAATGATAGGAACACTGAATTCCTTAGCTGCCTTGAGAACTGCATCCATATTTTTTTCATTCCTTTAAAAGTAAAGCTCTGCATCAATCAAAATGCTTATCTCTTCATCTTGAGAAATAATATATGGCCAGAGAACTCTCCCTTGTTGCACACGGTGCCTTATGAATTTTAATACTTGGAGTTAACATCTGTGCCTCCATCTAACTGTGATTCAATTATTTAATGAGAATTTCCCCCTTTATACAGATAAATCCATTTAATGACATAACACAGGGTTTGAATTCTGTTTGTAAATGGAAAAATATGAGTTCATAAGCTATACTCACACTGTGGATGAGAAGAAATTTATGTTACTAAAGAAAGATATCATTAGTGAACAACGCTTTGGCAGCCGATATACCAAACGATCAGTGCTAGCCAAATTCTGTAAAAATTTCTGTAAGAGTATGAGGAAGACCCTATTTTATACAAGAAGTTAGATATTCTTGTTTCTCTTCCATTATATACCTAAAATGTTTTAAGTATTCTGCATTGCTGTTTTAATATTAATTTTGCTTACTAACAAACTCATGAATATATATATCAGTATACGTAGCGATGTGTGGGTATTAAAAATGTAATGGTAGGGGTAGAAACGACCGAATCTAGCTTAGCACCGTAAGTGCAGCAATCTGGCTTCTTTTCGGCCTATATTAGTATCTCCATTGTCTTTCTTTACGATTAATAGATTTCTCATGCTGCTGAAGTTTGGTGAGTCTTGGTATACCAGAAAACGACCTGGAAGATAACGATTTTGTAGCGCTTGATGAGAATTGCCGGTCCAAACCTCCGGAGGAGTTGTCTGCCTCGAGTAGGGAGTGCAAATTGGAGTACGCTCTTGATGGAGATATGCCCGATTTACGCCCCAAAGAATCTGTATTTAAAGAAAGAGAAACAGTTGGCTTGCTAGGTCTTGAAGTGAAGAGTTGGTCTGCCTTGTCATATTTGGGCAGAAGAGGCATCGAGTACTTTTTCGATAAATGATGAGATGGTTTTTTACCTGTGAACAGATCTCCAGTAGATGCCTTGTTGGTAAGCCGGTTAATATGATTTTCCTTTCGAATACTAGGATACTTGACGGAGTTTATTTTCCCAAGAATGAGTCCCGAGTCTCTATGAAGGCTGCTATTTGGTTCTTGTGTTCTAAGGCTGCTTCTGGATTTTTGCCGTTTTAAGTTATTCTTCGATTCATGTTTCCTCAAGCTTCGGCCTTCCTCACCTGCTCCTGCAGCTGCTCTCAAATTATTACAGGATTTTCTTTGTAAAGAGGCCTTCGTAGGTAGAAGATAGGACGGTATTCTGTGATCTTGCTTCTCCCTGCTTGTAGACTGTTTCATGGTGCCCAGTGGTAGCAAAGTCATATTTCGGCCCTGTTTGACTCTTTCTTCTTCTTCATCTCTTTTCTCCTTTACACTTACTCTCTCCTGCTTGAAGCTCTTCCCAAATTGTAGCTGAGGTATTGGGCTTGACAGTAACGAGACCGGATTCTTCCCCTCTCTTGCCAATTTTTGAAGGTGTTGTTCTTTGATCCTCTGTTTCTCTTCCTGTTCTCTTGTTGGACTCTCAATGACTTCCCTGAAGGCTCCATCAATCATTTTCAACCGCTTGGAAGCACTACCAAGACTCCTGATAGTTGTGCGCTTTTCTCCAGGTGTCTTATGCTTCTCTTCGACATCGGATTCCTGTCCATTAACCACCAACCTCCTCGGTTGATCTGGAGTTTTTGCAGTCCGATGGGATCTCAGAGTTGAAAAGTGTGATGAGATGGATTCCATCCGATTAAATCTAGACTTGTGAGCATTCGAAAAGCGTTTAGATGCCCGCTTATTCAACTCTGCATTTGTAGTTGTATTATTCAACTTCTGGAGGTTGGTAATGTTATCCTGACGGACTCTCTGGTAACGTTCATTGAACTCACTCAGCACATTTGTGGTGAGTCTGGATGAAAACAGCTTTTCCTGTAAATGTTCCATCTCGCTGACAAAAGATTGGTTCTCTTTATCCACATAACTAGTATCATTTTCCTCCAAGGCAGTTGTATCTTTTTGAGGTGAGCTTGAATCAGATGATGGCGATGAAATGGTGGGATAGAGCTTTCGTCCATTTGTTGGTGTAAACCTGAAGGCATTTGTAGAAGGTGTAGAAAGATTGGAATTTGAGGCTTGTCTCTCTGGAGTATCGATACTCTCTACCAGCCTGGAGAAAGGAGTCGCTTGCATAATGCTAAACTCCCCAGGCATATTATTACTGCCCTTTTTCCGATATATTGGCTTACTGAAGACAAATATTACTGGAAATAACTACTCCTACTCTTCTAGAGAGATGCATCAAATCTTTCAGATCTCAGTCGTACAGAGTGCGCTAAATTGGGAAATTTGTAAATAGATAGAAGAAATGTGCATGGCACGGACATGCACATTTGGTAACGCTGAGAAGAAAAGAGAGGAAGACGAAAATGTGTGCCGTAGAAGTGTTTAGTTTTTAAAAGAAGAGCGCATGATGCAATTTACGCCGTTGTCTAAGCGTCGCAGAAGCACTGCGATGATCTTCTGACAAGCGTAGCCAAGAAGCTGTTAGAATTCCGTACATATGAGGCAATCGCAAATATCAAGCGGTTGTTTTCTAGCTATTCAACTATCCGACTTTCTCCTGTAGAATTTTACAAGTTTATCGCTCTATCTGACCCAAAACATTGTACGCAACGACTTAAGCCGAAATTAACTAATGCCACTGTTGTAACATGGCCTATATCCATTTGCCCCATGTAGATCAATTAACATACTTGAACGTTACTTACTTATTACTACTTTGTTATCGCAGCCGCACTTTATTTATGTCCCCACCAAGTTGTATGGTAAAAACCTAAATAAAGCAATAATGAGATTTGGGCCCTAGCCAAAAGAATAATAGCATCATTACTCTTTGTTTTTTTGAAGACAGTAACACTTTCTAAGCTTTGATAAGAGAAAAAAGAAGAAAAGATAAATGATCGAGTGTGCAGTTGGTGGATTCTGCATTTCCTTGGCAGAAACTCAATATTGGGCCATTCATAACAATTAAAATAAAAATAACCTACAGACTAGCAAATGATGGCATTTCTATCAATATAGTATTCCAACTATATGAAGATGCTCATATTAAATATAAAGACAATGGGTGAAATTGTTATTGAACTTCACATAAAAATATGGTTTCTTTTACAGATCATAGTAAAGCCTTTTTTTTTTTTTTACTTCCGGGCTTTCATTTTTCATTTTTTCATTTTCATTTTTTTTTATGTTTTCTTAGGTCTGATAACCATGGATAATAATGTTTACATGGCTTTCGGTTTTTTTTGAAGGCAAAACCTTAGCTTCATGAGAAAAATTTGCGCAAATGTAACTAATGTAAGCTTTATGACCGCTGGAGAAAGGTGTTTCTTATTACAGAATTAACCGGCCAAAAGTCCATTCACAGAAGCAACAATGACAACTACAATCACATAGTCGTATTTAAATTTAACTAATTCTTGTGTCTGTTTTGTTACAATTCTCTTAATAGCAAAGAACTTTTATTAGCAAAGTTATGTATATATAGCTGCACACGACTATTACAATGTCGTAGCACATCAAAAATTCCTAAGAACAAGCAAATTAAATTGTTGCAGTCCAATTATCGGTTTCACACTTGAAAAAAGTTGATGTATCCGATCTCCGTATATTCAAGACAAAGCCTCCTAAACACAAAACTCTTATTTTTGGGAGATTTTGAACAAAATAAGTAAGATCGGGGATCAGGTTATCCAACACCAACCTAAAGAGCTTCTGAAGGTCATGCTTCATATGAGAGCAGCTCATTATATCAATTGAATTTAGGAACACTTGATCTAGTATATCCAACTGCGAGGTGGTCTCTGAAATTGGAATTCTAGCGAATAGGATCCGGATAATCAAGTTATAATAGAAATTGTAGTCTCTGGCACCCAAAGAATCCACATACTTGATAAATATTCTCCTGGCTCTTAAACAGTTGCAGCAACCACAATTGATGAACAAATAATCAGTATTGCTGAAATTATAATTAATTCCTACCTCTCCCTCTTGAAATGTAAGAAATGGTTTCCAGTTGAAGAAGTAGTCAGGTATTATTAAGGTTGATAAGTTCTTCAGATTGCAAATCTTAGAAAAGAACTTCAATTTGTTCTTGAGGTACTCCGAATTGATGACAAATGCAGGTTTCTTGGTCTGCACATCCAAACTAATCTGTGGAAGAAGAGCAAAATTATTCATACTTATGTTCAAGAACTCTAGCATGGAATTTGATTCATTGAATAACTGACAATTCTTCTGTAAGCAGTAGAAAATATTGGAGTTCTTGAAAACATACTTATTGGAAATAGACTGATTGTTCAATAAGTTATTAGAATTCAAGTTGACTAAAGATATCTTCTTTATATTTGGATGAAAAAGCCTGTTGAAATATGGCAGCAAGCTCAAATTAACTGCTTCATCCGTTTCCATAATAGCCGATTTCTTATATTTGAACTCAAATTCTGACAGTCCAGAAGTGTCAATATGAAGAAAAACATCTGGCAAGACGTTAACATTATCCACCGATATTGAAAGTTTGCGGAGGTTGGAGAATGTGTAACCTGAAGGTATGCATGAAACAAAACTTTCTACAGTTTCCTGGTTTTGTAACTGAAGACTAGTGATCATGTCCAAGATATTAGGGTTGAAATATGATCTTCCTGAATCTCTTGAGAACACTTTCAATTCAAAGGTATCAATGGCTGGAATTAGATTGACATCGTCCAAATTATGTGCTTGGTAGCTTTCGAGGCAAATAACCGAAGTGCCTGTATTATCAATGATATCAGTCATAAGTTCGTCGTTTTCATATAGCATTTCGACTTTTGAAGTTTTGTCTAGATCCTTTACGGCGTCACAAATTGTCCAAGCGTGACTGTTGAAATCGAATACTTTCAAACTTCTATCCTGCTTACTGAACTCTATGACCAATCTGCAGAGTTTCTTCAGAGTCTCAGCATCAAAATCAATGGTTTGAACATGCACCCTCCTCATCAGCTGGAGAAGGCTCGTATTGGCAGCCAACGTTCGAATGAGTAGGTACAATCTAGCTGGGTCTAGTATTGTTGTGTATTTGTAACTTTGCAAGAATTTAGATGGTTCAATAATTGTTATGCTCTGGTAAATTCTGCTATTGGCACAGAAGTTCATCAGCCGACAGGTCCGGCCTAGACTAATAAGGTCGCTAGTTCGATCGACCGAATTCACCACCCTAATTGCAATCTCATAAGGTAGATCAGCTAAATTCATTTTTGATCTTTTCGACAAAAAAATACTAATACATGCTTAACTATACAATACATCTCCTTATATACGACGATGGCCGCCACATCCGGTCACCCTCCGCTAGCCCATAATGCCTCATCAACTCCGAAAGACCGTTGCACGCCTCGCTTTTCTGTATAAGGCAATTGCTGTGGGGTCGAGCAATGTGATGATCATCACGAGGCTGTGCACACGCTAGGGGTGGCATTAGTCTAATAATAGTCATCAATGTATTCGCAAAAAAAAAAAAGAATTATAAACTCGAATACATCTATAAAACACACAACGTGGAGTTGAACAACACAAAAAAAGAAAGAATCAAATGCAGGCAGCATTCCTCCAGCTTTCGGTTCCATAACCGAAGAACAAATGAAAAGTCATTAAAGTCATGAAAGGCATTACGGTTGGAGATTTCGGTCCAGCCCAACTAATGATCCATATGTGGATACTGACCCTGGAATCAAGGAAGTGTGCTCAGCGGAGCAAAGGGACACAAAGCCATCGCAAGCACCCAATCCACATGGTTCTAGACTAGCATTATCATTCGTTTTGAATTTTTTTTTTTTTTTTTTTTTTAAATTAATTGTAATTTTTTCCTAATTGAATTTTTCCTAATTGAATTTTTCCTATGTCTATCAGTTTTCCCTTTTTCATCAAAAATATGCGCAGGATTTATAAAAGAAATTCCTCTGAAATACCGAGGATACCTCATTGATGATCTAAGTACAAGCCCGGACTACCAGATGAAATACCGGTTGAACTATCCATGTCAAGTAAATAGTTCGGAATATTAAACATGTTTTGGAAAAGCAATTCGCTGTCACCTAAATTTTCAGATGGAGAAACATCACTCTCATTGCTTGTTGTGGAATTCTCGTTTCTAGAAAATAGTTCTAGCAAGCTAACAATATTTTTCGGCTCTTCAGTGTTGGGTAAGCCAGCAGCACCAGCAGCAAGGTCCGCTTCTTTTTGGCTTCCATCTAATGGAGGCTGAAAGGAACTTGGAGTCGGAGAATTTGTTGGTAATGAAGTGCCTATGTCTGCTGGCTTAATGATTCCACCATTGCGGAAGAGGTCATCATTTGGATTCCTGCTATCTGGCTCTTTATCTGGGAAGTGAGAGTATTTTAACGGTGGGGGTGCAATCAAAGATGCCACAGGAAGATTGCAAAAGGCCTTCTTACTACGAGAATTCTTTTTTAATCCTGTCTTGATTGATCCCAAAACCTTCAGTTGCCTGTCGCTGTATTGATGGCCATCAGTCATTACACCATTGGAGATGGCCATAACTTCAGATAGGAGGGTTCCAGTGTCAAAGTTCAATCCTGGATTATAACCAGTAACTGTGGACACAACAATAAATAACATTGCCCTGATGATAGCATCGATAATCCACCACTTGTCATTACCCGAGGATTCACCTGAGAGAGTTGCAAAGAAATTCACCGCACATGATATGAGGAGATTGACATCCGACTCAACGGTTTCACTTGTTGGGTTCTGAAGGCAGAAAGCAGAAACAACGATAAAGGCACCAAATGGATAGAAAACACAGAATGTGGCATATTGAGCCGTTAATTTGTCCATACTACCTCCCATAGAAAGAATAAGACGCGCAGAATTCATCGCTTTTTTCTCCGAATCCGTTATTTTCGATAACATACTCCTTGGAATTTCAGAGCTTTTCTTGGTGTATTTCAACTTAGCTAGAGCTTTGTTTAAGATCATTCGCATGTAAAAATATCTCAAATGAAACTTCATGAAGCAGTAAATGCAGTACACTGAGAATTGGGTTTTGGATTTTTTTAGACTATCCACATAGTCCGAAAAAGCAGAAGAAGGGTTCTCGCTCGGACGAACAGTCTCAGGGAACGATAACCTCCAACATTCAATATCTTCCAACAACTCAGTTACTCTGCGACATATTTCAGCCGGTCCCTTACCGACCAATGCATTTGCAGAGAATAACTCATTGTAAGCCTTCGAAGTGATGAAGGCGAAATCTGTGGAGAAATACATCTCAAACTGATATATCATACCCGTGCTTAGGCTGCCTTTGAACCTCTTGTGCAACTCCTCTCGAAGGGCTGGATCACTTCTACTACTCCTCTTTGTCATGGGATAAGTCACCGGAAACCAAATTCCTTGAAACACATCCGGAGGAGGAGCTGAAACATCGGCATCATTTATGATAGGCGGCTTTCCACACCTCATGGAAAACTCTTTATCATAACAGTAACAGGTCCACCAAACGGATAATCTCTTGTCTCTTTCGGAAGCAGACAGTGTAGTGTATGACTCCTTCCTGTGCAATCCCAAATCCTGTGCCTGTCGAATGGCAGTGGAGGACATCAAGTAGGCAGCCTGAGACAAGGAGACAAAATCGGCGTAAAAAGAAAGAATCAAAATACCAACGATACCTGTCATGCCATCCATGACAACCGAGACTCGATGGTAATAGAATAAACAGTTATCTAAAAGTTTTTTCTCCCAAGCGTGTATTACATCCAATTTTAAGGATGGATCTTCGACACCACACATCTTGACTTTATCGGAGTAGATGGCACAAGCTATAAGTAGGGAACAGTTCATCAGAAGCAACTCGGAATATGTGAACTTAGGCTCTACGATTAGACCGTCACGAAAGTCACAGTACATTTTGAAGAGTCTCATGATGGTCGATTTATCCAACAGTTTGTTGAGCATACCTTTCACACAATAGAGCTGCATTAGAGATTCTATTGTATTTCTCGATGGCAAAGGTGATAAGCTTGATTTCTCTATTGGATCGACCCAGACAGATAATAATGAGTGCTCACACCTGACTATACCGGATAGGAGGTTTCGGAGCGGCAATGTTGCCTTTGGGTCCTTGACCTTGGAGTCTATCCATTTTAATCCACCCGAGGAGAATATGGAAATGCTGCTATGTTGAGCAAAGTATTTTTCCTCGTAGGGAGATCCGTCTATCAAACAGAAGCCAGAGTCAGTCATACAACATGCCTCATCATCCGGCTTCACTTTAGGCTCAGGCTTGACTTCATAGGTGTCCGAAAAGACGGGGACAGATTCTTGGTCCGGGTTTGAAGCCGTTCCATCAGCAACATGCCCACTAGAAACAGAGCTACGTGGAGTACTCGTCTCCTCGGAGCTACGAGGAGGGCACAGCTTATCCAACAAGGCCTCCATCATTGACTCCATCTTATCCATCCGAGTTTCAAAGGACTTAGCCCAATGTGCGCTGTAGTCTGGATGATTATTAATGGTGGATGGTTTGGCAACGTCAATGCTGGATTTGCGCTGCTTCTTCTGTGCAGCAGTTCTGACTCTAAAATGATCCTGACTCTTCCTTTTCTTGGTGATCTTTCTTTTCTTTGCAACGTAGTTATAGGTGCAAACCAGGTTACGGCTCAGGCATTTGGAGCACTGCTGCATGCCGTCACATTTTATTTTTTTGCTTCGGCAGTAATCACAGGCTTTGGTCGTGCGTTTGCTCGGCTTTCTTTTCATTTCTGTGGAATAAGAAGAGCTTGTAGTCGACATCGATGTGGCAGGTGACACTAACTGGTGTGAAACAGAGAACTCAGAAGATGTAGCTGAAACAGAAGCAGAAGTGGGGAGAATGATGTTGGTAGGAGATTGCAACTGGGGTGGCATTTGTATATCGATTTGAACCGGAATGCGAATCAGTACGAGCCGACGACACTGTAGCAATTATATATAGCTCTTGGATGTCCGGTGTAATATATCCGATTGAAGGTTAATCAAAGCAAAAAAAAACAAAAACAAAAAAGACAAAAAAACCAGTACTGGCCAATCAATCTGATTTGCGGGAGGTAAAAAAAAAAAAAATCAAAAAATTGGCTAAGCAATCTGGTGAGAAATATGGTGGACAGAATATGTAATTTATGGGACAGAAATGGAAAGGAAATAACACGGGTTATAAAAGCCGGAAGCAGAAAACAAAGAAAAGGACGGGAAGATGAAGAAAACAAGATCACCACGCGTATTCGTTAAGGTATAAGGGCTTAGAAGATACCAGAGAATAATTTAGAGTCTGATCAAACAAAGGATGACGACAGAAAAATCAAAAAAAGGAAAGCTCTGCACACGATAAATAAAACCATGCTAAAGAAACAGATGGAATCCACCCAATGAGCAAAGCAAAAAAAATACACAGCATTAACCAGCCTGCAGCTTAACCGAGTGAGTAACAAGGCTTAGCTTTGCATTGCCGGAAAATCATAATCTTGATCATAAGGCTCTAGTGGGTGCGACAACGGTTTAGCGAGATTTCTAAATGGGACACCGAGGGATACGTCGATAAGCACACTCACTGTCACTGTGTTGCCTGTCGTTGGGTCGCAGGCGTTCTGCCGTATTTACGGAAAGCCGAGGGGGAACGATGTATTGTGGAGGGAAGGCGCGGGGCCACGGGGGATACAGAAGGCGTTTTTTTTTTTTTTTTTTTTGATTTTTTTTTGCTTCCGAAACCGAAATTAGTATGGAAAAAGGCGTGGTTCGGAAGCTGGGAGCGCGAAAAGGACCTGCCCTCTGCTTCCGAGCTTTTCGCTCAACGCACCCCACGAGCAAGGGGGCAAAGACTTTTTCTCGAAGTGTCCGGGAAAAAACAGCAGCAGCGGAGTCCATGTGGGGGTGTGGCAGACCTGCAGATGGTGAAGCTAATAAGGTACTCTAGTATTTCAGGGAATTTATAATTTGCAGGGGGGCTTAGGGCCCTCTAGAAAGTACCGTACTGAATGGTATCTCTCATGTTCTCGTCTCGCTTCCAACATTTTGCAGACAAGACCCAAACGGCTTCAACGAGGTGCCTTGATCCATCGCCATATCTGCCAAGGCCTTTGATCAGCGATTGAGCGCCAAGCAAAAGTCGGCGCGCAGTAGTTAACAGAATTGGCCGACCTGTCAGCAAGCGATGCGCACCCCGAAGACAAAAATTGGTGCAGCCTTCTTGCATGGGGGGAAGGGGATCTGTAGCATTCTTGGCAAAAGAATATTAGAAGAAGTATGTGGTACAATGGGAAACGATACACATTTTATTTTACGACAAACCACAATTTCCAAGCGGTCGCCAAGCTCCACCCGCCGCCTAGCTGACGCTGCTATGGTTCTTTTATGGGGAGCCTTCACTGCAGGGTGCAGAATTCATTTGACAACAGCTACACAAGATAGAATGAGTGCTCTGACTGCGGCTACCACTGGATGCTAGGGAATCATTTTTCCTGTGCTGCCTTTATCTTCCTGGAAGAAGGGATACTGCTTTTTTCCCTAACGGGGCTTCAACTCATCTTGCAGATCATTTGCACTCTGTTTCCAGGGCAGTCAGGGCAGTGAGCTTCCATGCATGCAGCCTTGCAGCGCATCAAGCCGACATGCTGCTACCAATTTTTTTTTCTGACAACTGTGCAAGCCATCTCTAGTTGGCGCTAGAATATTATTTTAGTTGTGCAATTTTTCGATTTTTTCGATTTTAGCTCACATTTCATCTTTTATCTTTCATATCATTTATAATAAAATTAATTAATTAAGTATTGAAAGCAATCTTTATCGGAGTTGAACCGATATTATTGATATGAAGAATCAATGCCATTAACCGTTTTGAAGGATTCTGCTTTTTGAATTTTCCATGAAATGTATTTTGAACAAAGTCGATTTACCAGTGGCCACTTGAAAAATGGATGCCCACAAGTTTCAGCATCCAACGAGAAGCTAACGATTTTTATGAGATCAGCTGGTATCGACCAAAAGTTGTTGCCGTGCTTGACGGTTCTCTTTCTAGACTCCATCACTGTTTCATGGGGCAACACAATACCTTACATATTTCAGAGGCTTTGCCTCATTGTTATCTCATCCTGAGCTGGACATGTTGAACCATGTCCAGCTCATACACAGCTTTCCTGCACCACACTGCTTAATAAATATTCTGTGTTCATCAAATCAGCAACTGGAACAAATATAGTATAGGTTTTTTACTTATATACTTATTACTTATATACTTATTACTTATATACTTATTACTTATATACTTGTTACTTATTACTTATTAGCTCTTCGCTTATCTCCCACATCTCATCAGATCAGATCTCATCGACGCGCCGATTTCTGCGCCGCTCCTCTTTTTGTGTTTACCTCTTTTTGTTTACGCTTCAACAATAAACAAAAATTGTGTTTACTCTCTTCTAGTCAATGCTTCCATCAGATAGCACCTTAAGATCCCCCAGAAGGGCAACATCTTTGTCTCCAGAAGTTAAGGACTCAAGCCGGAAACGCCAAAGCAAGAAAGATGACCAGCTTAGAAGAAAGATCCACACAGATCTTAAAAAGAAGCACAGTATTCAGGTTCTACAAAACTCCGCCAAACGGCAGTTATCAGACCCAACTCACTTGAAGGGAACCGTGATGTCATTGAATCCTTCGGAACCGGTTGTGTGCAAACCGACAACAACCATCTTTGAAGTCGCTCAGCTGATGTGCATCACTAAAGAAAGCTGTGCTCTTGTTGTAGACGACAACAACGAGCTCGCCGGTATATTAACCGCCAAGGATTTGGCGTTCAGGGTCGTTGGCACCAACTTGAACGCAAATATAACCACAATTGACAGTATCATGACCCACAATCCCATGTGTGCCAAAACCACCACCCCTGCTTCCGACACATTGAATTTGATGGTAATCAAGAAGTTCCGCCACTTGCCTGTTGTCAACGATGATAACCAGATTGTAGGCCTCTTAGAAATCACCAAATGCTACAGAGAGACGATGTCCAAGCTGGAGAAGATGTACGAGAGTTCGAAGAAGCTGTCTGAAGCCATGGAAACGGTAAATTCCGAGCTAGGCCGTTCCAACCAGCCAAACTACATCATCAGATACTTTGAGAACCTCAAATCCTTACTTAGTGGCCCTACTTTAGAGCAGGTATTAGATGAAGACGGAACCATACCTGTTTATTGCGACGTGAAAACGCCGGTTCACGATGCAGCAATGCTTATGAAGAAGAACAATACCACAGCAGTCTTGGTTAAGGACGCAAATGACGATGTCATGGGAATATTCACATCGAAGGACATTGTATTAAGGGTTATCGCTGCTGGATTGGATCCTAAAACATGTTCAGTTGTGAGAGTCATGACACCTGCTCCTTCGTATGGATCTGCAGACTGCTCCATTCCCGATGCTTTGAAGCAGATGCTAAACGGAGGTTATTTGAACTTGCCTGTTTTGGAAGAGGGAGGAGATGATATTATAGGAGTAGTTGACGTGATCAAGTTGACTCACCATACTCTCAACCAAATACAGACCATGCAATCTATTAACGAGGACAACAACGACGAGGATGAAGATGAGAGATCATACGTCGTTCATGATGGTTCGGAGAACGATAACTGGGGAAAGTTTTGGAATGCTACGGAAGAAGATTTGGAGGACCATTCTGCACCGGAAAGAATTGCTACCGCCACGGAGCTTGACCAATTTAGCCTCACACCTACCCAGGGAACACATTCGCTTATACGTGAGCCATCCATTGCTGATATATCTCTTCGTGAGTTCCAGGTTGACTATCAGAACCCGTGCTTCTTCAAATTTAATTCACCTATGGGTAAGAGACACAGATTTAGTTACAGTCCAAGTGACGGCTTTGATAAATTAAGAGAGATAATCAAGAGCAAACTAGGCAAGGAAGAAACTAGATTTATCCTTGCACCGAGCGTGACAGAAGCAGGCGGCTTGAAGTTGACCCCAGCAGACAAAGTTGCTATATCATACAGAGACGGAGACCACGATATCATAGAGATCACAAACGATCAGGATCTTAAGGACTGTGTGATACTAATGAAAAGACTTAAACGAGAACGTATTGATCTCTTTATTCATCACCCAGACAAGCTAATCGATATTCATAAAAAGCTGAGGGCGGGAGAAAGAGAAGACTCACCCTGGAAAATCATAATTCCTAGCGCTCTCGTTACGATAATGACATCAGCTGTTGTTGCATATGCTATTGTACGAAAGAATTAAAAAGCTTTTTATAATCTTTACTAATCGGGATAATATATACAGAATGGTAACCAAACTAGAAGCCCGCATACCATTTGACGAACGGATGTCGGACTTAATTCTGAGCAACGACTTCAGGTTTCTCGACATCTTCCTCCAAAGCCTTTCTTTCAAGCTTCTTGGCTTTTCTAAGTAGCTTCTTGAGTGTCTTAGCCTTCTCCTTTTCAAACACAAATGATCCTATGCTGATATTACTACCCTCGAATTCAGCTGGGTCAAGATAAACCTTGTCAGGAACCAACTCGTCGTAAGGCTCCCTATTAGGATCAAGGACCTTATTGAGGTATGCCTGTATCTTTCCAAAGTTGCTGAGGTGTGATAATTGTGAATCTGGAATTGTGACTCCGAACTGAATCTGTACAGTTTTGAGTATCTGGAATCTTTGGGAAAGATCGTCCAACTTTGTACTCAAGAAATCTTCGGATGCAGCACCCTGAAAATAAGTTCCATACACCGACTTCAAAACATCTTTCACTGTCTGCTTGTAATCACTGTCATTTGCGGCTTCTCTTGCTTGAGTGTAAACACTCTCCTTAGGTATCCATCTACTCACTGTGAATCCATTCAAATTCTTGAGAATTAACTTCTTGTTGGCCACCGCTGGGTTCCTCCTACCCAAGACCTTAATTTTTGCCACATTCTCTACGGATGAGTCATGCTTTTCGGCGGCTTCAATCACTTCCTTTGTGTCTCTAGCCTTAACTTCTGGTTCATCGTCGGGCTGCGATTTCTTGTAAAACTTGAAATAGTCAAGGATTGAGCGGCTTTCTCTCGTCTGAGAAAACTGACGAGCAAAAAAAAACCTTTGATGTTGTCTATGAGCAGTTCTTAGTGCAAACATACTTGTTTATTGCTACCAGTATAAGCAAACAATCGTCTATCTATCGACTCTTCTATGGCCTCGAGAATCAAGTCCAAAATTTTTCAACGTGCGAAATAAATCGAGGCAGGTCACATGACCTCCAATTTGGTGCCTGTAGACAGATGCAAATTATTTATGCTACGACGTATCTACTATCATAGACTAATCGTCAAAAAAGCTATTGAAAGCTTGTCACAACAGCCAGCCAAGTTTAAATCTGAGGAGGAGAGAAAATATCATTTTAGAGTAGAGCTTCTCGTTAGGTGCAAAGGTAATTTTTATTTTATTCAAAATCCTCAGTAGCACGCATACACCACATCTTACCAAAATGTGAGGCTTGCATATTTCTTGGCCATCTAACAGGCGTGTCAAAGACTATACTACATTGCTTGTGCTTTGTACAAGTCAAAGAAGTGGCCAATACTTTTGATTGCTTGTCCAGAAAAAAAAAAAAAAAAAAAAAAAATTTGGGAGTCGGTAGGGCTGCCAAATAATCTGCGATTTCTAACTTACGAAAATAATAGTAATAATAATAATAGTAATAATAATAATAATAACACTAAAAAAGAAACATCCTTAAAACAGTGACATGAACCACTTTGTATTGTCAATATACCCAACTCAACGCTTTTCGTCTTTCTCCTTAGCAAATTATAAACTTGTGCAGTCCCCCGTGTGCTACCATTCAAACAGCTGCTGCTGCAGCGGCAGCGGCGGCAGCAGCAGAGCAGCGTGAAACACTGCCCGGCTCGCATAACACTTCGCATCCAAAGACCATTTATTGCTCATATTTTTCTGACAAACATGACTGTTGAAGAATGGCTAAACAAATCGGACGATGTTGTCCGAATACTTGTGGTTAGGCATGGTCAAACTGATTGGAACGTTAAGAAGATTCTTCAAGGCCATAAAGATGTTCCACTTAATGATGAAGGTCTACATCAAGCCAGCCTAATTGGCAAGAGATTAAAGGACTTTGATCTGGATTACATTTTCACATCGGACCTCACAAGGTGTCTGCAGACGGTTGAGAAGATTCAGTCAGGAAGGAATATTCCTGTTACAAAGAGTAAGAACTTTAGAGAACGATTCATGGGAGATGTTGAAGGTATGGCAATTTCGGACGCCAAAGAACGGTTTGGCCCAAATTTTAGAAACAGAGGTGAGAATAAGGACGATATGATGGCTCGGGTTGAAAATGAATGGCAAAAGTTGCTTGAAATATCTGCCAAAGAAGGATACAAGAATGTTCTGCTGTGTACGCACGGAGGTGTGATCAGAAACTTCATGAATCATCTTTACAAGCAAAGAAATTATAAGTTGGGCGATGGACTCACACCCGGCAGTCTTAACGTTCCCTACAACACCAGCTTGACAATTATAGACATTAGAAGAGCAGACCTGTCGGACGGTACGATACTAATGTACGGCGATACTAAGCACTTGGGTTCCCAGAAGAGGGTAGAGGACCAGGAGTTGAGATGAGGGGATGAATTCTTGGTGAAATTGCATTGCTAATAAATGGCAATGTTGCTTATGGTGTATGTATTTAGACTGAGCAGACAGTTGGGTAAGTACAGTGAAACAGGGGGGAACTTCTTTTTGATTTGATTGGTATTTACTTGCTGGGACTTTTTGAATCACATGACAAGAACATTAGCTCGGCAGATATAATGGGCTACCATGGAGCTGCTCCAGTAGCTGCTGCATGAAATCAGTCCAAGGGGGATTCAATCTAAAAAGATGAATCTCGCATGATTTTGGACGACGAAATACCAATTCATCATTTCGTAGTTTCTGCGTCTTTGCTGATAGCCTAGTAATTTTACCTTTTCTCCTTTTAGGGACTTGATTAGCCTTCTTTCATATGCTGTCTCTTGTCCAAAACGAACAAGCCTAGAATCGACTACTTGTCCAATATACTCCTACTTTTTTAAGTTTGGAGCGGTATGGTAAAAGGCCGTATCAGAAGAAAAAAAAGAGAGATTCCACTTCCCAAAATGGAAACTTATTTTTCTGACCTATCCATGAAAAGGGGAAAATAAAGGACAACGAGAAGATAGTAGTGGGAGCACATTGAAATATTAGAGACTACTGTTTACCCATGCTCCATCCAAGTGAGAAAATCGAAAGCTTTCAAACAATTACTACTCGGAAAAATGCCGGTTAATCCTCCCATTGTGTTAAGGGGACAGGTTGTAAAAGAAACGAGAATGGTCGGAACACAGCGAACGATCTGACAGGCTGATAGCAAAAATGAAAACTTAGCGGTGTGTGAGACACATTGCCAACAAGTATCAACCGAAAATTAGGTCAAATAACTCAATGGCTGACAATACATTTTCATCTCAAAGTGCAGAAAAGAAGAACTATGGTCTTCCTAAACCCAAGGCTTCATACTTTGCTACCAGCAAAGACTCTCCGCTATGGGTTAATAAGGAGTTCTACGATAGGATTGCTGAAACTGATGATAAGAAGGAGCGCAAGTTAATCGATAAGTTCGTCATCCCAATTAGATCGGCAAAGGCATGGAAAGTTCCAAAGGGTCATGTCTGTCGGCTCATTGAAGTCGAAGGTCCTCAAGTAGGAGACTTGGACATCTGGAATTTAAATAATCCTAGGGAGCATCTGTGGGCTGCCAGAACCAGGCAACTTCAGTCATGCCACGTTTCTGTTTACGACCGATTATGGTCGAACTTGCCTTTTATGCGGCCATTGTTGACAATTACTGGCGATTCTTTGAAGGACAGGGGCCAGGATGAGTGGGGAGGAAGATGCCATGATTTATTAGGTACAAGATGCGACCCTTACGTTGATAAGTTGCTATCTGGAGAAGACAATGATTTTCATTGTCATTCTAACTTGACTCGAGCAGTAATGCCATATGGACTCACAGAGTATGACATACATGACGTTCTAAACGTTTTCCAGCTCACTGGAACTACCGACAGAGACCAGTACTTCATGGAGGCATGTCCTGCCAAGAAAGGTGATTACTTTGAGTTTTTTGCCGAAATTGATCTTTTGTGTGCACTTTCAGCCTGCCCCGGAGGTGACCTTTCATTATGGGACTGGGGTGAAGGTGACGAAGATAAGAAGGTCGATATGAGTAGCTGTTGCAGGCCATTGGGAGTTGAGGTGTATGAAATCACCAATCCGGATGTATTGAAAGATTGGAAGGAGCCACAGCCACCAAACTATAAGGGAAATCATGGTCTAAAGATTCCAGTTTACACAAAGGACAATTAGTGTGTGGCTGAGTTATATGCAGGTAACTGGTGCATTGAATAGCTCTGATAGGATGTATCCAAATTAAGGCTTTTATGTAAACGTAACTTTTTAGATAACATGTGTACTGTGAGAGAGTATATAGGGGTGGTAGGCCAGTGGGTGTTGATACGGAGGAGTTCTACTGTCAATTTCCAACACACTTACTTGTACTGTATGCAGTCCAATTGGCTGCTTTTTCTCCTTTTTTAGGCGGCATGACCAACGTGAGATGGTTGAAGGGGGGGGGGAATAGCTTACCAATTGGAACAGGGGGTGAAGTGAAACAAGCATTTGCTTGACTTGCTACCGGGGAAGATACCCCCGGAAATTGCCGAAATGCTGAAAAGTACTCCTGGCAATCTTATCGGCAATCTGTTAATTAACAGGCTGCTAGTTGTACACAATTTTAGTTGTAAATTACAAAATACAGATAGGACCACATATATATATATATGTTGGCTTCTTCCCAGGTTTCGCCGCACAGAGGCCCAAAGCGGAATAATACATAGGTACTCTGCATAATTACAAGATGGAAGTTGAGTAGCAATCTTTAGCACTATACGTGGCCTTGCCAATCCCCTTTTCTATCCTAAAAATCTTGGCACCTGCTGGTCGACTTTGGCTTATTTTTCTTGTTCAGGAACGACCAATTGAACTCGCAAAGCTGTACCGAAGAATGCCCGTATTTTTGAAAAATACGAATACGCAACATCTCTGGCACTCTCGCTGTTGGGTGGACCAAAAAGCGAGCCCTATGCGAGCCGCTTCGAAAGACCGAAACAAATAGAAGAAGCAGACGAGAGCGGAGGAAAATTGACCCAACTAGGAAGCACATCAAAGGAAAAGAAAAAAGCCGCTAAATGGAATTGACAGTAGCGGGGGAGGTGCAACATAAAAATGCCCCGAAACGACCAAACCTGTCTCCTTGATTTATATATATATATATATATATATATGTGTATAGGGGTACGTTTGGAACAGACTGAAAAAAGGAAGCGAACTTTGAATCCTCAACCTCGGTGCAGAGTTTTGGCCAATTTGAAAGCCTTGATTTTCTAAATTGCGATGCCAGAGACAAAGCCAGCGTAGCATCTGGATAGCGGTTACTACAATTGATCTACCTCATCTACACTGCAGCAAATCAATGCGTCACAGCAGCATTCAACAGACAGCTGTTATAGCTAACATATATTCTTCTGCCACCATATCAAAGCTAGCTATATTGAACCAGGAACGGAGCAACCTACATCTACACCTACGCAGTCGAGGAGCGCGACCCCAGTAGGTCGGTCGGTGGGTCGGTCCTGCTACCAAAGCCAAAGCCAAGGCCCAAAAGCCAAGAGTGCTGGGCACATGGACTTGCATCACATGACAAACAGAGTGTGTGCGACAAAAAAAAAAAAAAAAAAAAAAAACAGGATGCTCGAGCGTAAAAAAATTTGCTGCTGAGTTTTGTTGACTAAACAGAACTAATACTTTTTTTTTGTTGGGAGCTGAACAAACGTAGCGAACTTTGTTCTTTGCGGCTGAACCACCAAAGCGGGAGAGAGATGTGCGGCAGACCCCAACAAAATCACACATACAAGGCAACTAACGCAAGCCGCTCCACCAGAATAGGTGATTAGTTCGGAGTAAAAGTCGGTATTCGGGGACGGATGCAGTGAATTCCGGCGAGGGAGTCCTCCCTCCCCCCTGGTCGGCCTAACCAGGGAGTGTGAGCTCACAAGGCACACGACTCATATCACGGTTAAGTTTCACTCCGACAGTGCAAGCACTACTGCTTAATAACTATAGTGCTCGGATGTCAGACAGACTCAAACCCAGTAGAAGAAACTCCAGTATCAGGGCAACTCGGGGATTTTGGATGACAGCAACACAGCGACTGTTCACTTTGCTGTTGACGGAGAGGAAGGGAGTTCGGATCTGACAATGACGTGGCGAGGGTGACGGGGTAGCACACGGTTTGGCACGGTGTATGCTACGCGGGTAGCGCCTAAGCGTGCCCGGGGGCCATGGGCGGCGTGTCCAGTGCAAGCGGTGTAATACGCGGGTACCCCACGCCGTGGGAGGTGGTAGGTAAATCGTCCGGTGAGGGGGGAGGGGGCGGGTCTGCCTGTAGCCGCTGTGTGTGTCAGCTACCCCGAGCAATGTTTGTACTCAGGCGTGGGGAAAAGTAGTATGGTGAAGGAAGGGGTGGGGGTTGAGAATCTGCAACTGTAGTGGTGGAGAGAATACAAGAGTAGCATGTTAGCCGCCGGAAGCTGATTATAAAGACTACAATTAAACTTGGACCCGAACTTGCACTTTGGCCGGGCCGGTCGTGGTTGTATTGTATTATAGCCAGCCGAAACACAGGATCATATTTGTTGCTTGCTGCCTTGTATTTGACCAGTTCAACCGAAAGGCAGATCCAACAATAACAATGAAGTGCAAATATTATGCTGGGAGGAAAAAAAAAAAAAAAAAAAAAAAAAACCTGTTTCTGGATGCCAAAAATTTTTGCTGTGTGCTATCTTCAGAAAAGAAACGCAGTGTCCGACCCCAGAAGCCAGATTTATATGGTTACAGAGGAGATATATATGGCCATCGGTGTAGGTGGGGTTGGTAGGAAGAAAATTTTTTAAATAGTAGACCAATTCACTACTTGACCCTGCTTTTCTAAGGCTATATTCTTTTCTGTTGTCGTACGTTGATATTCCTACCTATTGTGCAAGATGGTTTTCCAAGTGAACGTGCCTGTTGGAGAAGCCAAGCCAGGAGAGACTGCTCCCCGGAGATATTACAAAAGCAAAGATAAGCCTGTTGTCAGGCCCGCTGGAATGAAATGCAGTACCGTGTACGAATTCTTCAATGAATGTTGTGAGAAACATGGCCTGAACAAGGTCTGCCAAGGATGGAGAGACTTGATCAACATCCATTTCGAGAAGAAGATGGTCAAGAAGCTTATTGATGGAGAAGTCACCGAGGTTGAGAAGGAGTGGATGTATTTTGAGAAGTCCGACTACAAGTTCAGCACCTATGGACAGTTGAAGGAAGTTGTCGATGCCTACGGTAGAGGTTTAGTAAAGCTAGGAATGATTCCGGGTGACAAGGACAGATTGCACATATTCGCCGCCACCTCCCACAGATGGATGAGAAACTTTTTAGCAGCACAGACTCAGGGTATACCTGTAGTTACCGCTTACGATTCTTTGGGACAGGAAGGTTTGATCCACTCTTTGAACGAGACCGGCTCCGTCTGTGTCTTCACCGACAATGACTTGCTTACCAAGTTGGTCGAGCCCGTTAAAGTTTGCGACAAAATTAGATACATTATCCATTACGATCCGATCGATCCTTCTGATAAGAGGGGCGATAGCCGTTTGTACAAAAATGCCAAGGAAGCCGCTGACAAGATCCATGAGCTCAGACCCGACATCAGAATCATATCTTACGAAGATGTGCTCAAGCTGGGCCAGGAAAACCCTGACATCAAGCCAACTCCTCCAAAACCCGATGACTTGTCCTGCATTATGTATACCTCCGGATCTACCGGCTCTCCAAAGGGTGTTGTGCTTTCCCATAGAAATATTGTCGCTGGTATCGGTGGTGTCTGTCTCGTTGTCGACGACAAACATGTTACCGATAAAGATCGTGTGATCTGCTTCTTGCCTTTGGCTCACATTTTTGAATTGGCCTTCGAACTTATTGGCTTTTACTGGGGGAGTACCATTGGTTATGCCGCCGTCAAAACCTTGTCTGACATGTCATGCAGAAATTGCCTAGGTGATATGAGAACATTCCAACCAACTGTTATGGTCGGCGTTGCTGCAGTTTGGGAGACTATCAGAAAGGGTATTTTAGGTCAAATCAAGAAGCAATCCGCTTTCAAGCAAAAGTTGTTTTGGACGGCTTACAATGCCAAAGCCGCATGCAAAAAATACTCAATTCCAGGAATTCCAGCATTGGTTGACAGCGTTGTCTTCAAGAAAATCAAGCAGGCAACAGGTGGCCATATTCGTCTCCTGTTGAATGGAGGCTCTCCAATATCTGGAGAGACTCAAAGATTCATTACTTATGCCATTGCTCCCATGTTGATCGGTTATGGTTTAACCGAAACGGTTGCCAACACTTGTGTCTTGGACCCAGATCACTTCGAATTCGATTGTGCAGGTGCATTGGTTGGAACTGTTACAGTTAAATTAATCGATGTTCCTGAATTAGGTTATTTTGCCAAGGACAACAAGGGTGAAGTCTTAATTAATGGAGCCTGCAACATGAAGGAGTATTACAAGAATCCTTCAGAAACCAAGGCGGTGTTCAGCTACTCACCAGAATGGTTCTCTACAGGAGACATTGGTACCTGGCTTCCAAGTGGTAATTTGAAATTGGTGGACAGAAAGAAGAACCTGGTCAAAACTCAAAACGGTGAATACATTGCCCTAGAGAAACTAGAGTCTGTTTACAGATCTAACCCTCTTGTCAATAACATCTGCTGCTATGCTGACGAAACCAAAGTTAAGCCAATTGGTATTTTGGTCCCAGTTGCTTCACAGATTAAGGAACTTATAGTCAAGCTAGGACTCGCAAAATCAGAAGATACCATATCGCTGGCAGACTATATTGGAAACTCTAAGCTTGTTGGTGCTGTCACTAAATCATTGAATGCAACGGGTAAGTCACATGGCTTAGCAGGCATCGAATTGCTACTTGGTGTTGTGCTGGTCGATGAGGAATGGACACCAGAAAACGGCTTTGTCACCAGCGCTCAAAAGTTACAGAGAAAGAAAATATTGGCCGCTGTTCAAGAGCGGGTCGACAAGCTCTACGATGAAGAGTAGACAGCTTGAATTCTATGGTCGTTCCGAATATTTGCTTTCATTAACATCTCCCATTTATGTTCGTATGTAAGGTTATGATAGAAAAGATAATTAATTTCAATATTATCGTAGTCCTTGATTCTAAGCATTCTTAGATGAATATATAGTGCAGGTTGCAAGGTGCTTGAGCATCAAAACCAGATGCAATTGAGATATACCGTATATAAATTCCTAATTAATGCTACAACTTTTCCATTTTATGCTTGATTTCGAATTTGGATAACTCGTCAGCAACCAGCTGATTAAACTCGTCAAAATTATCCAAGTAGATATGATGTCCACTGTCTTTCACAACTTTGAAGGTGGCTTCCAGTTTTTGGGCAGCATCTTCACCTTTTTGCTTGAGGATCTTGCAAGCTTCAATACCTCCCAGCTTATCCATCCAATCGTGACTGCCGTAGATCCACGTGGTATCACAACTCAAGCCCCTGATCCTCGTTAAAAGCGGATGTCTAGGCACCCCACCAGGAGCCAAAAGATAGTTGAGCATGTACTCACCGCAACCTTTTGCGTTGAATATGGCATAAGTGTACATGTGCATTAGTCGCTGTTCGGTGGCGTTCAGGATTCTCTCGTTTTTGGAGAATCGGCGACTCGTCCAGCCGCTGACCAGCATAGAGCCCAAAGGACCAGAGCATCTAACCAAAGTGAATGGAGAAATATTCTGGTTCCATAAAGATTTGAACCAGGAAGGAGTGCTCTGCAAGATCTGGTCGCCATGCGAGTGATAGATTCCAGCGGGAGACACCATAATTAGTCTGTCAAAAAGATCACGGTGCTGGAAGTTCAACACACCACAAAGGTACGCTCCCATGGAGTGTGCAACTACCACAGTATTGGAGCTGTCCAAGTTCCGTTTCTGAAACCAGGTGGCCAAACGGTCGGTGAACCAATTCTCGATCTCCTCGTAGCGATTCACGGCAAGGTGGTAAGGAAAGCTTCCTCTTGAGGAGCAGCCATACCCAGGTAAGTCTATGGCATGGATATCCCAGTCGGGTTTGAGCTTGGATATCTGCTGCAAGTTCTTGACGAAAAACCCCAAACCGGCGCCATAGCCATGGATTAATACAACGTGCTTGTTGGCATGGCCGTTCAAAGGTTGGATATGGTACTCGTTGATGTATTCTGATTTCTGGCCAACCCGAGTTTTGATAACTTCTGAGCGATGAGTGGCAGACGGCGTCGGGTAAAAGGGCAAGATGGATAACAGTTCGTGCTGGATCTGGTCCAGCTGATGGCGACGCTTGAAGTGCTTGAAGGACAGCCTCACCGGAAGCGGGAAAGTGTTGGAGAGTAACTTCGAGAGGGGAACACCAGAGGGAGGTGTAGACACCCTGTATCCAGAGCTAGGAGTTGAAGGCGATGACGATGGAGAAGTTGGTGTGTTTGCAGAAGAATATGGCCTGGAGTACCCAGCGCCTGACGATGATAGCAACGATATCGACCCGATGCAGTGAACGGGACGAGAGGACGACGATACGAGAAAAAGCTTGGACATGTTATATAAATAGAGTACAAGAAGCAGAGAAGATTATGCAGTGAAGGAACATCAAAAGGGGTTTAGATCATTTAAAAGGAATAGATGCGTAGGACTGACGGAAGCCCAAACCAGAAAAAAAAGTAGTTGAGATAATTCGTTACAAAGCAGTTGAGATCGTTATTTTTTTTTTTTTTTTTTTTTTTTTTTTTTTTTTTTTTTGGTGTGTCCTCGGAGAAAATAAGTGTTGGGCTGCAGAAGTGACAGGATGGATATCGTTTGACAGTAAGTGATGGCACTGACGAATCGGGGAGGTGAGGCAGATCTAGGAAATATACAGAAATCTACAGTTGGAGCAGTAATTTACGAGATTACTCAAAAGTTTGGATGGGGCCGCTGGTCAGGAGTTTGGAAACACCACTTACTACCAGACGCAGTGGTAGCTGCGGCCACGGATGGAGGGAGCATTAAGTGAAAAGCGTTCAAAGTATAAGTAAGCACTTGATTGTGTGTCTAGTTAATGGACTTTCCAGCAGGCTCAGTACTTTTACACCAAGAAGACCTGATGCATATCGTCTACATGCAAATTGCCCGCTACCACGCTTCCATTCTATAAATGCGCCGGGATCCGTCTCCCGTCTTCCACGAACTTTTATTTAAAGTTCACGTCGAAAGCAATTTTAATTCCACATAGGCGCCGACTTGCAGCGACATGAGAATCAAGGCCTCAGAAAGCCTAGCGGACCGAAAAATCACAAAGTCTTTTTCCTGAAACAACCTGGTGCAGAGGGCTCTCCTGGTGCAGAGTGCTCTTCATTTCTTAATCCCTTCCCCTCCCCCACTGTCATCGTCTTCTCTTTCCTCCCGTCTTCTCTCTCCTCCTTCAGCTTGTATTACATAATCCACCTCACCTTCTCAGACTCTTGCTTCCCCACTCAATCTCGTGTAGTGTAAAAATTTTTCGCTTCTCGGATATTCTTTTTCTCTCACAACTCCTCCCTCACACAGATGGAAATTTTTCGCCTACTCCTCTGGTGAGCTTGGCCAATTTCTGTCTTCACCGTTCTTCCTTTTACATCAGTAGCAAGCAGGTCAGCAAGCAGGTTTTTCTGTTGGATTTTTTTTTTGCTGCATAATGTCTGACCTATCGGATTTCTTTACCAAGCATAGGGCTGCCGTGGCCATCACGGCAGTGGTGGGTGTGACGTCCATAGCCGGATTGTTATACTACATGAACCAGCAGCAGGTGACCAAGAAGACGTCGCATTCGTCCAAAAAGAAGAAGTCCAAGAAGAAGAAGAAGAGTGCCTCTACCGGATCCGGCAACGGCTCTGCTACAGAGGCGGCACCATCTCCTATTTATTGGCAGGTGACCAAAGATGGACTGCCTGACATTACCCAAGACACAGTGAAAAATCTCTCGAAACCAGACAAGGCCAAATGGGCCATGGCATTAAAGGAGCAAGGAAACAGGCACTTTAAGCGTGCCGTTGCACTTCACGATCAGGATGCTGTCAAGGAGCAGGAGTTGAATGCTGCCATTGACTACTACACCAAGGCTCTAATGTGTAAGGCCGACCCTGTTTACTACAGCAATAGATCAGCCTGCTATGCCTCTCTCGGAGATAACGAGAAGACCATTGAAGATACCACCGCCGCATTGAAGTTAGACCCAGGATACTGCAAGTGCCTCTTAAGAAGGGCCCGTGCTTATGAGAACTTGGAGAAATACACCGATGCCATGTATGACTTGACTGCTCTGACCGTGTACGGAGGCATGAAAGGCTCCAACCAGGAGTCCATGCTGGAGAGAATTTTGAAAAAGCTTGCACAAAGGGTTTACGAGGAGAAGTACTCGCATTTGCCAAAGGTCCTACCTTCCGCTTCCTCGATGTCTTCATTTTTCGGCGCTTTTGTTCCTGAAGCCATTGATCTTGAGCCTGACCACTATGAAGAGGGTTCCTGCGGTAAGTATCTAGTCCAAGGTATTAAGCAACTGTCATTGGACACTCCAGACGGCTACGAAAAGGCAGATGTTTTGTTCAACCAAGCGGTCGGTAGCTACGAGAGATCCAATGCCGCCGAAAGCGAAATTGATCCTAAGTTGGTTGCACTCGCATACGAGTATGCTGGTGCCTTTGCTTTCTTGAAGACCGATACCGATGGTGCTCTTGCCCTTTTACAGAAGGCTCTTGATACCAAACCAAGACCAAGAACTTACGCTATTAGAGGTTTGATCCAGGCTGACAAGGGCGACTACGTTGCTTCAGACGTCGAATTTACCAAGGCCATCAAGTTGGACCCAGAGGATCCAGATATTTACTACCACTACGGTCAGATCTATTACCTTATTGGAGATTTGACCAAGGCTGAAGCTAACTTTAAGAAGGCCAAGACCTTGAATCCTAAGAATGTTTATGCTTTCATTCAATTGGCATGTATTGCCTACAGATCTGGTCATCCAGAGGAATGCGATAAATTATTCAGTGAAGCTAAGTCCAGGTTTGCAACGTCTCCAGAGGTTCCTAATTACTACGGTGAGATACTCTTTGACAGGCAGGATTTCGACGGTGCTTTGAAGCAGTTTAATGTCTCTATCAGACTACAAGAAGCATTACCTAACTTCAGCATCGGTGCCTTGCCTTTGATAAATAAAGCCAGCATCTATCAAAGAAAAGGTGAAATAGATGAATGTGTCAAGCTTTACAAACAGGCATGTGAGTTGGATCCAAAGTCGGAGGTTGCAAGAACAGATCTTGGACAGATTTATTTGGCACAGCAGAAGGTGGAGCAGGCTATCAAATTGTTTGAAGAAGCTTGCATCTTATCCAGATCCCCTGATGATAGACTCCAGGCTATCTCTTTGATGGAAGCCTCAAAAATGCAGAACAGAATTAAGAAGGATCCTGTTTTGAGTAAAAAGATTCAGGAGCTGCTCGCTTCTTTGCCACAGATGTAAGATATGAACAGTTGAATGACGCTGAATTGGCCTGCTTTTTCTATGCCCATGTTATTGATGGTACAATTTACGCAGATTTGAATTAGATTCGAAGAAATTCGACTTTGTATATAATTTATTTACGACGAAGAGAATAGTAAACGGAGGTAGGAAAGTAATAGCGTTAATGATTGGACGATACAGGCTTTGATATTAAACCGATTTCACAATCTAACATCCATAGGGGCGTTCGCCGGCTGTAGTAGATAACTTCTAATGCCAATGAATGTTCTCAAAATGTGCTGGATCTGTCTAACCGCATTTGATAACTTGATACACTTTAACTACAGAGAATATGCATAATCATTATGTTCATGCATAATCCCCATGCTCTATCTAAAAAAAAAACACAGTAAGCAGCATCTACAATATATATATATGTACCATTGCCTGAACTACGTGACAAGATGTCCTCAATGCCCTTTAACCCTACTTCTCCAATAAATAATCTTAATAAATAACGATATACCAATCTCGGTGCTTATTTGGTGAAAATAAACTTCAATGGACTCTTGGAATGAACAAAGTTAGCAGCGTACTCCTTCTTCTTGAACTTAGGAACCTTTGGCTCCTCCACATAATAATCCCAGTCATTTCCCTCGGCAAATCTCACGGCAGCTTCCTTGGTGTTGAAATTTAAGGTAGTTGCATGCATGTAATCAGAGGTACTCTGGTAACCTGTCAAGTCATTGACCCATCTGTTGCCCTTTTCCAAAATTTCCCATTCTATTTTCCAGAACTTGGTGTTTCTTGTACCGGATTGTGTAGCGTATGGTGCCTCCTTATATATACGAACCAATCTATGGTCATTGCACGATAACTCTTGAGGAGCACCACTGACAAGCTCCTTGCTCTTGGTTGTATTCAAAACGATCTCTCTGATCTTGGCCGGCTTGCTGCTGCTGCTGCTGTTGTAACGAAAACCAACAGATCTAGCTGCGCCAAATGACTTTAATGATCTTGCAAACATGGCTATTCCACCTTAACAACAGAATGTATTCCTAGTCGATTTCGCTTTAATTTTTTTTTCTTGATATTTTCGTCCTCAGCAATTGCGCGGATAGAACCACATCCTTACACCAGACATTAAGATTAGCCAATGAGGCGGAAGACAGATTCTGATCTAGTTGAAAGGGTAGAGAGTACACAGTAATGGGTTTGATAGTATAGCCAATACTTTAAGTGCTAATAGAAGAACCATGTTCTGAAGTGTGCAAATTAAAATGTGATGCGTTGCAGGGGAAAAATTGCTACTAACTCTACCTATGCTTATTGCGTGCGGATTAAATGGCTTACGTACAAGTGCTCCAATACAATGTCTCCGGTGGGAGTTTAGAGAATTTCGAAAAGACAATTTAACGTAGCAGAATTCTGCTTTGCACACTGTTTTCTGGTACCACCAAAAAGAAAATGCACATCTAGCGTCTACCGAACAAAATTCAAAATTCAGCAAAAATTGTCTCCACATTTACACTACTGATTAAGTTATCAATAAATCGTCTTTGTATCCTAACTAATTAAAACCCATAGGAGGAAAAAAAATATAAGAATACCAAATATCTTGATCATCAACCACCTGTTGCTGCTGATGTTATTGTAATATTTCAACAATTCTCTGTGAGCACCGCTGATGTTTAGGTTGACGTCCTCCACGTTCTCATCGATTCTTTGGATAACCTCTCCCTGCTCCTGGACCATGTCTGCCAACTGTTTGAATAAACCTCCCACCTCATTAATCGTGGATTCGATTGCTTCCACTGCTCTTCCTCTTTCTTGTAGATAATGTTGATCCTGCTCCTCCAGAAGCATCAACTGCTGAGACTGGTCGGGTATCGAAAGCAGCATTCCAGAGTCACCCTTCGATCCGTCTAATTGTGATATGTCTGCCACGTCTGGGTCTTTAGTATCGTCTTTCCCATCAGCTAATGAAGCCAAAAATGGATTCTCGGAGCTGCCAGCACCAATTTCGTTGTTTCTTAAGGCATACGGCAACACAGCGTGATCTTTTCCATTTTCCGATTGAACAGATGCCATTAGCTGCTCTCTACGAGACTTCTGTGCCAACTCATTCTGTTGCCTAGTACGAAGCACATCTTTGAATGTTTGACTGATGTTCTTGGTCTTCGTGTTCAACAACTGAAAGACATTCTTGTTATATGTACTGATCTGCGAATCATTCCCCAATTTATTCGTGCTGGCTTCCTGCTTCAACTCCTTCAAGCTATGTTCAATCCTGAATATGTCTTGCTTAATGACATACGTCAATTCTATTATTTCCGTCGGCTTATCGTTGAACAACTGCTTTCTTTTGGCCAACTGTGCCAACCGTGAAAGTGAGCCTGTCACTCTGGCAATATCTTTCGCTATAGATGATGCCTTTCGGTTGAACTCGTTCTTGTTGATGCTTCTTGGCCGGCGTGGATTCTCCGGCAAAGGCTGATATTTGCTGCCTCTATTCTGCCGCTGAAACGTCGACACACACTGCTGGAACTCCAAAGTTCTATCCTGAATACTTGGAGCCTTATATACACTTATACCGCTCATGCCTATGAATTACTCTCGACTACTGGTGCCAACAGTGAACTCGCCCTCTTTAAATTCTTAACTTAAGCCACGAGATTAAAAAAAAAAAAATAAAATAAAAAAAAACAGCTGCGCGACGACATACTTGCATGGATGCAAGGTGGAGCCGCTTTGCGCGTCTAGAGTTGGCTATGCTCAGGAGATGATTATTGTCGAAACAGAAAATGCATCCCTAGACCTGCGACGGAAACAAGTGGGCAAAAACAGCAAACCGAGCATCATGAGCATTATTCATGTCTCCCAAAGATTCATCTTAAAATCAAATTGTCTTTGCCTCATCACAGGGTATTCTACAATTCTACTTAGCTCTCATTGTAATCTTCATGTAAATCATAAGATGCAAAAAAAAAAAAACACCACTGAATCATTTTACAATGACCTCCCGTCCACAGTCATCACAAAAGAATTGAATGCGGTTCTCGTTGCTGTCGTTTATTGGTCTCGCTGTAAATCTCTTTCCGCCGCACGCAGGGCAGCTAACCTCTGATCCTCTAGTTAACTGATGCCCAGACTTTCCAGCACCACTGCTGGCATCTTTAGCATCACCCAGTTCCTTCTGTATTAATGTAGCAGTACTTTCTTCCGTGCTTCTTGATGAAATATAAGGTCTCAGCTTACCTTCTGAAATACCGCTGCTCCTAATCTTTTCTTCCTGTTGGACTAACTCACGGAGTTGTCCGTGAATGCTTTTGAATTGCTCCGAATCCATCGTTTTCTCATTTGGCGAGTCCAGCTTAAATGCCCCAGGTTCGGCATCATCTACAACAAGCTTTGGAATATCACCCAGTTTTGAATTAACCAGTGCTGTGCCAAGTAAATGACTCATGTCTGAGACAGGAGGACTAGCGGAAGGTGAACTGAGACTTCCGAATGTGGTATCTCCAATTTTCAAGTCCTCTAGACCATCCTTAGCAAGCACCTGACTGCGTTGACCACCTCTACCCCTGTTCTCCGAACTTTGCCTTGACAATGACAACGATTCTTCGTAATCATTAATACTAGAGTCGTCGAAACTTGTTCTGTAGCTGGTTTTTGACATACTCCTTCTTGAATTCTTGGTGGCCTGAATAGCGTATTTGATGTTCAATTTAGGAGCCCCCTTCTTACCCAAGAGAGCTTTCCGTACGTAATAAGCGAAATCTCTCCTGAATATTCTTATGATACCATCATCATCAGTTGTTACAATGACGGCAGTACTGAGATCTTGAACTTCCTTGTCATCTTCAGCGGAGATTAAATCGCCTAGCTCGTTTTTCAAGTCGAAAATTGGATCGTTACTTAACTCCACAAGCTTTGAAGACGAAGTCGGGGCAAAAATTGCAGCATTACATCTTGTACGATGAACATGGAAGGCTCCGTACTGTCTATTGGATTCATCTTTGAACCAGGAGGAAATCTGACGCTTTATATTGTGCTCACCATGATCTTGTCCCTTTCCATCTCTGTAGTTTAATTGCCATATATAACACCAATGGTCTTCGGAGCCTGAAATGACATAATTACTCTTCTCATCTGTGCAAGCTTTTATCATAGAGTACTTGTTTGTCTGTCCGCTGTAACTTGCCTTAGTGTCTCCCTTGGAATCAAGTAACCGCACAAGAGAGTCATTTGTGCTCACTAAGATATCAGATTCACCATCCTTTGCTAAGACTTCAAGTCCGGTTAACCTTGTACCCTTGCCTTTGCGTTTGATTTGCGATTCGGCGATTTGCTCTAAATTGTCGGCATTCAGGGTGAGCAAGTAACCATTTGCACACCCAACATATACTCTCTTATAGTCGATTGAGAAATCTAAACAGGTCGGCCTTTTCCCTTTAAGCTGGATGCATTTAAGGACAGTGTGAGTTTTGATAGAATGTAAGATGACAGTTCCGTTCAACTGACAGCTAATAAATCTCGAGTCATTCTTGCAGAACTTGACGTCAGTGATAAAGGATTCACCGGTGAAGCTGTAAAGAGAGCGGTCTCTTTTCACATGCCACAATTTGATGGATCCATCGTCAGATCCAGAAAGAAGGAAATTGTCTCCTTTCGACCAGCAAAGGCATAAAATCGTACCGCCATGGTAGAACTGCCTTATAGGGTTAGGCTTGAAGAAAGGAGCAAACTCTGTACTTGATGAGGCTTCAGAGCCCTTAGGCTTACCCTTTGGCGGCCTTTTTCGACGGCCGGTTGCGGCAGATGAAGACCGGCGATTAGGACCATCCGGATCAAATATCTCCGAGGGTTCGCTGAACGAGAGGCCTCTGTCCCGAAAGTCGGTAGTATCGTAAAACTCTTCATCGCAAAGGCAAGTCCGCCTATCAAAAGCAGAGGAGATGACTTCCCATATACGAATGATTCCGTCGTCTCCTGCGGAGGCAAGGTACTTTCCATCCGAGCTGAACTCAAGTACAAAGTTGGCGTGTCTTTTGGTGGACAGACGTTTGGTGACAACGCTGCCCGAGAGTCCATCATTAGTAGACATCACAATACTTCTTGGGACGATGCCATCATCATCGTCTGTGCTGTCGATGCTGGCTGTGCTTGACTGCTTGTGAGATACCCCAGAAAGTAATCGATTGCCCACTGCACTTGTAGTCGTTACATGAGAGCTTTTAGGGCTGAGTTCGCTTACAAAGGAGCCTGCGTCGGCCACTGCTTCCTCAGATTTGTCAGAGACAAAGCGCAGCTCCTGACAGAGGAAGAAATGCGTGAAACCTTTGCTGGACATTTTGCGCTGACTGCTTCGGATGAAGTCGAGATACTTCAACTCCTTAGCCAAACGGCGGATCTCGCAATTTTGGACATTGCTACCGGAAGCCTGAGAGACGTGAATATCACTAGGTGCAACACTCGAGCCTCTATTAAGATAAGAGGCAGACCGGGAGAGATCGGAGCTTCGAACTTTAGTTGCTGCCATTAGATGTGATAGCACCCACCTTTGTGCAAGCTGTAGAGCCTAAGTACAGCCAAATGAACTTGCAAATGATGGCGAGCCTCAATTAAGTAAAAAAAAAAAAGGAGAAATCGAGAAAGCAAAGCAACAGGCTGCCAGATACACAGCTATCTGTTGCTTGTGTCTCTTTGGGCTTCTTCTGTATACGGGACCTGTCGTGCCAGAAATGCGGATATACTACGAGGGAGGAAAATTTTTTTTTTTTTTTTTTTTTTTTTTTTTAAACTTGCTTATTTTCTCGGGTAGACAGATAGCAGAGATTTCTCTTTAAGGTATAATAATATATGTGGGAGCGGGCCAGGATCTGATGTACAAACCGCAGGTGGGACGTGACTTTATATTTACAGTGTAAATAACCCTGGTAGCCTAAATTACCTTATTACCTTATCAGACTGAAAAGGAATGGAGGTAATCGAGAGCCGAACGAGACTAGCTAGCCTTACAAGCCGAGTCTCGAAGCATCAAAGAGGGAAAGCGGTTTGGCCTGATTTGGACCAATTTTTTCCAGCCGCTCGGGTCCGGCAGAAAATGTCTCCCGGATTTGACGTAGGGTAGGTAGACCTTGGAGATGGTCGAGATAACGGTAGAATGAACGAACCGCCATGACGGCGCAATCAATAGTGCTGTCATGCACAGCACGAACAGCTCAGATCCATGGAGGGGAGCGGCAAATGGTGACCAGTAGTGGGGAAGACCCTGGGCAGAATTGGAAGACCCGTGTTATATGATGGCTTACCGCAAGTGAGACAAAAAATAGACAAATATTTTTTTTTTTGCTCGCTAGTGATGCACATTTGATAAAAATAGCTGCCTGCCGTTTAACACATCACCGCCCATAAGCCCTGACCTGGGGAACAGATACACGTATTCATCTAGCTTTGTAAATAAGGTAACAGTAGAATTTCTGCAAGAACCTGCATAATGCTTGAACCTGTATGCAAGCCTTTTTCTCTCACACACAGTCTGTGAGACATTGACACCAGAAAATAAGGAAGCTACAGCATTGTTACTGGCGCGTTCTACACCAGTCGACTCAATATTTCCAACTATTTTGTCTAGAGTGCACCCATATTTTAATTTCAGAGAGATAGATCCATATCTATCTTTGCGTTTGTTTGTGAAGTTCTGCGATACAGTCGCTTCGTTTTTAACTGATGTGGAGCCGAGACTCGAATCTAGCACATACACGTTTTTTTTTTTTTTTTTTATTTTATTTTATTTTATTTAGTTGAGGCTGATTTTAAGCTCTATCTCTAATTCCATTTGAATTTATCACTCCTGATACTACAAAAAAGAAGACAGAAACCGTAGTTCTGCTATCTTGCCCCACATATGCAGAATATAAATTTTGTATCCGGAGCATTTTCCTCAGCACCTGTTTGTTCCACCACAGTCATTCTGCGAGCTTACTCAAAACCAACCATTCTATACAAACATTTGTACTCTTATAATATAGTACATTTTAACCGACATGCTCGCGTAGTAAAATTACATCACAGTTTATATGGATCATATATCAAGTAGTCCGCATATTCCAACACGGCGCTTAACTCATACACACACCTATGCTACCCGCCTAATCACTCACACCAAGTGACAATCGTGCAATTGACTCATCGACTCATGGAGAAATTCCTGAATACTACAATGTATACTTTTTCTGATATTTATAATAATGACACTCCTTAAAAGATTTTAACATTAGTACTTAACATTGCTTGCTGACCGTGAATGTGAATCTGGCAGCAATAAAAACACCGTTAATTTTCTAGACCTCGAAATCGATGAACCTCCCAGCTCCGAAAATTCTTCACCGTTTTCCATTTATTTATTTTGTTAGTTTGCGTGTTTTGCAGTTTCGAAAGCATTCATCATACTATCATCGTCTGTTCCATGTTTTAGCTCTCTCTATCTCTGCTCTCGATAATTTTTTTTTTTTCATCGTCTGTCTTTTCTTCTCCTCCTCTGTCTTCACCTTCCCTCATCTTTTGGATTGATTTTCGCACGAACTTTCGGGCAAAAAAAATTTTCCTGAAAAATTGATGTAATCGAAGAAACCAGATCTATCTAATAGTTACTTTATTATCACCTACACAACATAAATGATGTCGGCAGTTTCCACCTCATGGGCAGATGCCGGAAGTGACTTGCCACAGTCAGAGGTTATCGAAAACCCAGATGGAACCAGAACCGTGATTTCGTATAAATTCAACGAGAAAAACCAGAAAGTGAAAACTACAAGAAGAATCAAACTTATCAAAGAGAAGAAATCTGTCAACCCAGCAATTGCAGCCAGAAAGAAGTGGATACGATATGGAGAAGAGAAGACAAATCCTGTTGTCGGACCGGATACCAGAACTACACAATTCGGAGAAGAGTTTCAGTTCACCTTAGGAACCACCTGGAAGCAAGATGAAGAGAAGCAAAAGGCTGAGAAGAAGAAGAGTTTGACCAAAGGAAAAGGTCAAACGCTTACATGCAGATTATGTGGAGGAGATCACTTTACTAAGAAATGTCCATTCAAAGATACATTGGGTGCCACAAAGGAGGCAGAAGCAAAGAAGGCTGCAGAAGCAGCAGCAGGTATTGGTGGAGCTGGTGCAGGCGGCAGTTCGTATGTTCCACCTCACTTGAGGAGAAAGGCCATGGGACTCGATATTTCGGACAACAGAGATCACGAGGAGATAACCACATTGAGAGTTACAAACTTGAACACCATGGCCGACGAAATGACCTTGAAATCTCTGTTCTCCAGATTTGGTGACATCAGAAGGTTGACAATTCTTAGAGACAGAGAAACAAAGCAGTCCAGGGGTATTGCATTTGTTCAGATGGACACCGTTGAGCATGCTCAGCATGCTATTGATGCTTACAACGGAAGAGGCTTCATGAACTTAATTCTGAATATCGACTTCTCCAAGCCAAGACGTCCTCGTATTTAGGTATTAGGTACAAAATAAAGATAAAGAAAGGGTGCTTATTACTAATCATTGGCTTTCCATCAGCAGCTTTGCAACACCGTCGCTTTGATATACATCGTTGTGCTTTCCGAAGTCTCCAACAATAAAGTTAATCTTGCTTTTTTCAACACCATTTAAAGTGAGAAAATCAATAAACTTCTTTGGCTGATTTAGTGATAGGAGCTCGTCGTGCTTGCTATGTACAATTATAATTTTATCGAAATTTTCGTATATCGATCTGATGTCTTCATCCTTGAAGGGCACGCTATTACATTTATTCCATTCACCTTCCTTGCTAAAAGCGTCACTGACAAAGTAGATGTAACTGGGATACTCTCTAAGAAGCTCCGGAATGTCGTATATTCCATCCAAGTAAATTACAGAATTAATCTTTGGAATTCTCTTGGTATAGCTGATACCAAATGGAGTAAGAATCTTCTGAAACTCTAGAACTTGTGTCATCAATGTTGCCCCAACTGAATGGCCAACTAGTTCTATTTCTTCTTCGTCGATTGAGCTTAATGCATTTAGCACATCCAACAAGTGTGCAGGATGCTTGAATTCGGGCGAAAGCCTGTAGTCAATTGAATATATATTAAATGTAGCAATCTCCTTGTCTTCTAAGTAGGAGTTTCCTCCATTTAGCTCACGGTCAATTGTACGTACGATAACGTCGAAATCATCATAAGTATTTGCTGGATCTCTCCATGCACCGCCGTGGATAAACACCAGAGCTTTACGGTTGCTAGAACCGGGAAACTTGATTTGGTACCTCTTTATCAATTGTCTTGGCGATTCATTGGAATATCTAAGGATAGCAGTTTCAGTTATCATGATAATAGAGGACTGTGCAACGCCATTCAACCTGAAATTTCAGCTCTGCAAAAAGTGATCAGCTAACAAACACACAGCCAGAAGCGTGAAGATTGCAATTTTCTGTGAAGTCTGCCTCTGATGCCTTTACGATAACTGCAGTAGGACATCAGAAAAACCCCGTGCAAGAATTTTCTTCAGTCAACAGCAAACCGCTTATTGAGAATGAAATCTGCTGTTACCGGCTTTTAGGGAAGTTCAGAGCATCACGAGCACCGCAACTACCATGAATATATCAAAAATTCTTAATTTCAATTAACAAGTAATTCTACTACTGCCTTCTTACAAAGAAGCATTTCTAAACTCTACCGAATTATCCTGCATAAAAATAATTAAAGTAACAACGCATACGAACAGCGGCTTTAGTGCTGAGATTACCCCTCTGCCATATCGTTACACCATTTTCCAAAGTCACGACATTACAATTGTAATTCTCACTAGGCTGCAACTACACGGAAGTGCCAAAAGAAAAAAAAAAAAAAAAAAAAAAAAAAATATATAGTGGTGAGTTGCTGATGAAAGGAAAGTGTGGGCGTGGTCTAAAAAAAAAAAAAAGTTACACTTTTCTTGCAGAGTTTTCTTTCCGTCAATCAACCAAAAACTGTTCGCAATGAGTGAATATTCGGATGTTCAGCTATTCGTCAGACCTATAGGTCCAGATGTTAGGCACCAAGAAGTGGAGGATTTCTTTTCCCAAGTTGGTCCCCTCAAAGAGATAAGAATAATGCGCGGTTATGCATTTGTTGAGTATGAGACTCCAGAAGTCGCCCAGAAGGCTTTCAGTGAGTTACTAGAGAAGCCTTTCCAAGGAGAGACTCTCCAGATTGAGTACGCAAAGAGAAAGCCAGAGTATGCCAAGAATGGCCAATTCAGAGCCAAGATTCCCAACATTCCGGAAGGAACCTCGTGGCAAGACTTCAAGGATTTCATTAGAGAGGAAGTCAAGATACATCCATCATTTGTCAAGATTCTCGATGACGAGCCAACTGTGTGCTACTTAGAATTTGACACCAAGGAAGACTTGGATGCTGCTCTGACGGAAATCTCCAATGTGAAATACAAGGACGTTGAATTGAAGGCAGAACAAGACACCAGCCCCTACATAGCTTCGGCCTCCAGACAGTTTGGTAGGCGTAGATTCAGAGGTGGCTATAGAGGTGGATTTCGCGGACCAAGAGGTGGTTATGCTCCAAGAGGTTTCAGAGGACCACCAAGAGGAGGATACAGGGGAGGTCCGGATGCAGGCTACAGTCCTTACAACGGTGGCTACAGCAGAGACTATCCACCTTCAAGAGGCTACCCACCAAGAGGTAGGGGTGGCTATTCCAGAGGTGGATACCCTCCTAGGGGAGGATTCAGAGGTGATTACTCTCCAGAAAGGGGTCGTCCATATCGGGAAGGACCACCACCTCCAGCAAGAGATGAGTACAGATCCAGCAGAGATAGCGAACCTTCGTATCATGAAGAAGGAGATTACAACAGAGACAGATCACCAGAAAGATATTGAGTTTTCATCTTCCATTTTTGTGCAGAAACAGAGGAAAAGTGTTTTGATCCATTATTTTTGTTTTCCTTGTGTTTTCAATTGTATTATTTTTACAACGAGCTTTCAGCTTTTTTTATCCTTTGCAAAACCATTTTGACTAATGTGTATCGTTTTATATTTACCTATTGGAGCAGTAAAACAATTGTGATAATGTGGCAATGATAGAGGGCGAGTTCAAATCATTGGGGGATGATGTAACGAGGAAGTAGAGCCCAAGGAAATGTCCTTTTTTTTGAATACATTACTAACAAATTTAGTCAACAATATCGTTGCCAGGACTCGGTCGGAGCGTGACAAGTTGTCCTTAAAAAAATGGCAAGATGGTGATCCGGCTCAACTTGACAGTTCTGTTCTCTTGAGCCCAATCCATCAGTTTCATTTCATTTTCTCCATGCTGGATTACCTCCAAGCAACAGGAATCAGTGCTCACTATAAGCTGCCGTGAGTTGTGCGTGTGGTAGTACTCTGTGACATGGCTTCTTATACAATTTAGCCGAATTTAGCGTTTTCGGTATCTGCTATCATCACAGTCAACTATTCCGGTAAATTCAGTCCTAGAATTGGCCACCAGATGTTGATTCTCAAGTTCTTCTACTGGCGGAGCTTTTTATGAACGTACGTTCTCCTATTTTGGAAAACCTCGTATTACCCATGCCTATTTCTTCTACCTTGAAAAGTTCTCTAGTCAGATAACCTACCCGAGTGCCAGTATGTCTCCAGGAATATCTTAGATACTATTTTTCTCCACAGTGCTGAATGGATCCCTCATTTTGATCATCATTTTTGTATCACTGACTTCAATCCTAATCCTCTTTGCTACTTTAGGCGGTGCTCTTGGAGGAGTACATGTAGCAACTAATAAAGTACTTTTACTTCCCCTCTTACCTTAGCCGCAATTTAGCGCTCGAGCACCATGCTTCTCTATACAATTGCGTCTGCCCTGTATGACGCCAACCTAGTATGACTCCCGCCTAGTATGATGCTGATTCCCGAGTCCTCTGTCAACGAGTCTCTGTTTCTAAGCTCCTCCAACGTTTCCGAATTTGTCCACACCTTAGGCCTTATCTCGAGGCTTACTAGTGCGAACCCAAATTGCGTGGCAAAGACGAGCGTGTTTGGACATCTACTTCTTCCGCTTTTATGTCAGTTTCTGATGGTGGAGTTAACACCTGAAGAGCAGGAAAAGTTACAGCAATTTAAAGAGGTTACGGACTACAATGAGGAGCAAGATGGTGAAAAAGTGCTTCGATTATTGAGGATCTGTAACTGGAATTTGGATGTGGCCATATCTCGGTACTTCGATAACGATTTTCCAACCATCCTGGATGATGTGCCGGAAATCATTAACGACTCACATGTGGGGTTGGACACATCCAGACCGGTCAGAGGTGAGATTCCCATTGAAATACCTCAGGTTTTCACAACCGGCAATGGACAGTTCTTAGATCTAATTCCGAAGTTGCCTCGAGCTACGCAGATATCCAACAGATGGAAGTTCGACCTCGGACTCATCAAAAATGGACCCCAAAGGCGCAAAATTAATGTATTCACGCCGATCCTGTTTATCCTCATGCTATTTCCCAGGCTAATTTGGATCATAGGATATGGCTTGAACAAATTACTTGGACCGACGTTTCCTAATTTCTTTAGGGCTCTTGGTTTGCGTCCTAGACTGGACGACTTCCCAAGCAAGCCAATCCATACTACAAAAGAAGATCTTTCAAATTATAATATCAGGGCATATATCAATGATATCCTAGGAGAACCAACCGATCTAGACATCTTCAGAGGAGAATTCAATAATGCCTACAATAAATCCAAGAACGAACTAAAGTGGTTGATGTGCATATTAGTAAATTCGGAGTCACCAAATTCTGTCGAATTCATTAAGACTTGTCTCAACAACTCTAGTTTCATAGATTTCACAAAAAAGTACCCAATTGTTCTATACGTGGGTGACGTCTCATATCCAGAGCCGTTCCAAGTGGGTAAAACTTATAGAAGCTTCTCTCTTCCTTTTGCCTGCCTGATTGCAAATGTCTCTTCAACTGGCACAACTGTTCCTTCGATGTCGATAGTCACGAAATTTCAATCCTTTGATTCGACGAAACACTCCAAGGCTGAAGTATTCAGAAAGTTTATGAGGAGATTGAATAAGGCTGTCGAAAAATACGAACCACAGTTGATTGTTCAAAGAGCTGACAAGCAAGAGGCAGACTTAGCCCGTGTACTCAGACAGCAGCAAGACGAAGCTTATCAAGAATCGTTGATAAAAGACCGGGCGAAAAAGGAGGAAAGAAAGCGCCAAGCTGAGGGGCAAAGACTTAAAGAAGAGGAACAGGAGCGCTTGCAAAAGCTGGCCGAACTGAACAAGCTCAAAGGCAAAACTTGTATATTAAAATACCTTCAGGACAAGTATTTCAGAGATGACGCATCGTGGATAAAAGGAGAATACACAACAATACAAATTAGAAACAAAGAGGGTCAAAGAGTGATTAAAAAGTTTCACCGTGAAGACACAACGCACGATCTATTTATGTTTATTGAATGTGAAAGATATCTAAAGAAGCAGCAGCAAAATGGCCTAAGCGAGGAGAAGACTATTGAGCAATTGAAATCGCAATCTGTTGATATCAAAGGATTTGACTATATTTTCAAATTTGATCTAATATCACCATTTCCTAGAAAAAAGCTGCAGCCAGACGGGACTAATTTAAGAGATGTTCCTGAGCTGTGGCCTAATGGCTCGTTGCTTGTGGAAACCTCAGACGAATATGTTGACGAAACTGACGATGAATGATGCCAGAAGGGAGAAGCTTTACTGCTCACAACAAAGATGGCTGTAAAAAAAATTATCATCTTTTTCTGCGCTTGTTGTTATCATTCTCTTCTTCTCTTAGCTTGTCGATGTTCTCGGACACGACACCCATCACATATTCTCTTAATTTACTTTCTTTCTCCTCGTCAGAAATATTTAATCCCATGATTTTTTGTAGTTGCTCTCTTCTTTCCTGTAGCTCAGTGTTCGGCATTCCTTCCTCCTGCTTTGATAAGAGGAATCTAATCTTTTCACCATTGAAGTCTTCAATTGCCTCGACTTTCAATGCTTCTTTTCCCATGCCTAATTCCTTCAGGTACTTGATGAGATCAGGGAAGTCCCCTTCTTGCTCGATGTACTGAGCCGCAGTCAACCCATCATTGTTGGTTAGAGTATAATCCGCACTATACTTATTGATGATAGTCTTGGCAACATCAGCTGATTCGGC
Source organism: Allodekkera sacchari (assembly GCA_030565225.1). Taxonomy (NCBI): domain Eukaryota; kingdom Fungi; phylum Ascomycota; class Pichiomycetes; order Pichiales; family Pichiaceae; genus Allodekkera; species Allodekkera sacchari. Next base: position 179,645 of record JAJMBG010000010.1, read on the forward strand.
ATGATGTAATGGAGTGTCACCGTCGTTGTCTTGGATATTGATGTCGCCTCCTTTTGAAATCAAATAGTCTAAGAGTTCCATATTTCCATAACTCACAGCGGCATGAATGGGTGTGTAACCATAAGGATCCTTGATACTGGGTGAAAGCCCTTCAGATTCTATATACTGTTTAACTAGATTAATATTATTATCTGCAGATGCAATCCAAATGTTCATGACTAAGGTTTTACTTGACAAGTTCCGAAGTTTAAAAGAAAAAAAAAACTAATTTGGAGAACTCGAGAAAGATGAACTAAACTAGAAATTTTTCACTTCTCGAGCATCATGTGTAGAGGCGCTGCAACTAAAACCACTTGACTTATATGGACCTATTTTGCAGTTCTTCCGAAACGGCAGACGATGGCCGAAGATAAGGATAAAAAGCCTGTGGAGGACTCATCCAATGAGGATGATTTTACCAGAACAATTACTCCTATTGACAGTGAGCGGGGATTTAGTTGGTGGACAAAGACCTTAAGATATAAAACAGGCCTGGGTATCAGTGAAGAAGAGAAGAAAGAGTACCAAAAAGAGGCCGAAATACTAGACAAAGCCCGAAAGTGTCAGAAATGTCAAGAATATAGAGACTGGGTACTACAATACTCGCCCACAGTTGTGTTCATGCTACAGGAAATAGAGAAAATAGGTGGATTTGTTCCAATCGACAAAATCAACTGTGAACTGTGCAAAGATCCAAAATATGGAGGGTTTAACCCAGAACTTGGTATCCAGTTGTGTGCTAACTATATTCCAGACAAGTGGATACTTAATGATACTTTGTCACATGAACTTATACACTGGTATGATAACACAAGGTTTAAAGTGGACTGGATGAATCTCAGACATCACGCTTGCTCCGAAATTAGGGCTGCCTCCTTAAGTGGAGAATGTGCTATTATGACGGAATTCAGCAAACATTTTGGAATGATGAAGGTAGCTAAGGGGCACCAGACATGCGTTAAAAGAAAGGCTGTACTGAGTGTGATGGCACACCCGGCATGCAAAAGCAAGGAGCAAGCCGAGCAGGTTGTAGATGAAGTGTTCAGATCATGCTTCAACGACACGAGGCCGTACGAGACGATTTATCGATAATTTATTGGAAAGCTATATCTAAAAGGATATGATATTTCCTACAAATAGCACAGCGAGTATTCCTCAGAATATTAAATACATAGTGCACATCAACGATGGACCAAAGACCATTCCAACCCAAAATATACAGTTCCCTAAAATATATTTATCCCTCATGAATTTGGTGTGGTTGATTTGAATTAGTGGAAGCTGACTCATTTGCAACAATAGTAGATAAAATCTGACTTTTCTAAACAAAACGTACATGGCAACCTCATGCATTATCGAGCTAAGAGAAAACGTTAAGAAAGTTGCCGTAGTTTTGTTGACATGGAACGCAGATATAGAAGAATGATAGACATGTCGCAGCAAGAATTTATGGACAGGCACATTCCAATCTCTGGAATATTCATCCCAATCTATCGAGTTCCACCAGTAACGGTAAAACTCTCTGTCGGCAAATCTGGATAATTCCGCGATAGCATTGAGAATTAATTCCCAAATCAAGTAGAACACAAGTAGATATATGCACAAGAATGGTGGAATGATCTCGAGAATTATCAGGGGATACATTTTCCACCTATAGAGGATGCTAGGGACTTTCCTCAATTCCAAGCACTCCATGACAATTGGATACATGTGATATTGGGCTATTGCAACCATGACAAAAATGACCCCAAATATACCAGTTATTTTAGAGAATAGGTAGCCTAGTCGTATCTTTTTAGTTCTAGGATAACAGGCTTCATATACCAACGTTGGGAACATAGTATATTCAAAGAAGTTATGAATACTGATGTTTTCTGGGAATGGTGTTTTTTTCGACTGTATATCGAGTTCGAATTGACAAAACTCAATGGATTTCTCTAGTGGAAGTCTAACAGAAGAATCAAGACCGTCGTGTTTTTTGAGGTAACTAGATGACAGCTTGAGCTCGTCTTTGATACGCCAAAGGTACCCGTTATAGAAAGAGTACGAATGCATTTTCATAAGTAGGACGACCGAGTGGAGCATAAGAAAGATCTTACCAATCCAAGGAAAATCCATATAGTCGGCAAATACTAGGTAGAAGACCAAGAAGCACAGCTCGTATATGGATTGCACCGTATATCCCACACGGTACCAGGAGATCCAGCCCTTCTTGATCATCATCTGAATGCCAACAGACACATAAATAGAGAGATACATGACCAGATCGGTAAGACCTATAGACCAGATGTCCGTCATCAAGATCTTGACAATGATTGACTTGAAGATGGATCCATGCTTCTGGTAGTACTTTACGAGGACATTCAGGGCAAAGAAAAATACACATATCCAGAAAGCCACAAACAAGCCAAAGAATTTCGACCCATAGACCACTTCCCTGTCAAAGATGCTTTCTCTGGGCTGGAAATTGAGGTCAGAAAACTTAGAACGGAAGCTTCCATCCGCCTTGTAACGAACTTTGCTGTTGCCATGTGTACCCCTCTTGGTCAAGTACTTCAGAATAAGCTGATCCTCCTTGTCTACTGGTGACGCAGTTATCGGAGTAGTCAACGACAGCTCAGTTGAGTTTCCTTCCGATTCGTATTCATTGTCCATCAAAATCGACCGTCTTTTATTGCCTGTATTCTTATCTACCACACGTAATTTCTTAATAGAGACGTTGGAGATAGTTCTGCCTTTTCGTGGTGAATGCATCTTACGTAGTTTAGTGATTGCAGCAGGGATGAGCAAGGTTTCACGAGAGACGGGATCGGGGTTTTTATAAAAGTACAGTGTATACCAATTTCTCGGGACGGAGGAGGAAAATCTTCAAGTCCGAAATGCGGGATGCGGAATGCGGGACAAGCAGCGAATACAGGCTGGGGACATATCTCGCCAATATCTGATCGTATAGGGAATTCCTTACATTTGTCGGGAACATGACGACTAAGATAATGGGTGGACAGCGGGACGATAATTTAGGAGAAAGTTAGCGACTGCCCACCCCCGACTTTCGGACATGTCACTCCCTGATCCACTTGCTTCCGCTCGTCCTAAAGCCGATCGTCACCGTTATGACACTCGGGCGGTGCATCCATGATTATATTTCATTCTTGGATTCTCGCAGCGCTTTGGAGCTCACACTTCGTTATCAGTCGGGCGGTGCTGAAGAAAAAAATTTGAGTTTTTTAAGAGATGAAAAACTCTCTCCAATATATAGTGGTTATAGCTGGTAATATCTCAGGCTTTTGAATAGGCGATCTGCTTCTGTAGAATAAACAAAGATATAGTTTTGAGCTTTATATCAAGAGTTTAGGAGGTACATATTGCCTTGTATTCTTGTCGTCATACCTATCATTACCATACAATTCTCGTCATCTTGTGGACGTCATTACTAGTTGGCATTTTTTTTTTTTTTTTTTTTTTTTTAGTGTAGTGGTTTTGCAAAAAGCCACTTTTAAATTCTGAAGAAGGTGCCAAAAGATTCAATATAATAATCAGAATACTTCGGAAATACTTGGCATCAACTATCAAAGAAAATTTCTGCGTTAAAATTAATTACCCATAAAATGTCTCGTCCAGAACAGATTGCTCCTCCAGAGATTTTCTATGGAGAACGAGAGTCCAAAAAGTACACCCAATCTACAAGAGTTCAACACATTCAAGCCAAGATGACTCTCAGGGCTCTGGATCTTTTGAACCTCGAACCTGGTGTTCCCAGCTTTCTCTTAGATATAGGATGTGGATCCGGATTATCGGGAGAAATATTGACCGAAGAAGGTCACATATGGATTGGAATGGATATATCATCAGATATGTTGGCTACAGCATTGGAGAGGAATGCTGATGGAGATCTTTTCTTGGCAGATATGGGAGATGGGATACCTTTCCGTCCAGGAACATTTGATGCTGCCATCTCTATTTCCGCTATCCAATGGCTTTGCAACGCAGACAAGAAAGCAAATGTTCCTAAGCTTCGATTGGCCAGATTTTTTAATACGCTATACATGGCATTGAAAAGAGGGGGGAAGTTTGTAGGCCAGTTTTATCCGGCCAACGAGGACCAGGTGGTCCAGATCACTTCTGCTGCCAAGGTTGCAGGATTCCAATGTGGAGTGGTGATAGATGATGCTGAATCCAAGAAGAATAGAAAACACTACCTTGTACTTCAAGCAGGTGTGCCCGATAGACCATTGAATCTTGGCAATCTCGATGTGGAGATGGCCAATCCAAGAAAGGAGAGAAAGATGTCGAAAAAGAGGATGAGAGAGCTTGAGACCAAGAAAGACTACATCAAGAGAAAGAAAGATTTAATGAGAAAGAGAGGCAAGAAAGTTGCCAGAGATTCAAAGTATTCTGGTAGAAAGAGAAGGCCAAGATTTTGAGCGGCTATGTATAGTAATAGTATAATTATACAGGTATCAATTTTATATTTACTGATGAATGGAGCCCCAGACGACCGATATATTCTTTTAGAGTAAGAAGCTTAGACCGTCAGATTTGTAAGGAGAATAGAGCTGATTTTTCAATAATGGGCATAACTCATAACTTTGGCACGTTGTATTAGCATTAAACTATCATAGCGCTTGCTCAACCTCATTATTAACACATCTTTCCTGTGGAATCTCAGTGCGTCGTTCGTTACCCGGAAAGGAATTTGGCGTGAAAAATTTTGGATTTTTTCGAAGCATATTTCTGACTAGGTGAAGAAGTAGTCAAAATGTTTAGAAGGAATTCATCGTTTGTCTTGAATACCCTAAGATGCGAGAACAAGAAGGTTGGTGTGAGATACACTGCTCAAAGTAAGAAGAACAGGATATCGGTTCAGTTGCTGAAGGATTTTCCAGGCATCGGAATCAAAGGTGAGATTGTGCGTGTGAAGCCTTCCACCATGATTAATTATCTTCATCCTCACAATGGGGCGGCTTATTTGAACTATTCAGGTGCCAAGCCAGTGATTCCCGTTGTTGAAGTTCACAGAGAGTCACTACAAACCGAGGAGCAGCCGGAAGAGGAAGTTTCGCCAGCCACAGAAGTGCCAGATTCTGTTGAGGAGAAGAAGGAAATCAAGCCAGAAGACTTACTTTCATTGGACCAGTTGGTTTCTATGGATTTGACGCAGTTGATCGGTACTGACATCGATGTGATAATTTCGAAGATCCCAAAAAAATTGATTTTTGTTAGCAACACCGAGAAGAAGACATTAAAGAAGCCGATTGACATTTCCAAAATCAAGGAGAATCTCATCAGAGTGGTGTGCAGATCACTAAAGGATCCCGAATTGAGAAGCTCGGTTCCTTCTTTCCTCAAAGGAGAATCTATTAGCATAGAAATTACAGCATCCGGTGCGGACCAGGTGGTTGAGAGCATAGAAACGCCTGGCTTATACACGGGATCGTTAAAGGATTCTGAGAAGGAGCTGGCTTCTTTCACGATAGTGGTCAACTCAAAGAACGAGAAGAAATAGATAGCCATGGTAGTGGAGGCCCATGTACATGATACAACTTGTAGATAATAGTCATTGAGATTAGACAAGTTAATAGTAGTAATTGTACTCTTAACACAAGCCGCCAGCGCAACGATTTTCTCCAGCTAGTGTTGTGGATGTCAATCTGCTTACAGAGCTGCTTCTTCAATTACCAAATTCACGATGCTTCTTTTGCGCTAGTAGTTGGGAGCAACCCCTCTTGTTTTCCTTTGAGTAACATGCTTCTCCCTTTCTTAAAGTTTGGTTTTTTTCTGTACAACTCTTGAGTAAACCATTTTAGGATCTTCATTAATGACTGTTTTTGGATCGGCATTCGTACTCCTGAAACCTGTTGGTCGTGTATTGATACTTCCTTATGCATGCTACCGAGTCCTAAGCTTGCTTTTCACTTACAGATTATTTATGGGGATTTCTCTAATTAAAGTTATGCTGGTAACCATTTACAAGTCATTTTTTCCAACCTACACAGAAGGAAAAGAGGAACTGGATTTCAAACATAGATTAGAGGATGAACGGTACAAGAATATCAGCTTTCTTCTGAAGGAATCGAAACTCGTCTCACCAGATGCTACCGTCATATTTCAAATTCCCAATACGCCTGTAGACTTTTTCGGTAAAGCGTGGTTAAGAACAGACTACTATTATGATAGATATATCATTCATGGTCCACAGACCTTGATTGATTTTTTGCTCTTTAGGGATTCGAAATACACCTATTTCCCTGGCCGGACAAGACCAGCGGTACCACCTGATGAGGACGAGAAAGAGAATCAGCCTCCTCTAATGGATGCTGAATCGGCTGACGATAAGCCAACATTTAAATTGAAACCATATATTCTTAATACCGAATCTATACGCAGGATCCACCCGACTGGCCAGTTGGTATCCCAAAATGCAATGGCCGAACTATCAAAACCTTCATCACCCGTTAGACCTGCCCTCACAGAGCTTTTCAAAGAATCAGAGTGTCACATTGCTTCTCAGTCTAAACCAGAATCTCAAGGTAAATCACTTAAACCATCTGTTAGCTCACCCGAACCGGAACGGGAAACGTCAAAAGGCCGGCTCTTTTATAAGATCAAGATTAGGAGAACAAGCAACAAAGCCGATAGGCACCCCACCTACGGAAACTATGATCTCTTGAGACAAGTAATCAAAAACGTTCTTCCGCAGCCAAATTATAAGCCGGATGGTACCATTGCTCCAAACATGATTCGATTTGCATGGCACTGTTGTGCACACTATGATCGTGCTACAGGAACGGGCGGTAGTAGCGGTGGCACAATGAGATTTGCCCAGGAATTCAACGACATAGGAAACACTGGTCTTGCAACCGCCAAATCTTATCTTGACCAGGTTCATGAAGACTTTCCATGGATTAGTTTTGCTGACTTGTATACTCTTGGAGGGGTTGTTGCCATAGAGGCACTTGGAGGCCCTAAGATTGAGTGGAAACCTGGTAGAACCGACTGTCCGGACTCAAGGAAGGTTCCACCAATGGGAAGATTGCCACTTGCTACGAAGGGTGCCGATCATATTAGAGAGGTTTTTACCACTCGTCTTGGCTTAAGTGATCAGGAAATTGTGGCACTAATTGGTGGTGGGCACTCCCTAGGGGGGTGTCATGCTAGATATAGCGGCTTTAATGGAATTTGGACAAGAAAACCTTTTAACTTCGACAACGACTTTTTTAAGGTATTGCTTGAGGAAAAATGGTCCCTTGGAGTTGTTCCTCAAACTGGAGTACAACAATGGTACAATGAGGATAAATCTTTGATGATGCTAAACACGGATATGGTTATGCTATGGGATCCAGAGTTTAGGAAGTGGACAGAGTTGTATGCGAAAGAAGAGAATAGATTTTTCGACGATTTTGGATCAGCCTTTGCAAAACTCCTGGAACTTGGTGTGATAAGAGATGACGATGGAATCCAAAGGGTTAAATTGTGAGATTTCCAATTGGAAAGCTACAGACTTCGCTAGGGTATAAGTTCATTATTTGCGCTTGTCATGATCATATAAAAAAAATTAAAAAAGTGAGACGTAACGATAGAATTGAGTTCAGATAAATTAAAATCGTCATGGTGATTATTAGGTTTTGCAATTAAACACCAATGAAGCCCCCTGCCGTGGTATCATCCTCATCGGTTAGGCCAGACGTGTCATTGAGATTTAGACTGTCGCCAATGGAGGAACTAGGAAGATTATTAGTATCCAATAGTCCAGATTGGGCAACTCGACGGTCTACACCATTTCCTTCCCTTCCATCATCGTCAATGATTGATGGCCCTCCCAAGAAATCCAACATCATATGCATTCCTCCACCTCCGGCATATTCCTCCACATCAACTGGAAGAACAGACGAAACTCCTTCAAGAAACCAGACTTTATCCTTCATCTCTTCCGTATAGCTCCTCAACAACTTATAGTAGCTTCTCATGATTCTCATTGACGAGAGATCACAATTTATAAGCAAACCTAAAAAGCGCTTATCTAGCAAGGCTGGGAAGGCAAAAACACGTAGAATAAAGTCAGACTTGTATCTCTCTTTATACAGCTTTGCCATGTAGGCAAGTGTGGGAAAATAGGGGGAGTTTAATGGGACGGGGAACATATCCTTTAAATCAGAGTCAAAGCACTTAATATTGGAAAATCTGACCTTCATAGCTCTTGGGTGAATGGAAATGTTCCTGGGAATTCCCTGAGAACTAACTATAACACTGGAGTTGTTCATTCTATTTCTTCTGTGCATAGATGGACTGGACCCGTCGTCATTACCGGGGTTAGCGCTGTCAGATGTATTTGAAAGCTCTCCACTGATCATGTCGTAGCCAATGTCTCCCAAGTCACCTAGATCTACGGAAATGAATTTGTAAAATCTAGATTTTTCACTTAATGGCCACACAGCTGTCAAAATTGTTGCTGCCCCCTTTACGTGGAATATCCATGCTGAAGGCGGCAATGACTTAAGAGAAGTAGAGGTAGGTGAGGAGGCGTTTGCCAAAGAATCCATGATAAGAATTAAAGCAGATGCAACTAGTGCATCAGTGTTTTCTGGCGACATTTCCAGCACTGCTTCACGTAGCAATCTAAGAGCCTCAGCTCGATGACCAGTAACACATTGGTCTAAACCTCTTTCTGTTCTTGAAAGGTGGGTGGCTGAAAATGCTAAGACTGAGTGCATGAGAAAAGGATATTTGAAGGCAAGCATGGGAATATCGTCAGACCAAATCTTAGAGTCAGAAATGCCAGCGGCTGTTATCGTCGGCCATACTTTGGTGGTATAATGGTACATCAATCGTAGATCCATCATGTTCAAATCCAAAAAGGGAGGAGTAGGTGACACCGTAGTAGTTAATGGAGGTGGTGGTGAGTTGATTAAATCTGGAGACAACGATGGTCCGTCAATGTTGCCATTGGCAGCGGCAGCAGCAGCATTTCTTTGTTGCAATCTTGCTGCCAACTGCTGTGGGGTTGGAGTCACAGCAACTTTAGGGGCCGCATATGAAGATACCGATAGTTGAGTCTGTTGCTGTTGCTGTTGCTGAGGAGGCGATTCTGGCATATATGTCCTCTGCATAGGCTGTTGGGGGGTTATAATCGCAGGTACTGAAGGTGGAGGCGGAGAGTGCGACTGATTGGGCAATGGATTGGCATAGTGACACTCCAGTCCAATTCTTTCACAATTACTACAGATGGGCCTTCTTTCATCGCATTTAACTCTTCTTCTCTTACAAGTTAGGCAACCTTTCCTGCTCTTTCTGTGAAATTTGCGCTTGCCAGTCGACTTCTTGCTTACCTTGGATCTAGGAGAGCTGCTCTTTCTAGGGGTAAGAAGATCATGCGGCTCTAGCTTAACCTGTGTAGTCGATGATATGGCCATTTAGACGCCGGTTTCAGCTACCAATAACTATAGGGCTGAACGAATTGCAAGCTAATAGCTGTTTAGGTAGAAATTGCAACCTTTCTTCAAGAAATTTAATGATTGGTTCTTGGATATCCTCAATTGTTCGACTAGAGCGATTTTTTGGTCGAACTGGTAGTAGGCTCTATGCTGGTCCCTATTTTATCACCTCCTATATGGAGTTTGTACTTCTCTGTTGGTAAGAAAGTAATCGGATACTATCGTTCCGCTCGTTGCGCCGCTACCTTTTGATTTTCGGGGACCTCAGCATCGCGTAGGCTGAGCAACGGTTTCTGAAAAATCACGTCGTTTGAGTTTTGTGTTTTAGGGTTTTTCCGCCCGTGTAAGGATGTACATCGATCTTGGATCGTTGGGTCACACCGGCCCCATCAGAAAAGCAGTCCCGCTTGAAATAGAACTCGTTTATTATATTTCTATATATGGATAAGATAAGTATACTCCAAACCTAGTTCATTGGGCCTCCAGGTCCACGAGGGACGCCACCATGACCATGAGGATCCTCCTTTGGAGGTTCTGGATCGACAGAAATGAGAGTATCAATTCTGAGTATTGCGATGCATGCCTCTAGTGCACTCTTGAAGGCCTTAATTTTTGACAAGGTTGGCTCTAGAACTCCGTGTAAAACTTCATCCACAACTTTTCCTCTTATTAAATCAAGACCGTAGTTTTTGTAGTTCTTTCTCTTGATGTCCGCATCTGACACTTTTTGGGAAGCCGCATGGTAGGATCTTAGTTTTGCAATAAGATCAGAAGCATCCTTGGCAGCATTAACGGCCAAAGTCTTCGGTATTATAAGTAGTGCGGCAGCAAACTCCGCAATAGCTAGTTGCTCTCTTGATCCAACCGTAGTAGCAAAGTTCTCTAGGTAAATATTTAACGCACATTCCACAGCGCCTCCGCCTGGAACGACGTTCCCGCTTTCCAAAGTTCTCTTGACAACACAAAGGGCATCATGGATTGATCTTTCCATTTCATCCAAGGAATAGTCGTTTGGTCCCCTTAAAATAATGGATGCGGCAGAGTGTGCTTTAGGTTTTCTCACAAGAATGCACTCATCATCAGAAAACTTCTCCTGCGACACTCCTTCGGCATAACCTAGATATCCTGTCTCAAAAGTCTCATCACCTTCCAAGTTTGACATGCTGGTCAAAAACGTAGCACCTGTTGCCCTCGCTATTCTCCTCAAATCTTCTCTATCGCATCTCCTGATAGCCATCACCTTGTGTTCGACAAACTCTTTCAAGCAAATATCATCAATACCCTTGGTTGTCAACACAACGTTAGCACCGGCATCAATGATTTTGTGGACTTTCGATAAGGTCATTTCAATCTCTTGCTGTTTCACCTCCTCCACTTCTTCAGGATTTTCCAAGTTGATTTGCACACCAAGAGCCATTTTCGTCTTTTGCAAGCCAAAGTCTAGAACAGCTATTTTTGCATTATCCACTCTCTTAACCATTGCTTGAGATCCAATTATACAGTTCAATGCGTAACCGTCCACTAACACCGATTCTGTAGCTGACTTACCGTGTGCTTTCAAGATATTGACAGCTTTCACTGGATATTTGATATCACCTCTAAGATTTTGAGTCTTCACAGCTATCATAGCATCTACCACCATCTTGCTGAAAAAGTCGGAGTCAGGTCCGATGATCTTCGAAGACATCGAGGTTTTAGCGATATTTATGAGAGTTTCCTTTCCTAATGACTCCACCGGTTGTGACATCACTTCATTGATGAATTTGATTGCCTCCCTAAGCGCTAACCTGTAACCTGTGATAATCGTAGTTGGGTGAATCTTGTTTCTCACAAGTTCGTTGGCTCTCTTGAGCAATTCCGAGGCAGTTAAGACAACAGAAGTAGTACCATCTCCAACTTCCCGATCCTGCTGTTGAGCCAACTCTACAAGAATCTTTCCTGCAGGATGCTGAACATCCAAAAGAGATAAAATAGTGGCACCGTCGTTCGTCACAGTGACATCTCCAATATCATCGACAAGCATCTTATCTAAACCAACTGGTCCTAGTGATGATTTCACAACATTGGCGACAGCCTGTGTTGCTAGAACATTCTGATTTCTAACATCATCACCACTTAGCTTTTCACCGCCCAAAAACAATGTCTCTGACCTCTGTGCTCCAAACATGTTTGTTTAGTTCTTCGGATTTAGTGAAACAGGCCTAGCTCAAAGATGAGATTTTATGTGCTTTACGCCTGTGAAAAATTCTTAGGCGTGTATAGGGCCCGCGACATAGGCCGGGTAACGGCGCTCGCCAGAACTGTTTCAAGTAGGCAGGCGGTGCTAGTGGTCAGGGTTGGAAAAGAAGACTTGTCAGAAGAGCCAGACGATAATATCAGGAGCATGTTGAATGGCTGTATGACATGTGTCAGGATAGAAGAATACAGATGTATATATAAACTTGTTTTTTTTTTTAACTTTTTTAATTTTCTTATTTTTATCGATATCAAAGAGACAGTAGGCTGCTTTATGCATCACGCATAATTTGATTTAAACGCCAATGATCATTACTAGCTCATTCCTTGTACTTAGGGGCATGCCAAGGATAATTTGCTTGTTATTAAGTTTTACTGCAACTATATTGACGATGTTTCTTATTTTTGGTTGTACCAGAAGAGCTTCCAGCTATTCCAATGTATTTCTTTTGGAATATTCCTTCAATGAGACGTCTGGGGTGATGAAAAACCTTGCTAATTCTCTTGTTCAACAGGATGTCAAAATTCGAACAGGATATCTAGGCACTTGCCTTTATCAAGATGGCGATGCTGCCAGTTGTGGTTATTCTATTGGGCAGAATGTTACAGGGTTTTCCTTATATAACCAAGCTACCAATTCTACCACGGGCAGTCTGGAATTAATCAACTTGTCGTCCACCTTTCAGAAAACAGTAGTAAAGCCAGGAATTGTAATAGCAATTATCATAGTTTATCTTATGATGCTGGCAGTTCAGTTATTTAACCTTCTCCCAATAAAGAGGTTCCTACTCCAGTTGATAATCATAGGTATTGCCTTTGTCGCAACATTAACCGCTGCTATATCCAGTATCTGGTTGGAAATTGCAATCAGAAGCACCAAATCGATGGCGGAGATTGCTTCTATGGGTTTACTCACTATAAAAATAGGTAAAAGATCGAGGTCTATAAGCTGGACGATCTTTGCAATATCTCTGGTTGAAATTTTCTTCAATGCCTGGCTTTTAATGAAAGTAAGACGGGATAACAAAGACAACGAAGAAAAAAGATACAACATTTAAAAGATGGGATCTGTGAGTTAACTAAAAACTGAAATTCAATTGGATCAACATATAGAAAACAATAATGGGAAAAATAACCAAGAAGGGAAAGCGGATGGAGTAAAGCAGAAACACTATATAGTTAGCTTTACCTAAGACCAGCACCTAAAAAAGGAAAGCTAACAACTTCACCGAGTACCCAGTTGCCATTCTATCGTTCTATATTTCAACATCCAATTCATTTTTATGGGTTTCCTCCTCTTCGTTAGCTTAAAGCCAACATAACATACATAAATATTTGCTATTTTTTCCCTTAATTCCTCCTTGGATTTCAAAACAATTTACGATTTTTTTTTTTTTTTTTTTAAAAAATTTATGAGCTGTTTTAAAATCCTCTTTTAAAGGTAATATTGATTTCTGAAACATAAGCCTATTTCATAAATTACTGCTGGACGTTCATTCCCTGAATAAAGGTCCGGAATCCTCACTAAAGAATTGTACATTTCTTTGTCTTTTTGATAACAGGAGGCTCTAAAGCAGCAACTATGGCGTCATCAAATAAGTTCTTTAGTCCCTCCTGTGTTAACGCTGAACATTCCGAATATTTCACTGCCTTTAACTCCTTAGCTAACTTCTCTCCCTGCTGTGGTGTTATTGGTTTTCGATGCTGTCTGGCCAAACCTGTTAGGGTGGCTGGATCATTTCTAAGGTCTATTTGCGTGCCAACTATTATGCAAGGAACATGAGGGGCGTGATGACTGATTTCAGGAAACCATTTCTCTTTGACATTATCGAAGGACGATGGCACCACCACCGAGAAACAGATTAAGAAGATATCTGTTTGAGGATATGAAAGAGGTCTCAATCTATCGTAATCTTCCTGACCAGCCGTATCAAATAGCCCAAAGGTGTAAGGCTCGTCTCCAATCATAACAGTCACAGCATAGTTGTCGAAAACCGTTGGAACGTAGTCCTGCGGAAACTGATTACTTGTATATGATATTAGAAGGCATGTTTTGCCCACTGCACCATCTCCCACCACAACACACTTTATGGTATTATTGTGAGTGTATGCTCCCATTTTGTCCGATCTCTATATCCGTGTATATACGACGCGTGAAACCTGTATACTGGTTCTCGTACAAAAGAAAACTGTTTGTGCTTTATTTTAACAATATTCCTCCACCACTTTTCTCACACACTTTTCGAATCTCTACAGCGAGCAGGAAAATTCAGGATAACGGGCTGCTGCAGAAAATTGTGTGGGCTGGCGCGGAACAGCGACCGTAGACCGCGAGTTCTGCCAAAAAAAAAAAAAAAAAAAAAAAAATGGTGGCGGTCAAAAGAGCGTAAGGACTTACGTTATCGTACATCGAGAGAGTGACGAGGTGCTGGGGAAAAAGAAATGGCGACATCGATAGATTATGAAGCTTGCATATATTGACGGCGAATGCATCAAAATTTGGTTGCCCTGCCACTGTATGTAGGAGTATTCTTAGAGAATTTTCTTATGGCAGTAATCCATACACATTAAGCATGTATCAAGCGTCAATGCCACTCTGGTTGTTGCCACTTTGAGTAATCTGGAAAGCGCGACCCAAACCTCAATTCCCCAAATTTCTCCAAATTTCTCCAACGAAGTTCTCGAATGATAACATGCAGCTTCTCTAAAAGGAAAAAGGTATTTTCTATTGTTTCTTTTAACACAGAATTCACCTATTATTTGCTCTCCATTTTCTAAATACGCACAATTTAGCGTCTTCTACTTCTAGTGTGCACCAGTCTATTTAATTACTTTGATTACCGTATAACCTATCGTTCTATTGTATCCTGCCCCTTCCACTCGCATTATATCCGGTTAGCCATCTCTTGCTTGCTCTCATACGCGGCTACAAGCTCCTCCTTCAACTTCATGGGTAATAAAGGCTTGTTCAAAAAGCCTTTCATGCCAATCGCTTTGCACTTGTTCTTTTCTTCCGTGTATACATTGGCACTTAATGCTACCACCCGGATGTTGTCGCCATATAACTTTTTCAATTCTACCGTAGCTTCAAACCCATCTTTCCGTGGCATCTGCAAATCCATCAACACCAAATCATATGGCCGCCCACTCTTATCACATTGCTGTTCGGTCTTCTCCATCACCTCCACACCATCTTTAGCATGGTCCGAACTGTATCCAAACTTCTTCAATTGATGTCTCACTACCCTTGTATTAATAATGTTATCCTCTGCCACAAGAATTGAAAGCGGGTTATTCTGTCCCAGCATGGCTTGATTGGTTTTATCTTTCTTAAGGCTATCATTTTTCTTAATCGCAACCTTGCTATTTTCGGATATTTCATACTTCTCGAATACTTCCTTTAATTTCGTCTTCCTAAATGGTATTAGAAGTATTCCATCTATTCCACGTTCGTGTATATCATCCGGCACGCTCTTGCCAAAGTTAAAGAGCAGTATTATCTTTTTCACCCTTTTCAGGTCTTTCAACTTACTTAATTTCCTGCTTTCCATTTTCATAAATCCCTCAAATGAAACAAAAAGGTAGTCAAAGGTGTCATCAAAAACTTGGCTGTCAAGATCTTCAATCTCACACGTCGTCACTTGATACTGCAATCTTTCGATCTCCTTTCGAAGTGATGACCTAGACAACTCTTTGTCGTCTGCAATTAATACCTTCCCTAGCTTCTTCCCCGACGGCAAGGTGGTATATTCAGCTTTAGTCGAGAATCTAAAGTAAAATATCGATCCTTCACCTTCAACACTCTCAAAGGTCAAGTCACCACCCATTAATTCCGCAATCTTTTTGGAAATAGCCAAGCCTAATCCAGAGCCACCAAATCTTCTACGGCTCGACCCATCAACCTGATTGAATTCTTTGAAAACTTTCATTTTCTGGTCAGCAGGAATACCTATTCCGGTATCTTTGACCGATAGTTTAAATTCGCATCTGTTCTTACCAACTTTAACACAACTGGTCTCCAGAATAACTGATCCTCTCTCTGTGAATTTCACAGCATTACCCAAAAGGTTAATCACTACCTGTGTCACTCGAGTCTTATCACCATATATCTTTGTTATAGGATAACAGTCATCGATATACACCAATTCTAAATCCTTGCTTGCAGCATGTTCTGAAACAGATTGGATCGCATCTTCCATAGCACTATTAAGATCGAATATCTCGTATGCCAAGTTCATGGAACCGTGCTCTAGCTTTGAAAACACTAAAATTCCATCGATGATGTTTAGTGCCACCATTGCCGAATTTTTTATTGTCTCAACATATAGTTGTTGCAACTCGCTCAACCTTGTATCCATAAGAAATATAGCACACGACATTAATGAATTAAAAGGAGTCCTAATTTCATGGGACATGTTTGCTAGAAAACTTGTTCTTTCTGCACTTGCATTTTCCGCAGCACGTTTTGCAAGAGCCATCTGGTTATACATTGTTACTTTTCCGATGGAAATTGCTGCCTGTGAACAAAGGTATCCAGCCAAATATATGCGGCTTGGAATGAAAAATTCTCTGTCAGACTTCCTTGATTTATTTCGTTCAAGATATATTGCACCGCTAGCCTTCATTTGAATTGAAAGCGGAACGCATAAAACCGACTTGCATTTGTTATACTCGAAATAACTGTCAATGTTGGAAAAATTTGCATCGAAGTATAATGCATCATCCTCCCTATTGATATAGTTATTGGAGTTTAGTACTTCTTTAATCAACGTGTAGGGACAAAAGTCACCTCTGTTAGTCAACCACTCATGTTCCAAAAACTTGATTTCTCCTTGGACTCCGAGGGCCTCAATATAAGGTCTGTCACTTTCATCCTCCATAACAAGGCATGAATAATCGGCATGCAAATAATGCATGACAACCTCAATCAACTCTTTCACAATATATTTGAAATCAGTTGATTGAGAGATAGAAACACAAGCCTTCATAATTCTTTCGCTATCAGAATCCTCAGCATCATCTGAGCTACTCGTCGTGACCCTTTCAAAATCAATGCCACTTTTTGATTGCTTTCTGGACGAGCTTTCAGAAAGAGCTTTTGCAGATTCCATGAGTTTGAAAGATCCAAACAATTCATTGTTCCTCTTTAACCAGATTTTAGCTGAAGACGTGGAGTTCGATGAAGTCGTTGAATTCTCCCTTTGAAGGTTACTTTTAGATGATGGCACTCTGAAGACATAAGGGGATGAAGAAAAGGGCTTCGATTCTGATAGCATGAGGGAATCTCCTGTACTCGAACTATCAAACCCAGGATCGCTCTGCCTGCTCTGGTCAAAATCCATGTTCATCGGATAAGCCAAATCAGGACCTAGTTCATTTTCTAAAGCATTTGCTTTTGCAGTTGCTCCCCAATTAGTGTACAGTCTATAAGCGTGCTTCAAAAACTTGATTGATTTTTCCTTCGATTTCGAGATCTGCTTTAACCACAGGCCACATTCTTCACAGGCGATGGCCTGAACCAACGCGTTTCCATCTTTTCTTGCAGTCGCAATTGCTTTTTCGAATTTATCTAACGTGTCCAACTGTTGATCATTGTTAATGGAGAGTAATGCATCAATTGTAAGAAATTTACTCTTAAACCCAGTTGGGTTGACCTTGGAAAATGCCTGAAAATTTGATAGTATCTCTTTGAATTTGTATTTCACTTTTTGAGCTGTAGAGTCCTTATTCATCTGTAAGTCTTTGAATAATACTAGTACACCGAAAAAATCTGCCCATGTTATAATAACGGATCCTAGCATTAGCTCTGCGTTGGGAAGAAATTCGTGAACGTAAACATCGACTCCGAGAGCGTATCTCTTGTTTAAATAGCATACAGCAATTTTTCCAGCGTAGAATCCTTGAAGAGAACCGAGATTCACTAATTGCGTATCCTCTTTTATTGGGGTATATTTTTCAACGTACTCCTCATATGTTATGCTTCCAGCGCATGCCCTTAATGTGTCAATTAAAATGTTGAATGTAAGATCAGCGATCGCAGGATCATCACTTGGTCTAAATATTTGACTTTTGAAGTTCTCAAGTCGTTTCGCAATGACGCTTAAATTCATTCCCATTGTCAACCAACAGAGCATCTTGAAACGTAATATGTTACCCTTACTATAAGTGGAATCGAAGAGTGTAGCCTTTGAGTTCAATACGCAAGCATCAAATGATCGATTGATCTTATCAATAGGTTCAATCAATGATCCTACGTAAGAAGAGTATATTCTGAATGCCATAACAAACTGCTCCATTGTGTCTGTGGTAGAGTTTTCGACCATGCTGAAACCTAGTCTGCAATACTCTATGGCCTTCTTAAACGATTTTCTTCCATTTTTGATCTCATCACTGGCAATAATTATAAGTGGAACTGCACAGAATATTGATTTTCCAAACTGCATCATAAGCAAAACTGATTGGTAGCCAACGAAGTATATAACTTCCCTGCGTCCCAAACGAGCAGCAGGCACAATCATTTCAATGAATATCTCCTCGATAAGCAGAATCCTTCTGTCAACTGCATTCGGAAGTTGCTGTAGATGATTTACTTCTGTAAATGACGATGGAAGTTTAGGTTTTAGAGAACTCTGAATATAATCGTTCAAAGTATCTGGTTTCCAATCTTTCACGTAAAATTTTAAATGTTTTAGTGCACCTAAACATACATCAAATCCTTCCTCTAGTTTATTAAGAGCAAACAATGCTTTTGCCTTGATGACCAGAAGCTGAGCGGACTCAAGTGGTTTTTGCTGTTTAGATAAGAACTCTTCAACCATTTGATTGCAAGTTTGATAATTTCCCAATATGTAGTTAATATGAACAATGATTAGATCAAGAGTTGCTGACATATCTGCTGTTAGCATAAAATGCTTCGCTATCGAGAAATAGTCCAATGCCAAAGTATGATCAAAAGTAGCGTATGCACACCAACCTGCACTTATCAAAACACTGGAGTACAACTCATGGTCTTCTTTCCGTGCAATTTCCCAGGAATTAACAAAATGAAAGGCGACTCCGTAGCATTCAGAAGGTGTCATCTTCTTACCTTTCAGCTTTTTATACAATCTCAATCCACAGATACGATGATATTCCTTTAACTGGTCCTCATCCTGTAAGACTTTAAGCATGGTGTCCTGATATAAATTATGAGTAAAACTGTATCGAGCAAAAGAAAGCCATATTTCCTTTTCCTCCTTATTAAGGCAGCTTATAGGGAACGTCTCTTCATTAAGTAAGTGAAATGGTATTTTATAGACCATAGAACAGGGGGTCAAAACGTTCACAACAACACATGTAAAAAGAACGGACGAAATCTTTTCAATAGGAAGCTGAACAACAGTTAGAAGGTCTCCCAAACTGAAGGTTTCTCCATCACAAATGCAAGCAGCAAATTTGAGGATCTCTAATGTATCATCATCGATGGCTTGCATAAGCTTTCCCCTATAAGCATTCGCAACGCACTTACCATCAGCAAATGCACTAGATTCTTCAAACGCCGCTTTGAATTCCTCCGTGGACTTTTCTTCATTCAGGTGAACATCTTCCATCTTGTCTATCATCGACAAGATCAAAACAATGATTAAGATTCTAATGTATAGTGGATTTCCGTCTGTGTATTTGTAAAGTGCACCACTAAAGTAAGTGATAGTTTTTTCGGTGTTTTTATCTGAATTCTTAAATGTATTATTAAAATAGTATTCCGATTCTTTTTCTCCTTCAGAGGTATTTTCTGAATTCAACGATGAATATAATGCCATTCTTGTGATTTCATTAACTTCACTGAATGTTAATGGGCCAATTTCTATGATCTCGTGTTTAATATTACTACCGATATAATTTTCCAGCTTGAGAGTATTTTCTGCCTTTAAAATGGACATGCTCTGGTATGTTGCTAGCAAAGTAAAGTTTACATCTTCTTCCTGTTCCATGTTGTACCATATCTCTTCAAGCATATCATTTTCGTTTTCAGATAGCCACTGAATATCCTTAATGGTTATCACCAACCCGCCTTTACTAAATAAGCAAAGCAAAGATTTAAGTAAAAACCTCAGGGTAAATTCCATTTTCAAGGAGGCTGGATCAATATGTAATGACTTCAATCTGCTATGTTTAGGTCCTAGAAGCAACTCAAGTTCGGGAACATGAGGATATAAGAGAGTCAAATCAGCATCTATTGAAGATGCAATAGTTTCTCTCCATTCGGAAATCTCACGATCACTAAAAGTTAAGATTAGCGTAACTATTTGTCCTAAAATCATGAAATACATTTGAAAAATCGAGTTGACATGCTTAAACTTGTGACATTTCCATGTAGCATAGAGCATCTTCCTCGAAAGTGCCGGTATTTTGAGACTATCAAGTATTGTACTTTTTCCAACGCCAAAGTTTCCGGTTAACACGATGGATTTTGTTCCTTTTTCCTCCAAACGTTTTTGTAATTCAATCATGGTCTCCTTCCTGCCCACCATAAAATTAGGAAACTTTATAATGACATGCTGTGGTTCCATTGGATGAAACGCCAACTTCTCCTCCGGAGATACTAATGTGTTATACACTTTTGTGAGATCATGAATTACCAGATCTGTGTTTGGATATCTGTCAACAGGGTCCTTTGACAACAATTTCGTAACAATTATCGACAATGGCTTCGGAATTAGTGAGCAAGCAATACTTGGTGGCATAAGATTATGGTCGATACACATTAATGTCATCTTCAAGACATTTTCAGACTTGAATGGAACCTTGCCAACCAATTTCTCATACAAAATCGAGCCAACACTGTAATAGTCTGTTCTTGCATCTGAACCAACGCTGATGTCAAAGTTTTCTGGAGCGGTATAAGGAATGTAGTCTGTGCAAGTTGACTTATTAGCGGAACGATAACTTGAAGTCTGCATTTCCGAGCGTACCGGAAAAGAAAAATCGAATCCAAATAGCCGAACCTCGCAAGTCTGGGGTAGGATGAAAATGTTTTTAGGACAAAGGGAATTGTTAACGATGCCGTAGGAATGTATGACATTCAAGGCCTTGAATAGATTAATGGCTATTTTGATTAGCTTCGGAAGGTCCTTGTCAATGTTGAATTTCATATGATGTAAAAGGATAGGCTCGTTACCATTCTTCATGTCCTCGTCGTTGATCTCATAGAGAACAGCCATGCCGTCATGATCCTCAGGAATGATCGCTTCTGAGGCATGATAAACATTCAGTAAACTGTTTGGTAAAGTGAATGGGAGATCATTCCACTTGGCGTCGTTCCCTAGATAATTAAATTCTCTGTCATCAACATGTTTGGAGTTCAGATTGCAGGTCACATAATAACTGTGGGTGAGCCTAGATATACTTCCAACAGTAAGGCAAGGAGCAAACCGAAGGATATACTTTTTCTTTGTCACTTTGTCTTCCACTATGTAGCAGGAAATAATGTCATTATCTTCCTTATAAGCCTTACCAAATAAATTGTATTTTTGAATTATGCGAGTAAAGCAGCTTGCAGTCTGTTGTCGAGCGGCACGCCGTGGGTTCACATAAGTTCCATCTTTAAGTAGGATATTGAGATATTCTCCTGGAAGATTTCTATCTGCCCTTGCGTCATCCAGATCTATCGAAAGCTTGGCATGACATAGATAAAGATCCTGCATTGACCTAGACACACGGTCAAGAGATTCGGGAGTTCCTGCGATATTCGATGAGATGGTAGGGCTTATCATCCCCGATACAGATGACATCAAGCCATGGTGTAGACAAAATACACTGTTGCTCCTTGTTCTTTGAGTCCGGTGTAAAAAATAGTCATTGTGCATAGTGGTCTCTATGCCAGGTGAGAGAGACGGGGACTCTTTCTGCCTTAGGGCGTCCTGAAAGTCGTCACTCATCGCTTATTCTGTTGATTGCGGCTGTATTTGTTGGTATAAATGCTAATGAGCTGGACCCTAGTTAATCGATGTAACCTTAATAAGGTAAGTATCGTTGAACTGTTGCTTTCAATGACAAAATGATACAATGACAAAGTGAATCTAGTGCTTCAATTATCAGTTGAGGCCTGTGTGTTGCAGGTTAAAGACCGACTGCGGCTATCTAGAGCGAAAAATTATTTAGATTGGTATAGTTGTAGCGGGAGTAGTCGATCTATGACAGCTATAGTATGCTGATCGCCTCTTTTTACTTGAGTTTACTTGTCTGTAAAAAGAATGGAGTCCAACACCCGCAGATAACGAAAATCAAGAGAAAAAAAAAAAAAAAAATAAAAAATAAAATTAGGCGAACAAAACAGCTCGTGCAACACAAAATAGAAATAATCAAAGGAAATTTGTGTTAAGCGGCTCGTCCCAAATCAGTGTATAGTTAGCTCTAGCCTGCAAGTTCGTGTCCGCGGCATACTAGAAAGATCATCCGAAGATTGCCAATGTGAGCCCCATGCTCCAATTCGAGAAACGCAAACTAATTGTTGGTGCGTAAACTGAAGGATGGAACAATGTGTTATAAGTTGCTTTTGTCCCAAAATAATTTTTTCTTTCTGGTATTCTCTCTCTCTATTGGGGGAGGTTGGACCCGTAGCAATGGTACATTATTATTCCCAGGGGCCCAAAGCTGTCACTTTTCTGCAAAGAATCTTTATGAACAAAATGCGTCTTATGGTGTTCATTGTGATCTTATCTTTTTCATTAGTAGAATCTGGTGATCAGTTTGGAAAGTAAAATAGCCCTTTGTGCATTTAATGCACCTGCAAAACCTGTTCGTTCACTTGCTTTGCTATTGGCGTGGCCTTCCTTCCCCCCGCGGGGATAAAACACCTTTTCGGCTTGGTGCGACCTTCAGTTTCAGAGCCATCCAATCCGTTTTCGTAAATGAGTTCGGACTTGCTAAAATCGGGCCACCCCGTATATAGACTTGCGGCGTTAAATATCCTGCCTGGGCACCTCTATAAGCGCAGGTATACCGTGCTACAAGATAATTATCGTGCGCTTGACATTAAATTCCGACCATTTGGATATGCCCAAGCATCCGGCTGACACCAGCCTTTTCGCACTGCTGCAGCGGAATAATATTTATCTCACTTCCTACTTCATTTAGTTTTCTCTTTTCTATTTCTCCTCCGAGACTGTATATATCCATCATTACTCCTCCTCGCCCTTATCATGATCATCATCACCATCACCATCACCATCATCATGATGATCATCATCATCGTCATTCTCTTCTTCGCTGCCTTCACTCTCTTCAGCATCTCTCAACCATTCAATCCATTTAGCAGCTTTGTCCCTAACGGCTCCCATAGCCTTAGATTCGTCACTATCCCACCAAAGATAGACGTTGTCTTCCTCAATGACCTCTTCGTCATAAAGTATTACTAGGATATGTAGCAAAACCATTGAGCTGTATTCCTCGCTTAATTCGGAGCAAAGTTTCTGTATTATCATCAGTAAATCAACCTGGTCGCCATCACCAAACACTTGCCTCTTAAACAATAGTGACCATTTTCTGAATATTTTTTCGACAGCATCTCTGACTCCCAAAGTCTGAGTCTCAATGAAGTGGTCCACTCTTTTGATCATTGCTGTGCAGGTGGCTTCTCTCACTTGGTGGTAGCTGACATTCATACTCATTCTCAAAGTGTTTAATTCCAACAAAGCAGTATCAATGTCATGGTTGTTCTCCATTGCCCTATCAACGGTAGCAATAGCCTCCCTATTAAAGTCCTCCTCTTCCTCCTCCGACAAAAAGGCGCTAGCAGTAGAGTGTGTCCTCTTCTTTCTCTTATTACTATGGTGAACTATTGTACTGGAGGCAATTGAAACATCAGAGAGGTTGAGTTTAGCCATCTCATAAACCATCCCTCCATATGCCTCGTCTTCTTCATATTCAAAGCCAACTCCATTGGGTCCAACGGCGGCTACATCCCGAACTCTGCGAACTGGTTCCTCTTCTTCTGCTTCGGCCTCTGTTTCCTCATTGTCTGAACTTTCAAGTGAACTTTCCACACCTTCTTCACTATCTTCTTCTTCTTCATTTTCGTCTTGTTCCGAAAGGGATAATTCCGTTGTGCTACTAGTAATGCTGCTGCTGTCAGAAGATAGTACTGGCAAATGCTTAGGCTTGGCAAATGGTGTTTTCACAAGTTTGGTTCCTTTAGGTATTGACATCTCCTTGTCGACAACAACCTCAAATCCGATGACACATCCCGAATTTATCTGTGAGTGTTCCTTTATAATGGCTCTGTTAGCAACTATCGAATGTCTAACTATACAGCCATCTTCAATACAAGCTCCATCCCAGATATACGAATTATCAATAACGACATTGCTGCCTATTTGACAGTTTCTTCCGATGACAGAGGCCTCTATTTTGGAGCCATCGCCAATAACTGTGTCTGCTCCAATAACAACTCGAGACTCAATTTTACAAGACTGTGACAATCTAATATTTTCCTCTTTGTAAATGTGTTTGGACTCATATGAATATGTCTGATCTTCAAGTAGATTTCTCTCTGGAACAATGGGGTAGCACCACCTTTCCAAAACATCCTGTGAAATTCCGTCATATGTTTGCCAACTCTCAACCCTGGCTGCATAGTCTTCTTCGGTGATATAAGCATATACATGCTTGCTTAAAAGATCGCTGCTTAGAACCCCTTTGATAAAATGTGCTCTTAGAAACTGGTAGTCAAAGTTCTCCTGAAATAATGAGGGAACCTGGGCTGTACAGATATCCAAGTGGCAATCAATGAGATCATTCTTGATTGCAAACTCTCCAATATTTTCAAGCACTTCAGGATCGATATTAATAGAAGTCTTTTTTCCGTTAACAGATGGAATATCCTGGTAATAAAGGCATCGACTGGTTTTCTGATCCATTATAAAGCAGGCAGGCTCGATCATCGACCTTGATCTATGAAGGGGGGATGCTTGCTTAAGCACCATGGTACTCAAGTAGTCCCTATCTTTTTGCTTATACTGTCTGTGAAGAGTCAAAGCTTTATTCAAATCCATATTTGTGATCACATCACCAGAGACAAGGATGAAATCATTTGTAATCAATCCTCTGGAGTCGATATCCCTCATTGCATCTCCTACCGATCTAGACTCCACCGAAAGAATTGTATGTATCTTCTTTAGAGGTGACGAAGGTGATACCCACTTCGACTGGTCAATGTACTGTTGTATCTGATCTGCATGTGCAGAACACATCAAGAAGACTTCACTGACGACGTTGCTCTCTGCCAAAAACTCCAATGTGTACTCAATCAACGGCACATTTGCCAACGGAAGTAAACATCTTGGTTTAACATGGGTCAAAGGCATAAACCTTGTTTGGAAGGAGTCTGTCAACACCAATGCCTGATACTGCAGTTCATCGTCCACTTTAATCTTTGTCATTCTGACTGCCTTTAGCTGGCTCTCTATGAATGTACTACACTACGCTCTCAGCTACAAAATGCGCGCAAAAATTTCATCACCTTCAAAGCTTACGAGAATTATTGTGTCACTAAGCGAGGTGCTCAGATGAATCGAAAAGTAAGTAGGTTAAGATAACCCCCATACAGGTAGAGACCACGAAGAATAGAAAAAAGAAAACAAAAATAATAAAAAAGGATAAAAAGACATATGGGGAACATACCGCATTACTGGTGGAGCATCACAGCTACTGACAGATGATTCATACATTCATTAAGAACCCACGCAAATTCGGATGACCGCATATCCAAATCGGCCTTCAGCATTCCAATTCACTGCTATAGTGCTAGGCAGAAGACAGAAATTACAAGGCGCTCACAATCTGGTTGCAAGTACTTCGTCACTGCAGAGTTTCTGGAGCAGCTGAATGCCTCAAAAGTTGCCAATAGCATTCGGCTCTTGACGTCACCTGCTTCACGTCATCTTGGGCTACTCCGAAGCAAGCGGTCTTCCTCACAGCATTCAAGTGTCCCGGGCGCCTACTTGCGGATTCCAGGTAAAAAAATAAAAAAACCCCGGTGATTCTTAAAAGTCGCTCGGGACCGGGGTGACCACGCGGTAGAAAGAGATGGAGATGAAAAAAAACAGCAGCTCGGAGTGCAAAATCGGTAGAAATTTTTTCAGCGAGTTACTGTTTTTGGGGTAAAATATGGGGAAATACAATGGCAGCCGAGTGTGACTCAGGATGTGCGCATGAGAAGTTAGCCATCACGAATCTGGAAACTGCTATCTATTTTCCACGTCTTGACTTTATAAATATCGGCCATTTTTCCACATTCAACCCTCCTTTGGCTGATCTAAAAGCCTGACTTTTTTTTCTGTTCTGCTTTTATCGAAACTAATCGCTAATCACTAATTACAATGACTGAAATCAACAACGTTAAGGAAGAAGGTGTCTACAAGGCAACCGAATTCTACACCAGTGACCGTGGCAACAAGTTTTTAAGTTTGGGCCAGGTAAAGAGGGGTCCTTTTGTTATTCCAAACGTTTCGCCGGTCACCGAAGCATGGAAGGCCTCGCATGCCACAAAGGCTTAAATTATCAGATTCTACATTGAGGAATGTGCCCATCGTTTTCTGTTGCATATAAGTAAATAATATAAATAACACATCGAGTCCAGATATCCAATGATTGACAGTAGACTATGCAGGTGTTGAGAGTTGGCACCCCCCCCCCCCCTGCGCCCCCGCTTTCCTGCACTTGGGCCGTAGTTTGAGTGCCAAGCTGTATATGGGGGTAGAGAAATATCGGGCATGTTGCGTGTGGTAAATATAGTTGTCGTGGGCTTGTCAGCGAAAAGTATGGAAGCCCTACCGACTATTGCACATGGACTACCTAGCCGATGCATCGATGCAAATGTGTACTGTTAGATGATTTCTACGTTAAGTAGAAGTAAATACACAGCGCAAACTTTTTATCCAAAAAGTCTTCTGTGAGGTGGTTCTAATCTCTCTCTCTCTCATTAATTATGTTATAGTTAGCTGGCCTCTTGGCAGTCTCAGGTGCCCGGCAGTCGCGCATTTTCTATTCTCTTTGCACGTGCACGTGACCACGCAGAATTCATCACCATTCTGTGTTACTAGATTTCTACCCCGGCTTAAGGTACCTTGTGCATCTTTTTTTCCCAGTGCCTTTGACACCCATATCACATGGTAAGCAGCAACTTATCTTTTCTATGAAACCAGAATCACTAACTATTAGTCTGATTACATTCAGCCTGACGTCCCATCTACAGGCGCTCAACCTTCTGGAAATATGGCCAGTCCAACGCCACAATCTACACCCAACACCCAGAGTACTTTAATTCCATCTACTCTATATCAGAGGCTCTCAGAGTCCTCGCATCCGGTTGCCTTACTCTTCTATCTTGGGTTTAGAATCTTACCGCTTTTGGTCTACATTTTTGGTTCATGGTTTACCTCCAATTACATACTCTTCTTCATAGTGACGATATTACTTCTAGCAGCCGACTTCTGGAACGTCAAGAACATATCGGGCAGGCTAATGGTCGGTTTGAGATGGTGGAATGAGACAAATGACGTCGGCAAATCCACGTGGGTTTTTGAAACCGCCGATCCTAACAGATACATCAACCCAATTGACTCGAAAGTGTTTTGGTTTTTGATCTACCTCACCCCCACTGCCTGGATAATACTCGGCTTCTTTGCACTCATCAAGTTCCAGCTTATTTCTTTAATCCTAGTTGTGATTGGTATTGTTTTGACTCTCATTAACGGAATGGCCTACACAAAGTGTGACAAGTTCTCCAAGGCCGATGAAGTGTTTGATTCTGTCGCAGGTAACTTCTTCAGTAGAATTAATCCCCTCCAGCGATTTTTTCCATCTAGCTAGTCTATTTGTGTATATATAAATATATTGTACTACGCATAAAACCCCTGTCCCCTAAGTAGTTCCTTCACCATTAATTTTCCTCATCACCAACTTGCTTTTAATGTACGACATGTGCCTTATCTTATCTGCAGGATTTGTAGCCTCTCCTCTCCAAACATTGTTTTCTCCAAGCAATTGTGACTCGGTCATTAACGGTTTATTTTCATCCGTGTATTTTATCAAGGTCTCTAGCTCTTCGTGATTATCGAATCCATCAAACACGCAACCTTTCAATCTTAAATCCTTGTAATCATTTTCTAATCCTATTGTTTCTGTCCAAATTATGTGTAGAATTATCCGGAAAATGTTAACGTCCAAGTCAATATCCCTGGAAATATTGGTCAATGCCTTCTTGAGTCCTTGAATTTCTACACCATTTGGAATCCTGCTGACAACTGGAATGGGATCAATTAAATTTCCAGCAGATTCCAACAATGCTCTGATAAAATCTGGGCGATCCATAGAATAATCAAGCAAGAAATCCCACAATTCCTTGTCGTTTATCGAATCTGTAAAACTTATTGCACGATGAGGATCTTTCAAATCATCAATGATCAACATTAATGCCTTCTTATTTTCCCCGACCTTGCTTAGCAAATAGACTAATTCTGGAATGCAATAGTTTGCCTCACAAACCTCAATTGCATTCTCGATCGAATAATTAATGTGTTTGCTTAGAAATTTTTCCAATTCTCCCTTGTTATAACGGGCGTAGAGCTTGACCATCTCATCCTCAAAGTTCTTCACCAGCAGTTTGTCATCTAATGCCAATTCTTCCAAATAAAGAAAGCTAATGCAATCTAAGTTGTTCTCATCAAGTATCCCAACTATTTTTTGTGGCAAAATTTCATGACTGTTCTCCACTAATATCTGAATATCCACATTCAACTTTGTTCTCAACCGTGTTATATTGGTTAACTCCTCTGGTCTGATTTTAATCAAAAGTATAGCAGGTAAATCCTTCAAGTACTTACTGATTAAATGGTGCTCATCAAGAAATTGGAGAACGTCTGGGTCTCTCAATTTAATCAAATGCTCAACACATTCCTTTGGCTCATCTGTCTCAATGCACATATTGATGTAAAGCATTCTGAGCTTTGATATAGGTGATTCCAGATCAACCCTTTCCTCAGCGGTGTGAGAATCATCATACATTTCTAAATGGTCCTTGACTTTGGCAACCAATTTTTCTATATCAAACATATGATGGTCCCACTTATTCACAAGCTCGTTTACCTTTTCGTAGTCATGCTTTACAAGGAAATGATCAATGAACATGTCATAGTATTTTCGGTCAATGTAGCAATCTTCAAAGCTGAATGGTTCAATTGGGACGTAGTCCACAATTTTCTCTATCTCCTTTGTTGTAGTGAAGATATCGATCCAATTCTTCCATTGTTCGCACACCATTTGAACATACTCTTTATCACCTGCCATCTCGTCATTGTTTATTTCTAAAACGTCACCCAACAGTCTTCCTGCCTTATCCCACTCATCTTCAGAAACGTATTTATCAACTTGTTTGATTCCAATTTCTAGCCTCTCTGTTTTATCTAACCAGAAGGCGCTCATATTCCAGGCGTCTAAATATCTACCCTTTGCATTGTACCACGTCAATTTATCATGTAGTGTGAATTCTTGAACCACAACTGCATCATTAGCAGAAACAAGATACCATTTCGTTGGGTCGGTCTCGGGGGAGTATTGATATAAATGATAATCGTTAAGACCTAGAGTGGAATAGTTTTTTAAGGCGATCTGATCGACCGACACATCCTCTAATGTCATTCGATCAACAATTTTCAATTCTGGCGGTTGACCTATCATTCTTCTTGGACCTGATGCCTGACTTGATGAGTCTAATTCCTTGGGCATCAAATAATTCAAAATTAATAGATCGTCCTTAAACTCGGATATACCTGCGATAAGGGTGTCATCTAATATCGTATGTTTTTCAATCTCTATCGACTTTTCTTGGACCGGTATGATAAAACTTGAAGCGGCGGAGGAAAGAAGTTTGGACACAGGTACAGAGCTATGGTGTTCTGGCCAATTAATTCTTAAAACCCATACATGATTTACCCAGGCAATCATCACCTGGTTGTGGTCCATCACATGAAATTTAGGCCAGTACATCTCTGGACGTGGAAATCCTACAGGTAGTGGTTCGTTTAAGATGGTCTGTCTCGTTGTAACCTGCATTGAGTGGATACCCGTATCGTTAGTCCAAATCACCATGTCATCAATCGACTTTATCATAGTTATAGGGCCGTGCTTCTCATCTAAAATTGTATCTTGTCTCTGTCCAAGCCACCCTCTGGTTGAGTATGTCAGCCTGCCACTGGTACCACCCGAATAGAAAGATTTGGTGCTTTTATATTTTCTGTCAAGAGCAACCGCATGAATTGGCCGTTTAAAATCGAATTTTAGGATGTCAGTCGAATCCAGAATGGAGCCTATCACCACAGTTCCATCCATTGATCCGGAAGCAAAATATTCGCCGTCAGTATCGAGAGATAGGATTGAAGTCATATGAGCTTTGAATGTTCGGATCGGAACAAAGTCAGGCCTGCAAAGATGTATAATTCCCGAGTGGGTGGCAAAAATAAAAGCATTGTCACTAAATAGGCAGCAAGAAACAGGGTCTTTGGAGAAAAACTGCGGCGGTAGCTGATGGAGTCTTGTATACTTAAGCTTAGGTGGAACTTCTTCAGCATCGGAATCGGTTCCTTCGTCTTCGGCCAATTCTCCGTCATCCAAAGTCAATTTATCACTCATGCCGCTTGTATCAGTCTTAGATGATGAACCCAAGTCCTTGCTTTCTTCGGATGTGGTCTCATTTAATGTTTGCAGATCCTTGCCCTTAGACTCATTATGTTCACCAGCCGAATTTTCTTGAAGCGTAGCAAATGACTGCTTGTTGCTGAGTGTGTTTCTATAATGTCCTACCAACTGCACATCATCATCCTTATCCATTCTTATTATTGGGTTTATCTCAGAAACGTTGGATTCTGTTGTGTCGGCATCTATTCCCTGTTGGTGTTGATCAAGAGTATCAAGTGTGGTATCAAAGTCAACTGTCGTGTCAACAATCTCATCTGTGAATTGATGGCCGGAATTGCCATCTTTATTAGTATTTGTATCCTCTTCCATCGACTTCTGGTTTCTATCTAGATTCATCTTTCATCACACAAAAAAGAAGGTACTTGTAAATTGTACGGTTTGTCCTTTCCTCCACATCCAACACTCCGTATCTAACTATACAAATTTATTCCTCCGTTTCGCACTGCCACATTCTGCGCAGAACCTAGAATTTTTACACTAGTCGATCTTCATTTCTGATTATTCTTTCTACGGAACCATTCAAATTATTGCTCTATAAATAAGCATGGCCAGGGCTATAAGAGGGAGTCTAGTACAATGCGATCCATCCATAAAAACGTTGATTGTTAAAATGGACACAGACTACAAGGACATTGTCATAGAAGAACTTGATGACACCCATCTTCTAGTGAACCCTTCTAAGATACCTTTTGTGAAGCGAGAATTGAATCGGATTCTTTCGAAGAATATGTACAATCCAGACGAGGAGATGGTATGAATAAAATAAACTATTGGATATGGCATGTTTATCCGCAAGTCGGTTGGCAATAGTTCGTCTTTACATCATAGTCGCATGGGCCGAAAAAAAAAAGTTCTTTTTCCGTACTATTTCTTGTAATATATCTTGCTTTCCTACTCTATCTAAGAAATTTTGCTACACACATTCTTCTCTCTGTCTTGTACACTCCATTAGTCAACATTATCCTCATCGCTAATATCCTCAAGTGTTCCGTCGTCTTCACTCACACTGTCAAGGTTATCTAGCATCTCAGATACCGTTCCACCCCACATGGAGATTATGGCCTCCACATCAACTAGATTTTCAACATCTGGTGAATCCTCTTTACTCGCATTATTGTAGAAGTTCTCATACTCCTCTATGACAGCATGCTGCACGCCATCAATTAGATAATAAATTGTTTGCTGGTCCGTGATATAATCCTGAATTCTAGGTCCTAAGCGAAGGAGCTCGCTGTTCATTGTCTTTATAAAGTTTCCAACTGCCGTTTTCAAATCCTTTGGATTCTGTAGAGGCACAATGAATGGTAATTTAGCCTTTTCGATAAACTTATGAACGTAGTCTCTCAAGGTAGCTTGAATTTCGGCTTTGCAATTGTAGAAATCATTCACAACCTTAGGCAAAGCTGCAAGCAACGGATTGGAGCTAACAGCATCCGTCAAGATACCGCCATGTATACCATGCGATTGATTATTTCTGCCCAATATTTGTTTATAAAGTGCGGATAATCCGCCAAATTCAACTGTAGTCTCTTTGCTGCTGTGTTCTATATCAAAAGCTGCGATATAACTCTTCAGAAATATTAGACTTCTGATCTCATAAAGATCCGATTCTGACGTCGATAAACCATCAAAATTCTGCTCTAATGATACTATTGCAAGATGAACCACTGTGTTAGCTAAGTCATCGAATACTGTCTGG
Source organism: Allodekkera sacchari (assembly GCA_030565225.1). Classification (NCBI taxonomy): domain Eukaryota; kingdom Fungi; phylum Ascomycota; class Pichiomycetes; order Pichiales; family Pichiaceae; genus Allodekkera; species Allodekkera sacchari. The sequence goes on from JAJMBG010000010.1 coordinate 211,781, forward strand.
TTGACAAGTTGATAGATCTTTGTCAAAAGTTTGATGCATCTAACGATCGGTGGATATACCATCCGATCATTCATAGGAATATCTGAGGTACCAATGCTGGTAACACTGCTGTGCTTCGTTGGATTTGATATTTCAAGCTCTGAATCGGTCTTTTTCGGATTCTTCCTATTCTCTATAGTCAATTCTTTGCCAGTTCTTTTATACCTGACTATTTTGTTGTCGATATATCTTCTTACCTGGAACACCAACCGGGTTTGAGCATCTTCAAGTATCTGTTTGAAAAGTTGTACATAATCTATGTCAGCACTCAGATATGTTTTGCTGCCATCCATGTCAAAGTAGCCTTCAATTATGCTTATCGACTCACATAATTCGCCAATATTGGCTTCGTGAATAATCCTGTTTCTAAGATAAGAGTAGAGCGGCTCAAGTAGACTGGAAAAAAAGGTGTTCATTGCAGTGACATTATCTGAGTTATCTGCATCTGCATCGGAGATAAAGAATATCTTTTCAAAGACTACCTGTTCTTTTTGGATCATTCTGGTGAAAAAGAGAAGTTTAGAATGTATTATCTGACTCAAGGTTTTGCTGTCATCCTCCTTATTCGTGAGTTCAGGCTGAATAAGATAATTCAAGAGGTTATGTCGGCTATTATAGTACTGGTTGTAGCAATCGTTAAGCAAGCCAAAGTATTCCTCTGTCGAGCAAGCCCTCGTATAGATTTCGGCGAATAGAGAATTGATGACAGCGCAGTCCTCCTGGAACTTCTCATAAAGCATTGCATCCAAAATCACGTTTAAAGTAGTTGGCTGGTCTGTCTCAACTTTAGAGATCCTGGCACCTATGTCGGCTTCGACGTCCTTAAATTTTGATGTCACAAAATTGCGAATCAAGGTTAAGGCACGGACAAGACACTGTTGGAATCGAAAGCTGTACATTTCAATCTCTCTAAATTTTGCATTCTCCTTATTGTTCACGAATTCCAAACAGTGGTCTAACTTCTTAAGTACTGTGTCCTTGAAATCCTCTCGAAGGACAATCGAACCAGAACTGAACGTATTTAATGTTTGAACAATTGGATCCAATGACTCCAATATTTCTAGTCTTGAAGAAAGATTACGATACAAAGTATCCAACTTTTGAATCTTGTTCATTAGGGTCTCAGACTTCTGCTGAAACTCCATCGTCTGCATAATAACTGTATCATTAATATCGATCAACCTATCCAGGTCATTTACAATTGCTGAAGTTTGTGTAATCAATGCATGGTTATCCATTGATGTATATTTCAAGAACTCCTTGAATTGATATGCCTCTTCTAGCTCGGCATCCTCTAGTGCCTGCTGGTCTGCTGGCTCTATTGCTAAGACGCTTTCATATTTCGATACTTGTTTGTTCCAAAGGTTAACCTTCTCTATTTCCGTAAGTGGTGACAATATTGCTCCCAAATTTCCTGTTTTAGCATCATACATCTGGTCCATTGTGTACAAGCAGCAGAATGAGCTGGCTCTTTTTTTCAAAGAATACTCTAGTTTACGTTCCTGCTCAAGTTGCAAATGTGTGTCGGAGATCGGAATGCTCAAGGCAATAGACTCCACCATCGATCCTGATCTGCCTCTTCGGCCTACATGAGGTTCATGAACTGTACTTGCACGTCTCCGCATGGCATTCTCTGATACAGCTGTTCTAGTATGTTGTACGCCGAAGCGATGAAAGATGTCCGCGCTATATTGGGTGCGTCGATATTGGGATGAAGTGGGAGAAATATTTCTTGTGGTAGGTGAGATAGAAGATAGAAGATCATACATTATCCATTCTATTTTTTATGGATTGAAATCGCTTTGTTCCATTATGATTCCTTTCAACTATATAGGACTATAAATTTTAGATTTAGAACTTGCATATTGCTGTTGTTGTTGTTGTTGTTGTTGTTAATATTCGCCTACGCACCTGATCTTTATCTTTATCTTTATCTTTATCTGTTACCCCTACCCTCAGTTTCCACAGAAAACAGACGTGATTAATTCTTAAAAATCAGTCACAACAGCCTTACTCTAATCTATTATTCTTCCATTATTCATTAGATTCTGGATCACTCAAGATTTCTATCATCTCCGGTAGCTTTTGGTTAAATCTCAGCGTCCATTTGTACATCCATTCCTTTTTTCCTCCATCATATGCCCAAGACAGGTCAATGGATGTCCCAAATTTACATCCGAAGCTTCTAGTCCTAAATCCATCGCGTATAATGGCATCGCTCTTAAGTAAATAGTAAATTAGGCTATTGAGACATTCCGGATCTAGTCGTCGTAGCACAAATCTCGCAGCAACCAGATCGCTCAATGGTATCAACTCTAGAGAATAGTAGATCATGGCACCGAGGTCGCGTCTCAACCTGTCGCAGTACATTTTCTTGTCATAGATAATCTCAATTCCAGAGATAATCTTCTTGATATCTCGTTCCTGCTGGTTCACGGCAAATTTGATGAGATTCTTGACAAACCGACAAATCTTGTTGGCTTTAACCACATGGACAGAATTTCCAGATTTTATAATACCCATAGACGTGTAATAATCAATCACTAATTTTTCGAGGCTACTTTCCTGCCCAATTGCTCTCAATATCGTGCTGGCCTTGTCGATTAGATCATCTTTGGGTACTGTTAAAGCAACATTTCTACTCAAAAACTCCCATATCCTCACATTCAAGTTGAAGCACTGAATCTCTGTCATTTTGTTTTGCAAAGAATTATGCTCTTCTGAAGAGTCATCAATAACTCTACATTCTGCCTCTTCCTGATCTTGATTGGCTTCAAACCGCCAAGGACTCAGAAGCCTGCATCTCACCATCAATGCGGTCTCCCACCAGTTCACTTCCGTGCGAAAATCTGTCTTGTCTCCAACTACCTGTAGCAAATCTGCATGGATCTCCAATGATCTGTTGAATGTACTGATGTGGCCGTCCACCTGGATCAACTTGTCAAAATTTCTATCGATTGACAGGTGGTTACTGAGGTATAGCATACGATTCACCTTGACAATAATTCTCGACTCACTAGAGCAATCGTACATCTCAAGAAAGTGAACAATATTACGATCACCTTTCCAGTCGGTGGACTCGTGGAACCGTTCAAAACAGATTCTTCCCAAAAGAGACACCTTTCCGATAGGATAGTTTCCAAGAATCATCAGCTGACTCGATCCTTTAGGTTGCTCGCCTCCCATATAATGGTAGACACAAGACAGAGGCTTCGTTCTAAGAATGTCCTTAATGAACAGCGGCAAGTATCCCCTGTTCTTGTCGTAATTCAACGTGAAACATGAATGGAATATACCGGGATCATAGAAGTCAACTCCGTCCTTTCTAAATCTTATATGATTCTGTCCCGGAGCAAAGTCCACACTCGACAGTTGCTGAAGCTTTCTTCGGGCTCTCCGCAGCAGCTTCTCCTCATTTTTCATTGCCCCATGCCTCAGCGATTACAGAGTTACAATCAAAGGAAACAATTAGAGAGAGATAGGCACTCCGGGTCGCGAGAATCTTTCTGATAAGAATAAGTGCTATTGTGGTTAAGGAGGACCGAAAGAAAGACTGGAACCAAAATCATATGTAAATGACCGGATAACAAGCTCGAAAGCAGGGCTTTTCTGCCTTGTTTTGAATGCCCTGGGTTGAGAAGTATATAGAAATGCGGATATATCAGGCAATAAAGTCAATGCGCTCTCTCTTTCCAGAGTATCTCCACTCTTCTTTATCTTTGCTGGTTCTGCTGGTGGTTTTCTTGTTTCTACGTTCAAAAGGATGAGCATCTGTTACCTACTTCTGCTACCTACTTCGGTTACATACTGCTGTTACAGACTGCTGTTACATACTTTTGTTACACGCTGCTGTTACATACTTTTGTCACACGCTGCTGTTATCTACTCCTGTTACCTACTCCTGTTACATACTCCTGTTACATACTCCTGTTACATACTCCTGTTACATACTTTTTCCCCGAGAGTCCATTCAAAAATAGTAAGTAGTAATTCATCCAAATGTTCTTCCGCGCTATGAACCTGTCTACATGCTCTAAATCGCAATCTTAAAATATGGCGTAAGATGGGCTAGATGTTCTCCGAAGTCTCTCCCTAGATTTTCCGACAGCAACAGATGGATCAATTCCGTTTCTTCGAACTATCTTCTCAATTCAAACCCTGTGCTACTTTCTCTCTTAGTACCTACCCTGTTACATCTACACTGCTTCTCATTACCACTAGGCGCACCGGTTCCACCTCTTTTTGTACCTGCGGTAAAAACGTTTTGGAAATTTTTTTGTTAATCTAGCAAGCCGCACACGGAAAGATTGCTCGGTCATATGCGATATTGCTGACTACCTAACTTTGAAAATTTTACTCCCAAAAAGGCTGCTATCTCTTAACACTTCAGTTGCAATCGCCTATTGAGCTCTAATCAAACGCCGATATTTCGGGAAACTCGTCCGGTTTTATCTATATATAGTGTGCGATAAGCTAATTCATATACTATTCGCTTTATTTTGGAAATAAAATACTGCTTTATTAATAGTTCACTCCGCTCAATCGTATCATCATGGTTTTTGTTCCCCCAATTACCTGCCATATTTTGGATACTGCCCTCGGCACTCCCGCCGCTGGTGTCAAGTGTGATATCAGCTATTTATCTACCGGAGACGAGAAGAGATCTGTTCCGTTCGCTCAATCTATCACCAATGCAGATGGAAGAGTTGCCCAGTGGACTCCTACTTCCAATAACTTGGGATTCTTCACAAATAAAACTGAATGGAGAAACTTCCCAGGTGGTATTTACAGGATCCGTTTTCACACGCATGACTACTATGAGAAACGTGAAGGAGCAACCTTTTTCCCATTCATTGATATCACATTTGAGGTTCCTAGAATTCCAGACAAGCACTACCATGTGCCATTGTTGTTGAGCAACTTCGGCTACTCCACTTACAGAGGTTCATAGGCATAATCGCTGCCCAAGGCAACCGTTTCTCTTTTACTCTTCTCCGTAATGTTCATTAATTATGTGTACATAGAATATCTAGAAATTTGGTTCGCATGAGATAAATGCAATTACTGAAATTTTCTACTGTTATTATATAGTAAATTCCTGATTTACTAGTATCTTTAGTTTCTGAAAAAATGTGTGTACTGCCTGCTCAATTCATGCACAGGCATATCATATTTCTTGAACGTGTTCAGTTCCATTCGAATCTCCCTAACACGGTTAGGATTGGCCGCAAGGTAGGAATACATCTGCTTCAATCTGACGTTGAATCTATCATAATCCATTGGCGAATGAGTCTCATTTAAATATACCTTATCTGAGAAGCTCACACTTTTACGCGATTTTGACATTTCCTCACTTACAGTTGTAGCCATAGAAGATGTAGAGTCCCCATTGACACTAATGATAGAGACTGAATTCGAAGTAGATGATGAGGTAGACGATGCTGAGCAATGCCCGGCAACCACTTCGTTATCTGCTAACTTCTTCTTGATGCATGGATGCAAACTACCTTCAACCTTCAAAACAGGGCTCTTGGCCTTGAGCCCACTGATGACAGTAATATTTTTGTCGGAACCGAGCATGCATTTCTTAAGGTGTTCGCAATACCCATTCAAAGATTGTTCATCCACAGTACTTGTGGACTCTAAACCTGTGCCGGAAGAAACAATGGTTCCATGCCGACTTAAAGAACGCTTCTTTTCCAGAGATTTAATTCTAATACTCTTTTCTCTGTACAACTTGCAAGCACCATCCTTGGAATCTGAGATATTGTCTGAGTTAAAAAAAGCTGTCTCCCCGAGGCCAATAATGGTAGATAAATAATCCAAATCCTCTTCGCCCGTGAACAGCACATCCACATCTGCAGATGGAGGTCCACCGTCTACTTCTTTCTTCACGTGTTCCTGTGTCAATTCTGGTTCTCTTTTAGCTGAGTGAGTATCTGTATCCGATTCTATAGAGCTGTCTTCTTCTACAATCGGAGAGTTCACCACATTGCTGTCATCGCCGATCTCAAAACTCGAAAAATCTCCTAGACTATCTTCATCGTCACTCAAATCCACATTTAATGGCTCAAATTCGGCCCTTGGTATTTGATCAGACTGTGTCTCCTGAATGTCTTTAACTGACGTAGATTGCACTTGAGTGGAGCAATCCGGGGTCTCCAGCATTGGGAGTGGTAGTGGTCCTAACTTGACCGGAGTACTACGCACAGGTGGCTCGCTGACCCTTTTCTTTCGGGGTGATGACTTAACAGAAGATAAATTATAGCTGGAGGCCGAATGACGAAACAGCCTTTGGCGTAAAGAACCCTTAGAAAGTTTTGTTGATTGAGACATCAATGAATTTGTTGGCGACAACAATGCAGCATTTGATGAGGAAGATGAGGAAGATAATTTAAATAGCTTTCTAAACAAGTTTCCAATGGTTGAATGACGACGGTGCTTCGTTTTATCCTGGGCAGTACTTTGTAAAATGTTATCCTTCAGTTTTGGAATCTGCTTAACTGGTTTGTGCTCATTTCTGTCAGGCTCATTTTCACTTATAGAAGAGATAGGAGTTCCCTGTGCGACCAAAGAATTGTGAGATGTTGAGGATGATGAATGTTGGGCGCCTGATGATGATGATGATGATTTATTAGACCCTGAATGAGCAGACATTTCTGATAGAGCTGGGGAGGTAGGGGATTTAGAAATCGTAGGCACAGAAACAGAAGGGGATTGTGCATGTGGAAGAGTCGTGTGGCCGGCAGGCATCTCCACCTTGTCTGCTCTTGCGCACTGAGCGAGTTCCGGGGCAGTAGGCTTATGTGTCAAAGCATTCCGTTGTTGGCGTGGCATCAAATGTCTATTATCAGAATATATAACCTGGCCCTCCCCGTGCAAAAATGACGACTGCTGAGAGTGAAACTGATGTTTCGTGTCTGAAGGCTGAAAGCTATTCCTGGAGTTAGATCTTTGTCTGAATGAGCAAGTTGCCGGCCTGCGCATATCTGGTCTATGCGTTTCTGGTCTATGAATTCTGTGAGGCCTGCAACTTCTGTTTTTGGGAGTTTGACGTGGATGAAACACCTCACCATTTGGAAAATAAAATGAGCCATCACCGGACAAAGAAGTTAAAGATGTCATGCTATGCGTTCTGGACTGAGGCTGAAATGAGCTGTGTAGTTGCGATGGGGGTAGATGATGATAATGCTGTGGCTGGTATGAGTTAGTGGAGGTGATTGAGTTCGTCCTGGAGCCCTGTTTACTGTAGTTGTTCAGTACATAGAGCCTAGTGGAAGATCTTGGCAGTGGATTTGAAGATGTGAAACGCTCATCTAAACTGAAGAGTGAACTAGTAGTCATGTCCCTAGGAGACGAAAAAGACACGGATGTTGGGATTGATGAAGTAATATTATTGAGAGATAATGAGGAGGAGTTTGACATTCTTCTTGGCAGGCGATATAAGCCATTTTGATCGGATTCGGGATGGCAACGGTTACCAGAACTAATACGTTGGAAACAAGATGTGTGTGGATGTTCGATTCTGATGTTTCCCGTCGACCTGGAAGCAGTAATATGGGGTTGAAACGGATGGGTGCCGTTTGGATTCTGATGAGAGGCAGGCATTAATGGAGACGACATGCTAAACTAAAAAGGAATAAAAATGCGAAATTGAATGCAACAACACGAATATGCAAATCGTACAATAAAAGGCAAATGTGAAGACCAGTCAACTTGGCGTGTAAGATAATGCAAATGGTTGATGGACCTGTAAGGGGGTTAAAGGTCGTTATCGGCGTGATAAACGATGGTAAAGTCAGGTCGAGTTGGGTTGAGTTGGCCGACGATGATAATCAGTAGCGACAGTGGTGCTTGTAGGCAGGCAAGCAGGTCAATGAAAGAGTGTCTTGCTTGATGGTGTCAGACAGTGTATATTGGTGGCACCTTCCTCCTGTCAAAGATGGAATACTGAGGGCTATAGATAAACTCAGTAAAGTTGGTCAACTGGTGGCAAACAGGGGGGGCAACAATAAATAATAAAAATGAAAAAAAAAAAAAAAAGGATGAAGAAATGAAAATGAAATATGGAAGAATAATGAGAAAGAAAAAGCAAGTAGTAAGTGCAGAAGAAAAAGTTACAGGGTCAACTTTTCCTCCAGTCCGCTATGCGTGTATCTAGATTACTAGAAGATGAGGAAAGAAGAGGAGAGAAAAAAGCCAAAAAAAAAAATTACTAAATGCCAAAATATCCACAAGCTATTAATAGATTATATTGTGCGTGGTTCGGGAACACATGGACGGCTTTGAATACTAGTATTGTGTATATTGCAGGCTGTGCAAGCTGCCGGCAGATGCTGTCGCGCCAAACTAGGTTTTGACCGACAATTAAAAATAGGTAGTACAGGAATATTAGGGGGGGGTTAGTCCATACACAGCAAGTACTGCATGCAAAAGAAACGAGACGGTGCTGCTCCGCTCCGGCCTCCTAGGGGAATGAGAAGGCAGGCAGCCTTTGAGCTTGTCCAACGTTTCGGCATAGCCAGTAGGGCCAACCGGAATTGCTTCCTATCCCCATTCCAAGGCCTGTTCATAAATATGCAAATATAAATATATATGAGACCCTGTCTTTCGGACACTGCCAAACCAAAAAAAAAAAAAAAAAAAAAAAAAAAAAAAAATATTAAAATAAAGAAGTGATAGAGATGGCATGGATCCCTCGGCTTGCAGGATCCCACTTACTTGTTTCCTAGGCGCGTACACTACCAAGCCTTTTCTGAGAAAATGTGTACGAGCAGCGCGGTACCAATCGCTGCACTAGCTGGCCCTGTAATTTACTTTAGAATTCCGCAACCGATTTTGCCTGTAGCGTAGCATCCGTAAACTAGAATGAAAAAAAAAAATCAAAAATAAAAGAAAAAAAAAACAAAAAAAAATTCTGGAATGTCAAAGCATTGCAACTTCTCCCATATCTTGTGTACCTTGACTTTTTGACTTCTCATGTCATTCACCATTGGTTATTCATAGTCACCACCCTAGGTGTCTTTTCTGGGTCTCGGCCTCGGTCGCAGGCACTGGGTGGCTTGCTCGGCGTCTAAAGGCTGAGTGAGCGAGCGCTGCACAAAAGAAAAAAGATAGCAAACTACGCCGACCTGTGTCTGCCTCCAATTACAGATTCAAATCCAGAACATGAAGAATTTGGAAAGTTTAGTCTACTTGGAAAGGGTTCAAGCATAACTATCGAGGCAACCAGTTGGGTATAGAGCCGATTCAGATCTATCTATTCTTAAGGCCGTCAATGATATAATCTCCTTCGAAGCATTCGAAGCATGGAAAGAAGAAAGTATCCGCGCTTCCCGCCCGTTTTTTTTTTCTTTTTTTTTTTTTTTTTTTTGATTTGTTTTATTCTCCTGGTGAGTTACAAGTAGCATAGCTTCTATTCGGACTAGCCGGCGAATGTGTGGACTTTAAACGCTGAAACTATTTTTTAAAGGTCTACATATTGCTCAAGCCGACTGCAGTTCAATATCCCAACTGCATCTGAATTTACCAAATTCTACCCGAAAAAGCAGGAAGCCGTGATGGGTATTAGGCAATAGGCAATAGGCATATCGGAGTATTCTAGTTATTTCCATCGTTGCAGCCTGTCTTCTCGCGAGAACTGCTCTTCCCAGCACAGCCTTTGGCACCAGGAACCGTAAAGTAAAATCTTCTTCATTCAATAGGCGGTGCTCTATTATGCCAGTCATTTCTTCAAACGGCTTTTGAACCGAATTTAGTCTAGATTTGTGCCTACAGATACCTCATTGTTTTTCTATGTCACCATCATCGACTTCAATTCTTTATATTTTAAAATTTTGAACTCGTTTACAACCAGAACTTTCCTATCTTATCTTCTGAACAATTTGCCCACTAGGTACAGTACTGCCACCAATATAAGCGCTGTAGTAACGCTCTCATTTACCCTTTTGTCGTGAATATCACCTGTAGGAAGTCGTAACTTGAGGAAATTCTTAGAGAAGCCTTCGCAATCCCGAATATAATATGTTTTGGTTCCTTCCTGTAACTTGTCGATCCCCAATCGTCCTTTCTCGTTGTAAAAAGATTCTTTAATCGATTTCTTCTCGTCCTGGTCTACATTGCATTGCCAGTATAGCTTTCCTTTAGGCATCACCACCTCCTCAAAGCTTCCTAGTGGCTTTCCGTACCTTAAATGCAATGGAATATCAAAGTAACCCGAGCTGAGAACTTGTCTCTCATTCAATATTATGCTTAGGGAACCTCCACATTCATTTATTTTGTATTCTGGTAGCTCAAGGTCCATCCCACCATTGTGCACCTTAAAATTGTCGAATGACTTGATATTTCTCATTTGATACTTGTCCAATATGATTTGCTTCGGAACATCTAGCTGAAACATCAAACTGCACTGCTCCTCGCCTTCTGGTGGGTATTCTTCTGCTTCGGGCACCACATCCTGCTTTATCAAGTTCACCCTGTAGATTGGGTGCATGCCCGTAGGTTGAACTAATTCGTGTCGACTCAGGTAACCGTAAAAAGTCTTGTGCGATGTTGAAGGAAACACTATTGTAGGCACAAATTTAATCTGATCCTTTACTGGATGTTCTATCATCAGCCTCAGCCCTGAAATTGCAGCATTATACTCGTTCAATTCTGGCGATAATGAGTTAAAGATTCCAATTTCACGCACAATCCTGCCAGACTCCTGCTCCGAATATTTCTTGGCCACAACGATCGGTTTATTAACTTGATTCCAAAATAGAATCAGATGGAGCTCTTCACCCCGCTCAAGAATAAGTTCCACCGAATTAACAGAGCTTAATTCCGGAAGTATTATTGGAAGCTCTATATTATTTTTCACTATAGCGTTCCATAGCCTTAGGATGATTATTTCGCTGGACTCGTCGTAATGTTTTAAATCAAATTTCATATATTTATACCATTCCTCAAAGAAAATTGGATCCTCCTTTTCATGTTTCTGTATCTTCATTATATTTAAGAGCTCATCCACTAGCTTCCCAGAGTACTGTTTATATTCCTTGAAGCTGTTGACCTTCTGAGGAGCCACTTCAATGTTAATTCCAATCTCATTCCCGTTCTGCAAGTCGTCAAATGGTGTCTGGTAGGTCGTCTTGTTAGCACAATCCGAGAAATTTCCATCAACTTTAGCATTGAATCTTAAATCAAACATCTGAATAATCTTAAATAATCTGCTGAGCTTCGGATTGATTGCTTCAAGTGGTATGGTTATCCTCTCCTGTCTTGATAGTTCATATTTGCTGCTAGCTGGTATAATTATATCATTCTTGTCTTCTTTTACTTTTTTATAGAATCCCGGTGCATACCGTGCATCCTTCAAAAAGAATATTGATCTTTGTTCGATTGTTCCCATATCTACCTTATAAGCGTCGTCTACGTCCTGTTCTGCTTATTTTAAGTATCAGGTATATATATATATATATATATCAATCTCGCACTTGAATCTCAAATCTCATACAAAAGTGCACAGCCACAAAACTGCGACTATCTATCTATCTATCTATCTATCTATCTATTTGTCAAACCACTATGAAATTTAACTATGCATGTCAAATGAGACAGTGTTCTGAAAACCCTTCCATAGTATACTATTATCGCACCCAATATTTTATTAACATATTATAGAACTGCCTCAATGCTTACGTTTCTTGTGCTTCTTCTCTATTCTCCGTAATGCTCTCATTTCGTTCTTCATCACGCCATCCACCATCTTATACTTACCCTTAACTCCTCTAGGTCTTCCTTTAATGGCTCTGTTATTACCATTGGCAACAACTAATTGGACCTGCGGTCTAGTACGCCTCTTACTCATCTTTCTCACCATAGACTGAATATCGTGAGCCTTGTCAGCTTCCGATCTTGTTCCATCTTCCATTATCAACTCGGACTTCTTCTTGATCTTTTCCAATCTCTTAGCAGCCCTTAATCTCTTTCTACCAGCTGCCTCCATCACCTTTTTGATAGGGCGAGCATTTAGTAGTTTCATCTTTTCCTTCAGCGCCAGGGATGCCTCCTTTGTAATTGGACGATTGACCTTACTGTGTCTTGCTTCGTCTTCGACGAACCATGTTGGTAATCCATCTTTATCCCTGAATGAGTATTTATTGTATCCATCACTTATGAGCTCGTTCTTTGTCTTCTTACCCAAAGCCAGTTCATGAGCTATGGTCATTGCCTCTGTTGTAGCTATATCAATGTCCTTGCGGTGCTTAGCTTCCTCCCTTTCTTTAGACTCGTCTTCAGAATCAGTACCAAATTCTGAATCATCGTCACTTGCATTGTACTTGTTAGGAACAATCTCAAATCCTTCATCGGAATCATCATCGCTGCTACTGTCGGCTTCAGAATCGGATTTCTTCTCAACTTCTTCCTCTTTCTCGGCTACCACTGGTGGCTCGATTCTCAATTGCTTTGTCTGTTGCTTTTTGCTTCCATTAGTTGGAGCAATGTTCAGATCAATATCGTTGAATATAGAGTTATTGAAAAATTGAGCAGCCTTTGAACTCAATCCTCCCCTTTTCTTGCTTTGGATTGTTGCGATTAATTTGTTGATTGCTTCGTCATCATCACTATCCTCATCCTCCTCCGAATCCGATTTCATATTATCAGATGAAGAAGCATCGACCTCACTTTCATTTGCATCCTCCGTAAATCCTTCCCAAGGTTCACCATTGTCGCCACGACCGATCTTGGATTTGAGATGCGCATCCCTTTCTATTCTTCTCTCTTTGTACTGAGAATACATGGAGTCCAATTGATCTTCTAAATTATCAGTCACGTCCTCCGCATCTATAGTTTTAAAGTTCTTGTCTGTTGTATCGTCTTCCTTGTGGATCAGAACCATTGCTTTTCTACCCTTTGCCAATTTATCTAACTGTCCTGTTTTCTCAGCTGCCTTCAAGCTGAATAAACTCTCTGACCCATTTTCTCCTGCTTCGATACCAATTTGCATATCTGTTAGCATACTCATTTGCATCCTTTTGATTTCCTTCTGTTTTTCCTCTGCTTTCCTTCTTTTCTCTCTTTTCTGCTTCAGTCTCTGCTTTTCCTTCAACTCTGTCAATTCCTTATCAATCTTTTGATCCTCCGTCAACTCTTCAACTTCGATTAAATTTGTCTTCTCCTTGTCCTTGTCGTCCAATAAGCCAAGAGTGTCTCTGGCATGCTTTCTCCATTTCAAAAGCATTTTGAAGTCCTTCTTTCCCAACACTTTCAAATCCCTACAGCATTCATAAAACTCGTTGGTTGTATCCTTCATCTTCTTCAAGATAATCCATTCGGGATCGGACTTATCAATCTCAAACATCGAAACAGATCCCAACGTGTTAATCACATCATGTTGTTGTTTAACCCAGTCCATGAGTTTCATGGGATGAAATAATGTCCAATCTCCTTCTTCATAGCCTTCTCTCTTTCTTTTCTTAGCCGCAGGATCAAACACCTTTGCTTCATTATTTGCAGCACCGTCTGGGACCTCATCAAAAACCTCCTTTGGATCCAAAAACTTTGGATCAAGCTTCTTTGGGGCCTTGAATCCTTTACAAACAACAAAAATTTCGGCAGAAACATTACGAGAAGCCGGTGGTTTTGTTGCTTCAACTTTATCAAATAATTGTTTAAAAACCCAAATCAAGTTATTATAATCTCTTGATCTGAAAACTTTGGTGATGAAGTTTCCTCCTGGAACTAAATGCTCAACGGCCAAACGCAAGGCTTGTAATGTTAACTGGGACTGTGTGTATGCATCCTGGATCCAATTCAAACCAACATTAGGAGCACCATCATGTAACACAGTATCTGCTTTCCATGTCTTTAAATATCCTCTTAGCTTGGATCTGCAATCTTCCGTTGTAATATCACTCTGAAAAGTGATGCAATTAGGTAACGGTTTGATGGGAACAATATCAACACCCACAATCAGCGAGTTGACAGGACAAAGCTGCGATGCAACTTGGCACCAAGAACCAGGTGCTGCACATAGATCGACGAGCACCTTGGACTTTTCTAGGAAATGACCATATTTTTCATTAATTTGCAATAATTTAAAGGAGGAACGGGCTCTGTAACCTTTTTCTTTTGCTAAGAAGTAATATTTGTCTAAACGACCCTTGGCATTCTTCTTCTGAATTTTACCCATGTTGATTCGGCCAATTAGTCGAAACTACCCGTAAAGAAAAGATTCAGTAATAGAAATTAAATTAGGCAAAATAAAATTTTTTTTTTTTTTTTTTTTTATTTTAAATTTTTCAACTTCCCAAAGCGGCATGGTGTGCGAGAATGGATTTATTCAAGTTGGATAAAGCAAGCGTTATTTGGTTCAACTTTAGCCGAAATAACAACATTACTCTATGGTTGTAAGTACTCATTGTTATTGATATCTGTTTGGATACTAACTATTTTAGAAAGAGATAAAGCTACCTGAAAGCATACTAAAGCTGTTCCGGCCCAGGCTACCTTTGACATATATTCCGCCAATCGATCATCCGTGTGAAAAAAGAAGAACTAAGAGCGTAGAAGGTATAGGAAGCTTACTAAATGATGTCGAAGAGTACTCAAAGAAATTTAAGAATTACAAGAATGATGCTGTGAGTGAAATTCAGCTAAAAAAGGAGCAGCAGCGCAAGAACTCGGAAAAGCTACAGGAACAACTAGCGAAGTGGGACCCAGAGAAAGATCCGTATATATCTGGGGACCCATATGCAACTGTTTTTGTCGGAAGGTTGGATTACAAAGTGAATGAAATCGAGCTGACGGAGAAATTTTCCGCTTTCGGAGAGGTTGACCATGTGCGGGTGGTAAGAGATAAGTCTAACGAAGATAAGTCGAGAGGATACGGATTTGTCGTGTACAAAAAACCGCAAGACGCAAAGGTGGCCTTTCAGAGGGCGAACGGAATGGAAATTAATGATAGAAAGATTGTAGTTGACATCGAAAGAGGTCGGATTGTCAAGAACTGGAAACCTAGAAGACTTGGTGGAGGAATTGGGGGTCGTCACTACTGTCACAAGGAGAAGCGTACAAAAACGCCTGCTACCTCGAGAAATCCACTTTTCGGTCCACCTGGAAGTTACAACAGAGGTCCCAGATCTTTTCGTGGGAGAGGAGGAAGATATGCAGGACACAGGCCATCTCCAAGGTACTCTCAAAGGACATACCATGAAAGATCCCGTTATCGTGAAGACTCCCATTCTATGCGCAGCAACTATCATAGGGGCTACGGTACTGGCTACTGAGAACCTGCAGATACCATAGTAGATGAAAAGACACTTCTGAATCTGATTATCATCGGTCGGCGGATCTGTCTTCGCTCTCAGTCTACTCTTCCAACTCTTCCAACGTTACATAGGCATACATTTCACTTGTCTGTTACGCATGGATGGTTTACGGTCTGTAGAATATTCCTTCATCCTGCACCGAGAATCATCTTGAAGCTACACATCTTCATTTTTTATATGCGGGGTCGCATCGGAACTAGTCGAACTACTCAAACTACTCAAACTACTCAAACGGCTGTCCGTGATACTCCGTCGCTTTGCAGCACTTGCCACATTTCGATTCTTGTTCTATATTCGATATCCTCATCTTCCCATTATATTAATGTCATTAATGCAATGTACAATATTCCACTTATGTCCCAACGTCGATCGGTGCGTCGCATAATGTTTACATATTCCTTTTCTCAGTCGCCACGCCTCATCTAGAAAATCGGACAAGCAAGTGTGGCACATAATAACTATTTTTCGTAAAGGCAAAACTATTTTTTTTCTAACTGTATATTTTTCCTAGCTTTCTTTACACTAGTTTCAGTTGAACAATCGGTAATGGTAAAGGCCAAAGTCAAGAAATCCAAGCCCGAAAAGCTACCATCATCGAAAGTTGTCAAGCACTGTAAGAAGGGCTCATTGTTCGGCAAGATCAAGTGCTACCTCAGCTGCTTCTTGTTAATCTACTTAATCCAGCATATATACCTGACATGTCCTCTTGGAACTGAATTAGGCTCTCAGAATGAGTCTGATTTGATCTGTAAATCATCACATCATGTTTACACTTACTTGGAACCTTCGTTATCAACCATTCACGAGAAATATGTGCAGTCTCCGGTGAAACCTTACGTCGATTCTGTTACTGACAGGGCCGCTTATATCTATTCCACCACCGCTAAGCCAGCTCTAGATAAGTATTTGCCGGTTGTCGAAGAAGAGTGTGCCTGCCTTTCTGCCACTTTAAAGAAGCAATCCAAACTGTTGTGGGAAGCATCATGCTTTTACTCGAAATTGACTGCCAAGTACCTAGCAGTGAAGGCCTGTGAACTCAAAGACAAAGTTTCACTTTATTTCCGTGTGAATATTTTCCCAAATACCATTATCTACACTAAATTTGCATTGCAGAAATCTGCCTCTGCAATAAAACAACTCAGTGCTAAGATTTACGTCAATTACAAAATTTATGCTAGCCCAGTACTAGATAGGCTGTGGAATAAGTTCATGGAGTCCAAAGCAGGAAAGAAGTTCGAAGAAATAAAGAAAACAAGCACTTATAGGTATTGTGCCTATGTCCTCAACAAGGTTGTGATACTCTTATCCAACGTTGTTTCCTCTGTTTCAGAAGCAATTGGTAATTTCAAAAAGGAGGATCTAAACTTTAAATTATCATCTAAGTATAAAGAAATTGAACAAAAGAAGGATTTTTTGAAAAAGGAATTCAATAGAATATTTAGTGCTGATTTCAAGATACCTTCGTATGAAGATTTAGATTTCTTCAAAAAGCTCTCATCTTCGTCAGCCATGTCGGCATCAACTCGCATTCCTTCGACAAGTGCTGCTGAAGCTACAATGACTTCATCCATTCCAACTTCTGAGAAATATGAGGCCTTATTGAATGATGTCATTTCTAGTGCCGTCGAGGATTTCAACTCGCAGATAGCAGACTTACAGGCAATAACAATCATGGATGTCAAACAAAAAATTCAGCCAAAACTTCATGAATTGGGGGAACACGTTAATTCTGGCTACGGTGACATTCACAAGTTGTTGAAAAACATCAATTTAAAGATATTAGGTGATGAAGACTATGTGTCTAGACAAGATTATAGAAATGCGCTAGCTGAGTGTAAGACTTATATGGAAAATCTTGCTGATAGTATTGAAAAATCTCTTGAGGAAGAAAAGGCCGTCTACAACGAGAAGGTGGCCTTGATCAGATCTAATATCCTAGAAACTCTTGAAGATTTTACAAAGTCAACAATGGAAGCCTATTCTAGCGAAATCGTTGCCAAAGGAGATGATTGGACTGAGTGGAAGAAGTTTAAAGAAACAAAGGCCAAACTTTCTAATCCTAAGGATGAAAAATTCGGCGCTAAAGCTCCAAGTATTTTCTTTGAAATGAAACAGACGGTTAATGTTTTAATGCATGAGGGTGGAAATGTCCTTTCCTTGCTAAGAGCCAAAGCTAATTTGGAGTTTCAAAGCAGGGAAAAGGCTGAAAGAGAAGCAACAAAAAAGGAAACTGAAGATGCAGAACAAGGAGGAGAAGAAGAAGAAGAAGAAGAAGAAGAAGAAAAAGAGGAAGAGGAAGAGGAAGAAACTATCACATCCAAAATTTACATTTCTAAAACTGTTGTCGTTGGTGTTAATGCCTCATCGATTGAGAGCTCTGAGCTATCTGATGTTTCTGAGGAAACCTCTTCGTCCGCTTCCACAGTTTCACAGTCTGCTTCAGAACCATCCTCTTTGGGTGAATCTCCTAGTGATTCTCCTAGTGATTCTCCAAGTTCGGAATCGACTATCGTTTCAGAAATGACCATTTCAGAAGATGTCTCTTCTACATCGAGTGAAACTTCCATAACGGAAATAATGTCGAGTGAGCCAAGCATTGAATTATCCGATACTAGTTCTTTTACTGAGATGGATGAACAAGAGAAAGTAACAATCAATATTTGAATTGATTATTATTTTTCATTAGCTTTATAGGTAATTTTCTATACCCCTTTCCAATATTGCCTTTTTTGTTGTTGATGATCTTTTTAATAGAAAGTTCGTACTTATAATACTACTCCTTAATTTTTCATGCCATATGTACCCATATATAGACAGTAATATTCTCATAGCTCTTACTTAATGTTGGCCTTTCAAAATTTGATATACACAAAGCGTCAATACTCATAAATTCGGAATTTTGCTACCGTTACATCATTTATCCAAAGAAAAATAAAAAGACTTGAAATAACAAGTCACAAAACCGAATCAAATATATTGTTGTATTGCCTCCCACACCATTCCATACTATATGGGTAATGGATACCTACATCTTAATTCTAATACTGAACCAGAATTTCAATTGGAAAGAAAAACAAATTAGATATAGTATTTATAATATATATAAACATCTAGCTTTGTTATGTATATATATATTAATCTTCGAAGTCGAAAACGAATACCAAGGTATTTAGGGCCTCGACAATTCATGCTTAAACTCTTCAGATTCGCAATTAGTTGGCAGCAGCAGCCTTCAAAGAAGAAGCTCTTCTCTTTCTAATTTCTGCCTTCTCTGCCTTACGCTCTTGCAAACGCTTGGCCAATAATTGAGCATATTCTGCAGCAGCGTCTCTTTGAGCTTGAGCGTTCTTGATCTTGTTAGCCTTAAGAGCTCTCTTTCTTTGTAATCTTTGAGGAGTAACCAATCTCTGGATCTTTGGAGCCTTAGTGTATTTCTTGTCACCCTTGACAATCTCTCTTCTAATGACGTATTGTCTAACATCATCTTCCTTGGTCAAGCCAAAGAACTTTCTAATGTTGTTAGCTCTCTTAGGTCCCAATCTCTTTGGAGATTGGATGTCAGTCAAACCTTCGATGTCACTCTCACCTTGTTTGACGACAACCAAGTTCAAAGCAGCTAGGTCGTTACCGACGATGCAACCTCTGATAGACTTTCTCTTTCTCTCACCGCTTCTTCTTGGTCTGTAACATGTGTATCCCTTAGCGAAAAGCAACTTAACTCTGTTAGGGATCATAACACCCTGCTTCATAGGGAAACCCTGTTTATCGTTACCACCGGTGATCTTGAAGACGTAACCCTTGAATTCGTCGCTGACATCGTCACCATCGACTTCTTGACCCAATCTCTTGTCGTAGAAAGCTCTGAGTTTAAGCTCATCATCAATTTCGATGGCCTTTTGAGTGCCGTTAGCTGGATATGCGATATTTAACTAGAGAGGAAGTTAGTATTCAGATCTTAGTCATAATTCCATCAAGAAAGGTACAAGTATATGCTTCATTTATGTCGACTGTTAAGCTCTATTCCCTTTATCCTTTTTTTTCATACGTTAAAGCTAAAATTTGTTGTGAAACAAATCCGCCTTCCCTTTGAACCTTCCAGTTGGTGTCTATCTGCTTAAAACGAATTGCCACCTTTCCTTCTAAACGTATAGTATATACATACCTTCATGTTGTTATGTTACACTATATACACTCTATCAGCTGGTGAAAAGAGAAATCGTATACCTTGGGGTTCACGGGGAAGTTAGCTTGGAGAAAAAAATTCACCCACTACAATTTTGTGTGTAGGTGAAAAAAAAATTTTTTCACTATAGGAATAATACTAGCCCGCCCAAAAATGGAATAGCTTCTCAGCTGAAAAACTACGTTGGCGCGAAAAAAACCTGTCACAATGGGGTTTCAAAACCGCAACGGTGTGAGGTGTGTTGATCTGCATTTTACCCACGTGACCATGTTTGGATTGTGTAGGCCTTTGAGATAGGACATCAGATGGGAGAATCCCTAACATGCAATAGAAGTGAGGTCTTGTTCACATATGTCACAATTATTGTGACCTGAACAACTGTTGCTTTTAGCTGTAAGTTGCTGACAGTTCATAACCCTTATTTTGCTCTGTGTGATCAAACTCCCTACGTAGCCAGATTTCTTAATAAGTTTATTTTACATTTAATGTAACATCCGAAT
Organism: Allodekkera sacchari; assembly: GCA_030565225.1. Classification (NCBI taxonomy): domain Eukaryota; kingdom Fungi; phylum Ascomycota; class Pichiomycetes; order Pichiales; family Pichiaceae; genus Allodekkera; species Allodekkera sacchari. Next base: position 231,817 of record JAJMBG010000010.1, read on the forward strand.
ATGCATAGTTCTCGTCAACCATCCTTTACTTTTTACTCCCAGGTTGATTTTCAGTTCTGTTTCTAGATCCATCTACATTCGATCCAGCACCAGTAGTACCACCATTCCCGGAACCAGGACCCGAGCCGTTGTTTACTAGGGGTAAGAGATGGGGGCCGGCAGAAGGTAAGGGCGTATTTCCTGTGCCCATAGGAATAGACCATTCTTGATTGTAATAAACATTTGGTGAAGGAAATAAATCCATGTATTTGGACGCAAGACCTGATGGAAGAGATTGCGCATCGTTAGAATTCTGGTATTGAGCGAATTGGTTCATACCAGCACCTGCACTTGCAATGTTATTAACATTTGTGTTCCCAAGAGCTGATGTTCCAGTTATACTGCCGGAACGACCAGTAACTTTCTGCTGATACCCATTATAATACATTGCTGAGCCATTGCTTGTGATCGAGTGCTGAGCCTGACGCTGTTGCTGTGCGTTTCGAGATAGTCTTTGATTTTGTTGTTGTTGCTGCTGTTGTTGCTGCTGTTGTTGTTGTTGTTGTTGTTGTTGCTGCTGCTGTTGTTGCTGCTGTTGTTGTTGTTGCTGTTGTTGCTGTTGTTGTTCCTGTTGTTGTCGTTGTTGTTGCTGTCGTTGTGACTGCTGCTGGGATGATTGAGAACCAGAAGGTATAGGTATTCCGGCCAAAACAGGGGTAGGGAGTAACTGCATAGGAGACATCTGAGAAAAATTAAATAATCCATGTGGTATTGTTGCTGAAACAGGTGTAGAAGTTGCTGACTTATTGTTTCCACTATTACTATTACCCACACCACTTGTGTTCACTCCTGCAGCAATGTTGTTTCCACTACCATAGTTTCCTGAATTCGAATCAAATGAGTTGTGTGTATTTCCCTGAGATAAAATGTTCAATCCCGGCAGGAATGAGCCTGTAATTGGTGTAGTTGAACCATTAGGGATTTTAAATTTCCTGTCTCTAGATGAGGAGGCCAAAGGGGTTAATCCCATCCCTTGATTTCTAAATGCGCTTAGAAAAGCAGAGGAAATTCCGGCACTCAGCCCATTATTAACGTTTGATGAAACAGGATTATTTTTGCTCCGTGATGCATCATCATTGGCGGGGTTCCCCATGCCATTAAAGTCAGCATCAACAAAAGATGATGGTCCCGACTTTGGAATTTTCAAGCTTAATGTCGGCCTTTTCGAAGCCTTAGAAGAAGAAGTTCTCCTTCTTGTTGTCGCTATGCGAGGTGGATTGTACGGAGAACTGTGAGTCGGCTTGTGAAACGATGACAGGGACGAAGCGGTAGGTGGATCCTGAACAAAACTGTTTTCTTTAAGAGAAGAAATACTTATGGAGGATTCCTCCAATTTCATCTTCTTCCTTAGTGGAGTTGAAACTAAGTCGTCATCTTCATCGTTTGTAGTGTTCGCGTTGCTATATGCCCCGCTTCTAGACTGCGTGCTTTTTTGTTTCTTTGATCTCAAAATCACTTGTGGATTTGTTGAGATTCTACTGGCCTGCTTGTAGTTACCATAATCAGACGGTTTTTTAGACTCGTAGATTGATGGTGACGAGTAGTACCGTCCAAGAATGTTCTTGGTTTCATCGGAAGAGAACTCGTAAATCTTATGATTATGACCAACAATAATGACAGACACGTCGACCTTACAAAGAATCGATAGCTCGTATGCTTTTTTGAAGAGTCCTGCCTTCCTTTTAACAAAAGTCACTGTACGATTTCTTTCATTATCGATTGGTTGAATCTCGATCTTTCTTCTACCCATGTTGAACGGCCTGGAATTGAGTTTACACAAGCTTTCAGGCTTCTATTGATAAAATTCGTCCAAACAAACACTATAAAGAAAGAAAATAATTCTGCTGTGGAAACACACAAAAGAAAGAAGGTAAAAGTAGTAATGATGTTATTGGAATTGCTCAAGTAAGCAGCGGAAATGATTTTCTTTTTTTTTTTTTTTTTTTTTTTTTTTTTTTTTTTTTTTTTTTTTTTTTTTTT
>JAJMBG010000011.1:0-132199 GCA_030565225.1 Allodekkera sacchari
ACTATCTGTTGGCTTGTATATTAATGCCACGATAGCTCCCAAAAAAAAAAAAAAAAAAAAAAAACCTAAAAAAAAACTAAAATAAAAAAATGCTAAAAGAAAAAAAAAAAAATAAAAAAAAAGATTAAAAAAAAGGAAAAACTGAATATCTGCAAGAACAAAAAAGGAGATCAATAAATCTCCCGGAAAAATAAAATCTGCATGGAAAAATTAGAGACATCTCATATCATGCAGCATGTAATGGAGCACCCATGCATGGAAAGTTTTCATATTATTATAACGTCTTCTTCGTCTATGAAGAAGAGCAGGTGTAGTGGGGATGTGGGAGGACAACTACAACTGGATATGCACTTTTTTTTAGAGGTAGAGTAGAGGGGAGGAGGGAGGACAACCGTAGCGTAAATTTGGGTTTGTAGACGGCCATGGAGGTCCGAGGAAGCATAGTGCAGTAGGTATTTTCCTTTACAATCATATATATGTCTGTATAATAGTAGTTCGGAGTTGAGAAGGAGCCTGGTCACTTAAATCGACAGGTTTGTCGTGATAAAGGGTTTGTTGCCGTTGGTCTGGGAGCAAGGGACGAAGGCACTATTTTCCTGGAAGTATGTGCTCCCGTGTACACCAGGAACTTGATATTTGAACACATGCCATAGCGATGGATGTGGGTATCATCTGTACTTGCCTGTTATGCCGGTGGCCGGGTTATGGTGTTTCTGTGCTACAAGTTCCCGGTACACTACTTCTTGGTGCAAGGAAGTCGGTCCACCTGCTAGTGCTAGCGAGTGCTCTTGGACAGAAATCCAAGGCTACGAAGCCAAAGCACCATGCCGCTGTAGGCTATATCGGCAACGATGAGTGCCTCTGAAAGATTGGATGCACTTGCAAGCAGCAGAAGCGGCAGAGACCCTGTGGACAGTGAATCGGTGTTCGTTGAATCTCGCAACTGATCACCAGTCACGTAGCAGGTAGCAGCGGTCTTCTCTACTATCTTAAGAGCCTAGCTCACCACCGACTCGGTATCCACCTACATCCCTCAATTGAGGGCCCTCTGTCTGTCTTCTATTGATGCAGCCGGCTGCTTCGGCCTCAAACATCTCTTTTGCAGAAACACTTGTCGGCTTCCAGCTGTCTGCCTGCTTTCTACTCTGTCGCCCCGACTTGCCTATTTGGGATTCCTCCCCTCACCTTCTCTTCGTCATGAATTTATTCTTCTTTTTTTAAGCATACTCTTTTTTTCCATCATCCAACATGTCTGCAAGCTCTCCTGCTAATCCGCAAGTTCGCCAGGATCTTGTTGATAATGCTGTCAAGTTTCTTCTTGATAAGACCGTCGCCGATTCCCCGCTTGCTAAGAAGATCGAGTTTCTTGAATCCAAAGGTTTGACCGATCTAGAGGTGAAAGAAGCCATAAGGAAGGCTCAAACTTCGGTTTCGCCACCTGCTCTTCCGCCTGTTGCTTCTGCTGCTACTACAGGTTCTGCTTCTGCTGCTGGTTCTGCCTCTTCTGCTCCGGTTCCTCCGCCTGCAGATTATCAAAACGCTTCTAATCCTATAAACAATGTTCCCATGTACTACCAGGGTGCTCCGCCTCTTTCTCCCGAAAGAGACTGGAAGGACTACCTTATAATGGGAGCGGCCACCGCCGGCTTGGCTTACGGGGTATACCAGGTGGTGACTCGATACATTGTGCCGAAGATCATGCCGTCGTCGAAGACGCAGCTCGAAAAGGAAAAGGAGTCGGTGGACCATGAGTTCACTCGGATCCAGGCGCTTCTGGATCGGTTTGAAGAGGAGCACAAGAGCTTCTACGAGAAGCAGATGGAAAAGAGCAAGAGAATCGACGACACACTAGGAGAAATCGACACCATCATAAACAAGAACAACGAGAAGAACCTCCAGAACGAGGAGGCATTGAAGTATCTTAAACTCGAGGTCGAGAGCATTAAAACCTCTGTCATGAAGTCTCTGGAGAGCCAAAAGCAGACGATGAGCGTCGAGCTCTCGTCATTGGAGAAGAAGATGGAGGACTTGAAGTTCGAGTTGAAAAACCTATCGCTCAATGACGTCTCTAGAAGTGGCGCCAATTTCTTCAGCAAACCTTCTTCCCCAGCACCCAGCCTGCGGAACACCAGTTCTCCTGGTCCTACAGTTAATTCCTCGTCGCCCGTTCCAGCTGTCCTCAGGTCCCAAGCTCCCGCAACTGTTGCCGCCCCTTCATCTGCTGATGCCACTAAAAAGAACAGCTCTGCTGACTTGGCCAGCATTGGAATGAAAATCCCTCCACCTTCTTCAATTCCGTCTGCAAGAGACGTTCTCAATGGAAATGGTAACTTTGAGAACAAGGAGAAAATGGTTCCTGCATGGCAGCTTGCATCCCAGAACAAGCCGGACGAAAAGCAGGACGAAAAGCAGGACGAAAAGCCAGAGCAGTCGATTCCCGCTTGGCAGATGAATGCCACCCAGTAAGACGAGTAAGGAGCAATGGCAAATAATAGATGATGAGAGATGGTATCTTGAGGCATGATGCAATCTGTTCAATGAGTGTAAATACTAGTGGAATGTGTGAAAATGGCCCTGATATTACCAGAAATTGACCCAATTGACTTGGGCCGTCCCAACTGTCGGCGGAGTGACTGGTCTGTGAAATGTCTCGATAATCACCGTGGCGCAGTTATCTTCTAGTTTCATTTATTACGTAGTAAATCTAATATTATACAATATGCCTATCTAATTGTCCGCCTGCTGTTTACCTTTCCCGGTGTTTGAGGCTCGAAGTATCAATTCTAGTTGGTCCAGTAGCGGAGCTTTCGCCGTTTCAGGTGGTGAGCCCGAAGTTTCTTTTTCCACGATCTTCCCAAATTCTGCCAATATGCTCTCTATGTCTGATAGTTGCATCCAGAAGGGCTCATACCCTTCACAATGGATGTTCTTCTGGACCATGTCGAAGACGGATGACATAACAAAAATTTTCGAGGTTCCGGCTAAATTTCAATTTCCAGATCTGACCAGATCTGGCTCTGCATAAACCGAGCTTTTTTGGTTTCCTGTTTTGGACATCTTGGAATGCCAAATACACTGTGATTTAAGCCGGGTAAACTCGAGCAGAAATGAGAGATCACAGCCGTTGGCATTCGGGTGTAAAAGTATCCGTAGCTATGCTTCTTAGAGGAGTCTTGTAGACTTAAGAATGTCGGAAACTAGGGTTTTGCCGTTGCAATTTTAGAAAAGCCCGGCTATGGACCATCGCATGACTTTGGGCTAGTGGCTATCTAACAGACCATGTCTACCTATCGATTTTCACCCTAGCATGAGGATTGTGCTATTTGATTTCTGCATGTAAGGAACTTTTGTAAATGTGATATCAGGCATCGCAAAAGTTCGAATGTTTTATTTATCACTTCGAAGCGCTGTATGATGCTCCAGGAATATATTTCATTCTTGCTATTTCCTTATACGTTGTTTAATGGAAGTGTACCAGGTCTGATTTCGGAAATACGTGTGCTGGATCTGCGGCTGTGTAGTCCATCGAACTCTCACTGGTAACCTGTTTGCTTGAGCTTCTGTTAGAGTAATGTTCTCACCCAATTTCAGCCAATCTCACTCCTCTACACGCTAGTAGCAGCTTCTCTTTTTTTTTGCCTTCTCAGACTTTGGCAGTCTAAGAAGGAATCTAGGCTGTCCTACTTATGTCTTACTACTCCTTTAATACGGTTTCTCACCACGTTGTCTTCTCATAGCCGCCTAGAGTGCAGCACATACACCTTCTTTACTCTCTTCTGTCTGGCACATAGGGCTTCTAGATATCTCTTCTGGCAGGTCGTTTTGCAAGACTTTTTATCTAACAGATTTTCCTACGTATTCTCACTTTCGCCTCTTCGTCCTCCTTTTCCTCCTCTTCTTCTAGCTTTAACTCCTAGGCTTCGTCGTCACAGCTTCCCCACACATAGCGCACAGTATTTTTCACTCTTAAAGTTGAAACTCCGTTTTCATTTTTCCGTGCCATAATGGCAGAAGATGGTCAAAAGCAACCAGAAGCAGATGACAAACCGGTAATTCTTGTGTCACCGAAGTTGGAGCATAAACTTAAAGATCAGGAATATCGGTCCTTGCAGAGGCTTTTCAGCTCTTCGGGTATGGCTATACCTGTTTGCAAGAATGAGAAGATCGGAATTGAAGGTGAGCGCAAAAAGGAGGAGTTGAGTGAAGCTGATGTCGGTGCTTTGAATGTGTTGCATTATCACAGACCTTCATCGAAGAAGATGTCTGAATTTGCAAAGGCAGCTGCAAACAACAGAAGATCGGTTCCACTAAGTGGAAAAGTTTCTGGAATCGAAGCTGTAGAAGCTGTTGGACCCGGTGATGAGTGTAGTTCATCGTACTTTCAGCCAATAAGGGTGAACGACAAGTCCTGGGGTCGAACAAAGATTGATGTTCGTCGGTTGCAGACTGTACAGAATGTGCAGACTGTGAAATCTTCTGCTGCTGTTAAAAGTGTCTCCGAAGCCTCCCAGAACGAGTATGAAAGAACCATAGCAGGCATGAAGCCGTCATTTAAAGATTCAGCAAAAAGTAGCGTCTCCAAGAAGACTACTATGGGCGGTAACGTAAAGTCCAAAGCTTCTGATGCTGGTTTCGGCTTCTCTAGATATGCCAGGCCTGGAAACTTCAGGAAAGTCAAGCCAGTTAAAGGTCATGGCTTCCTCGATACACCAAAGCACCAGCACGGATCTTTGGATCTTGTAACAAAGCTCAAAAATTTTGAGCACGATGATGAAACTAAGGACGCTATAATTGCGAGTGACTACGATGTCGATGGTTTGATGGTGCCGCTCCTGGACCACCAGGTACGTGGGCTAAGATTCTTTCTGAAAGCTGAGGGAGACTCTTCGAAGCTAAGAAGAGGAGGCCTCCTATGTGATGATATGGGTCTAGGAAAAACTGTTCAAATGATTGCTTTGATTCTTTCGAATCGTCCCAGTGGCCTTGATAACCTAGACGATGTAAAGGCCGCGTACAGAGACGACGTAGAAAGCGGGATCTACAAGGACGACAAAAGTAAGCACATCAATTTTTCTGCCTACATTAAGAAGTTAAAATCCACTCTAATAGTATGTCCTGCTTCTTTGATATCTCAGTGGGAGGCCGAAATCAACGAAAAGGCGCCTTCTCTTACTACATTTTGCTTTCATGGACCCAAGAAGATTAAAGACATTGATAAGCTAGGAACCTTTGACGTCGTGATCACCTCCTATCCAACCTGTGCCGCAGACTTTTCTACATCATATACATTATTCCGGGCATACTGGTGGAGGATAATTTTGGATGAAGCACACATGGTAAAAAACACTGCAGCAAAGGCGGCCATTGCTTGCTTCAATTTAAAGTCGCTTAGAAGATGGTGTCTCACTGGAACTCCAATTCAAAATAATTTGGGAGAACTTTGGTCTTTGCTTCACTTTGAAAGGATCAACATCTACTGGGATAAAAACTCCTGGAATCGTGATATAGGTAACGAGCTTGTTCACCATCAGTCTAAGGAATCTTTTCAGATTTTGCGCAATGTCCTTCAGACTTGCATGTTAAGACGAACAAAGAAGGTTTTAGATCAGACAGTGGCGTTTAAAATGCCTCCAAAACGTGTTCACCGAGAGTTTTTGAAACCGTCTGATTTTGAGAGACAAATATACAAAAAGATACAAGCCAGAGTTTTACAGCAGTTTAATGCAGTTCAACCTCTTAGGGGTAAAAATGGTACCAAGATTGTTCTGAAAGATTCTGTTAGGAGTTCTCTTCAGCGAGACTCTTCTTCATATATGGCTGTTTTTGTCTATCTTCTCAGATTGAGACAAGCCTGCTGTCATTGGAAGTTGTTGTTTACTTCTGATTCCAGTCAGAAAGATGACATCATAATACCCAAGAAAGAAAGTGACCAATTGGTGAATGAAATGCAGTCACTGACTGGTCTCTTTGCTGGCTTAAATATCGGAGGAAAAGACATCGTCAAAAGAATAGATGATGGGCCGACTGAGACTAGCCATAACGATTCGGTAAAGGTCAGGCGAATCTTAGAGATTTTGGAGAGTAACCCCACAAGAAAGACAATTATCTTTTCGGAATTCACCTCTATGCTATCGATATTGCAGAAGGAATTAGGCTTCCGTGGCATTCAGTACTTGAGGTATGATGGTAAGTTAAGCAAGCAGGAAAAGGATGATGTTCTAAATAAAATGAGGAACAGCCCCAAGTATACTGTCCTCTTGTGCTCGTTGAAATGTGGCGCCTTAGGGCTAAATTTGACCTGTTGTTCCCAGGTGATCTTATATGAGCCGTTCTGGAATCCAGCTATTGATGCACAAGCCGTTGATCGTGTTTACAGAATCGGCCAAAAGAAGCCTGTGGATGTATACGAATTCTTTATCAGAGATACTGTCGAGACCCGTATTTTACATTTGCAGGAGAGGAAACGAAATATCGCAAAAGCAGTTACTGACAATGATGAGGAGGCGCTTGTGAATTTATTCTCCAGCAAACTAACCAAGGAAGAGCTTTTTGCTCTTGTCGGGATTGCCTGAACGGTATGCAAATGCATGGCCTCTTTTTACACGGATTTCTGCAACTGTTATTAGGGAGTAGACACGCAAACGTGAATGGCTCCATTCATATCGATAACTAAGCTAATAATAAGCTGCTTCTCAGTTTATTTACTAATATCACTATCTAATACACTTCTAAGACATATCTGCCCTCCTCCTTCAATTCCTCGACTGCTGCAACAGCATCAATCTTTTCACCTCTCCTACTGGCATCGTTGGTCAAGATGTCCTGCAAGCAAGCAGTAATATCAGGAACAGGCCAGGTTGGACCACACAAGTAGAAGTGACCCTTCTTTTCCACCATCAAATCAGTCAACTCATTTAAGTTCTCTCTGATACGGTCCTGGATGTAGATCTTTTGTGCCTGGTCTCTGGAGAAGGCGCATCCCAAGTAGGTCAGAACGTCAGCATCCAAGTATGCTTGCCAGTATTCACCGTACAAGAATTCTTGCTTCTTGTGTCTTGCACCAAGATACAAGTAAATTTCTCCAATCTCCTTTCCATGCTGAAGCTGGTACTGTCTCTCCTCAATGAAAGCCTTGAATGGAGCTAGACCAGTACCCAAACCGGCCATGATAATTGGCTGAGTGGTCAATGGTGGTAATTTCATTATTGATGACTTAACAGAAACAACCAATTCATCGCCAACCTTCAAGTCACTTAGATACTTAGAGCATTGTCCAAATCTGTTACGACCCTTCTTATCCACCCAATCAACGACCACGATCAAAAGATGAATCTCATTAGGATGCAACTTTTGAGAGGATGCAATGGAATACTCACGTCTCTTCAATGGGGTAATAATCTCAACCAAATCCTGAGCGCTAGGTCTAGCACTCTTGTACAGTTCGAGGATATCTGCAAATGTGTAGAACTCTTCCTCTTGGTACTTCTTGAGGAGGTCAGCACCGGAAGGAGAGACCAATTTCTCTAGTTCCTTCTTTTCTTTCTCATCAGCGGTGAACTCGATAAGAGATTCATAGAATTTCTTCGGTGGTTTACCCAAAAGATCCAAGTTCTCAATAAGGGCCTGTCTCAAAGTTCTGACCTCCAATAAAGAGTTGTCCTCCTTGGAAGCAACTTGGACTAGTTCATCTCCATCTAAACCATACATTTCGATGAACTGGTCAACCTCCTTAACATTGTTTCTGGCATGGACACCTAGAGCCTCACCAATATTGTACTTCAAGCCGGTACCAGTAAGATCAAACTCGATCTGGAAAATGTTACGGTTGTAGTCCAATGGAGTAACTCTCTTGTTCTCTTTAACCTTGACGACAAAGTTCTTCACTGGTTGATCTGGTCTCAATGCATGTTCTGTTCCATAAGCTTCCTTGAACATGAGCTTCTTAGCCAACTCAAACTTACCTGCAACTTTGACGTTCTGGGTATCAACCAATGCCTCTCTTGGGTTTGGTTTGAAAGAAGTTGGTTCAAGAACGACCAAAGGAGTTTCCTCCTCATCTTCTTGTTCAAATTTAGCCCACTCATCATTTGGAGGAATTTCCTTGTAGGCCTTGCTCTTGGTCTTCTCGATGAGATTTGCAATTACAGAAGGTAGCAACTCGGATTCCGACCGGTATGCTTGAACAATTTTGGACACAACGGAAGCCATGTCCAACTCAGGATAGGCAAAGTCCCAGAAGGCGGATTGAACAGCAACAGAGCTGGTTCTGCTTCCATTACTTTCATCCTCCCCGATGGCATCAAGATCAACAAACTTTAAAGAAATGTTTTTGAGGGCTAATAGCTTCTTCGACCTAATGCTCAACTTCTTCTCAATGATCTTATCTGGTTCAAACTTACTGCCAATAGCATTGATGACGACAATGTTGGTGGAAGAGTTCTTCTTTAGAAGATCGTAGACATCAACCTGGTTAAGCATACTAACGTCCTCCAAAATAACCAAATCAAACTTGCTGGTGAAATCCTTTCCAGCCTGAATATCAACCTGGAATAGACCTCCATCCACAGAGTTATCGTACATGGTCTTGTACTTGATGGCAAGGTCTGGGACCAGAGCCAAACTTTCGGCCAATTTCGAAGGAACTTTGTCAAGAGGCGAGTTATCTCTGAAAATAAACCTAAATGATGAGCCAGTGGAAGTAAGATATGCTTTGGCGTCGGCGTATTTGGCCAACAGAGATTGGAACTGGTTAGGGCCAAATGGTGTAGCTGAAGCCTGTTTGGAGACATCACTGACCTCGGTGGTTAGATCGCCATGGAAGAATAGAGATGCCTGAACATCTAGCTTCAATGCAGACACTTCATTCTCGTGTGCCGTCTCCGAAACGGTGACAACCTTAGTGACTTTAGAGGAAAGTAATTTTGTGAAGACACCCGTCTCGAATGGAGTAGGGACTCTCACGACGATAGCAGCAGCAGTTACAGAGAACTTTCCAACCTGCTTGAAGAGGCTGTTAGTCAATTCGTCAGGAGTAGAGATCACAAAAATTGTCTCTGCATCGGCTGCACCATAAAGCTCGAATGGAGCGTAGCTGGCATTCTTCAAGACTTCGTTGAGCTTGGATAGTGCAAAAGCGGCCTGTGATCCAAAGGGAACAACCTCAATCTCACCCTTTAATTTTGCAAGCAAGCCAGACTTGACGTTCTCGATTTCTTTACTGGACAATACGCCGTTTATTGTCTGATTGGTGGAAATAAAGTTGTTTCCATCAAAGACATGAATGTTGGCGATGTTCATTGATGCAAGTACATGAGAGAGAATGCAGAAGTGTTGGGCTTCTATTGGGTTGGTGGAAACCAACACAGGCAAATTCAACTGTCTTGCGGAGGCCAAAACCTGGGCATAGTTAGAGAACAGCTTTCCAGTGTGGAAATCATAGTCTGTGGTAGCAATCTGGAAAGAGACTGGAAGACGATGGAAGTCATGAGACTGTGAGAGCAACGTAGGCGTCATGTAGGCCAAAGAAGCGGGAGAGCCAAAGCACGAAACAACAGGAGACTCCGGAGCATTCCTGGAGAGATAGCCCAACAATAAGTTACCGCAGCCAATTGTGACATCAACTGAGTAATACTCAGGAACTTCGTCGTTCAAGTTCTTTCTCTGCAAGTCCGTCCACAGCTTTAGAATGTTGTCCGATCTTGGATCCGACTCCGACCGTCCTGGTACCTTGTAGTGGAAGATCTTGTCAGATAACAAGTAAGAAGTCGAAGAAACCACATTGTAAGGTGTAGTAAGCACTTTTCCCTTTAACTCGTATGGATCCAACGGATGTCCAAATGGAGCCGAAGCAGTAGCACATGCTAATTCACCGACGGAGCTGGTAATAGATTCGACAGTCATTTTGCAGAGCCAAAAGCAGAGTAGTGAAGTGGTGAAAACTGAGCAGCAGGGCTTATCGAAAGAAACCGGAATTTTTCACTTTAATAATCAAGGCGCGGTGGAAAAATACTGCAAACACCGAGATTACTTGAAGTCACGTGTTCGGCGATTAGATAAACCGAATCAGGAAGAGAGCGCTAAAGCCAAGGCTTGGTTCTCTTATGCAGAACCCTTGGTGTCTTGGGTGAATGAAGATGACTATCAGTAGTTATGAACACTCAGTATCCTCTACGTTGCCTCTCCTGTGCTTGCCTGTCGGTGCATATATCTCTTCTCTTTTCTTCCTCTTTATCCGCCAATATCGAAATCTCTTCTATTTATTATTTCCCGTCGACAAATTCTAAATTAAGCTGGTAAAGATGGAAACGATCAGTAAAGTGCAAACAACGTAATTTTTCGCTATTCAACAGCTTAGGCTGGCTGTACCATTTTTTAGGCGTCTCTCATCCTGTTGCTAGCGTCTTCATTCTAAGTCTTTTTTTTTTTTTTTGCTCCTTAGCTAAAAAGATCGCCGTCTTCATTTGCAACCTTGCTGAACTTGGTCCAATAGCCCAATGATCTACCTATTCTCCATGCCTTCCAATTAGTCCTGGAACGTTTGGCCTCGAGTTCTGCCCGATTTTCCACTTTCTCGTCGCTGAGCTGGCCGTTCAGCATGTACAAGTCGTCCTTACAGTCCTGTAGCCTCTGGTCAAGAATTTCATCCTTGTTCGTGGTCAACTTTTTTAGACCAGTTTCTGACTTCCAGAGCTTTGTTAGTTTGTAGCTGCCACCCAATTTCTGATAGTAGGGCTTCTTGGCCAGAAATGGAGGCTCCTGATTTAAGTCGGCCTCCTCAACTTTCCGTTTACAAGCCTGCTTAATTTTGTCGACACTTTCATGGCTAAATTGCTTCAACTTCATCAAGGTCCATATCTCTTCCGTGTGTTCAACGATATACTTCACGTCCTGAGCAAGGCTTGCACCGTTAGAATCTAACTTCCCGTAAATTCTGCGTAGCCTTGATGCCACAACGGAATGGATGTGTGTGCCGGCCTGGTTGGGAGCACTAAGTAGCGGTCTCTTCTTGAACTTGGGCGACTTCGAGCTGGCTTTCTGGCAGAGCTCATCGAACTTGCCGGAAATGAGAACCTTTACCATGTTTACAAAAAGGAGAAGTTGAATCACTACAGCAAAGCTGTTAGTTGCAAACTCCAGCTGATGCTTAAATTCGGCGGGTTCAAACACCCAGTCAACAGACTTCTTGTCATACTCCGGGCCATGTGAGTACGATGGAATGGACGACAATATGTCTTCAAGGAATGCAAGCGGGCTGTCGGAGGTGGGGCGTGCAGAGTATGTGACAAAGTCACGAGCCAAAGCACCGAAGTCATTTGTGCTGGACAACCATCTGCTGAGCTTCATATAGTTTCCATAGGTATCGAGATGGGCAGACTGCGTAGCCGGAATTCGGGTCTTGGGGAGATTGTTGTATCTGTCGTTGTAATTGCTGAGCTTCCATTCGGAAGAGAGCGATAGTTTGTCACTTATGTCGAAAGCGTCAGCGACAGCGTGCCGGAGCTGAGCATCAACAAGAATGTCGGCGTCCAAAAACTGGTCAAAGAATCTCGGCGTCAAGTTGTTGGCTATGTGGAGGAGGCTGGAGCCTGGTTTAGATTTTCCAACTAGTTTGTTCTCAGCAGTCATCTGTAGCCACCGAGCACCGTCTGGAGCCAGTAAAACCGGCAGAAACTTCGACACTATCGACTTCATAGGGCATAGTGAAAGCAAGATCGTACTTGCAACGTTCATGGCAGGACGATGTTTGAATTCCGGGTGGTTTTGTGACACAATGATGGAGATATCGATGACAACAAAGTAGACACAGAGCTGCTCATCGTCGTCGAGTTTTTCTCTCGAAAATCTCTCGAGACAGCTGCCCAATATGCTGTTGATGGCCGCCTCCTTCTCGGCATCTGGAGGAAAGTCAGCCAATGCATTGTGTACTTTATCTACCAAATCTTGATTCTCAAACAGAACAAGTCCAGAAGCAAATTTGTCATACGGATATTCGGGTCGAATGCCATTGACGATGTCATGCAATTTTTTGGCATACTTATCAACAAGTTTGGCATACATTACAGCTGAAATGTATGGCAATAAGCCGGAGCAGCAAGCGGTATCTGAGCAGATGTAAGGAATCTGATGACCGAGGAGTGAAAAATCATGATGGACTTTTTTTCCGCGGTAAAGTCGAGCCATGAGTTCCGCAGAAGTAACTTGACGGACATGCAGATCATCATCTACTTAAGGCCAAGAGCAGGACTGCTCTGGCAGACGTGCGTTGAAGATTGGTATCTGCAGTAGCAACATCGTGTCTGGAGCGCCTGGGTTTCTGTACAACGTAGTGAATTGACAGGAACCTGGAGCGCCTGGATTTTTCCGTACCATGTAGTGGATTACAGCAGACTAGTGCACTGGGTTTCTGTATAATCCAGTGGATTACAGCAGACTAGTGCACTGGGTTTCTGTATAATCCAGTGGATTACAGCAGACTAGTGCACTGGGTTTCTGTATAATCCAGTGGATTACAGCAGACTAGTGCACTGGGTTTCTGTATAATCCAGTGGATTACAGCAGAATAGTGCATTGCCTGAATACAGGAGATAGCTATTAAGAAGTCTAAGAGCGCAGGAGACAGGATGACGTAGAAAAGGAAAGCACGGCACTATCGCTGGAAGCGGGTTGGTGAAGTGTCGTAATGACACGGCTACGAAAATGTTGTTACGTACCTTAGCAGGTACTAGCTGGGGTGGTATTTGAATATATATAATATCTGCTTGACGTGCATGGAAGCCTGGTCAGCGGCAAAAGCATCCAATGCCTAGACGCAGGCTTGAACAGACAATTGCTGTGGTGTCAAGCAGTGTGTTATGGGCCAGTTTAAATGGAGCCAGCCTCTACCAGCGGTGCTATTTGTGCACTGTGCAGAGGCAGTGGAATGAGGGCCTAGATCCTGGGCCAAAAGCAGCCTCTGAAGCACCGTCCTAGATACTGGTGCTGAGCTCTCCAGTATCTAGATTAAAAACCATAGAGATATTATACAGATGACAACGACAAATGCAATTATTAGGGAATCCCGCTTCTTGCGAGACGATATGCGCTTTAGCAGGACGTTGATGCCCGGAATTGCGCCCAAAGTGCGCTGGAGCTTGGATCCCATGTTGCTGAAGACATTGCGCTGGCGCAGAATCTCGTCCCGGGTGGCGTAGACCTCGTTGAGCAAGTTGTCGACGATGGAGCTCTGGTTGTCGATCTGCTGTGCCTCGTTCAAGTAGTAGTCGTGATCGTAGTTGTTTTTGCTGTCGTCGATCTCCTGGCGCACGTTGCTCAGGAGATTATGGCGGTTCTGTTCGTCCTGGATCGACCGTCTGATCCGGTCGAAGTCCAGCCTGAACTGGTTCAAGTGCTCTCGGTGCCGGGAAAACTGCTGAAGCTTGGAAGTGGACATCTGCGGCTCCGAGTCCACGATCCGGCTCAGCTCGTCGATCTTGCCGGCCAATTGGCCCAGCTGCTGCTGCACAGCGGCCTCCACCTGCAGGCATTCCTTCGAGGTGGACAGCTCTTCGGTGGCGTAGTGGGAATAGTTGCTGAGCTGGCTGGAGAGCAGGTGCTCAAGCTTAAGCACGTCGGTTCGAATCTGCGTAAACGACGACGACGACATCTGCAGTAAAGTGGAGCAGGCGAAGACGGCGGAAACGGGACAAGAGTCAAGGGTCAAGTGAAGTGAAGTAAAGTGAAGTGAAGTAAAGTGAAATGAAAAGAAGAGAAGTGAAGCGCAGTGCAAAAGTTCAAGAGTGCTCAGCCCGGTTTTCTGTGTGAGAGATGCGTGGTGTGAGGATGAGGTGCAAAGCAGAAGAGTAGAAAGACCACCAGCAGATCAGGGCCTGTGCCGGGGTCTGGCCATGGCAAAGCCACTGTGACAACAGCTGTGTTGTCTGGCACGGATGGATCGAGAAGTAGATGCCGAACTGGTTGTCGTCGACCAGCACAAACGACTGCGACAGCCGTTCTGGCAAGACTGCAGAGTCGAAGCAGATTGACAGGCTGCCGGTGTCCGGGTTCTTGGAGAAGACTCGGAACAAGATGGTTGGGCATTGGTATGTGTCGGAGAACTTAACGAGTACTTCCAGCTGCAGCAGAGGGCCATGTCTGAGTAGCTTTAAGTACGGGTGTTTATCCTTACATAGTAGCATGCATGGTGTGTGAGCGGAGATGTGTGCCTGAAGAGCAGGTAGATGTGTGCCAAACGCATTTTCGTCGAGATACTGCATTACATAGAGGTATAGATGTATAGACGGATAGGCGTATGGAAGTATGGAAGTATGGAAGTATGGAAGTATGGAAATATAGACGTATAGAAGTACAGGATAGGTGGAGAGACAAGCTAGGAAGGAGAAGTGGACTGCGGTGGATGCAGGAAGAAAAAAGTATGAGGCCGGAGATGAAAAAGATAGCGGAGAAGATGGAGAAGGTGGGAGCAGTGGAAGTGGTGAAGGTGTTGGAAGTGGTGTAAGTACTAAAACCACTAAAACCATTCAAACCACTAAAACCACTCAAACCCTAAAACCACTGGAAGCAGTGTAAGTACTAAAACAAGTAAAGCCATTAAAAACAGTGTAAATACTAAAACCACTAAAACCACTCAAAACCTAAAACCACTGGAAGCAGTGTAAGTACTAAAACCACTAAAATCACTGTAAGCGCTCAAACCACTCAAACAACTAAAACAACTACTGATTTTGGAGATGCAGCATGAGCAATTGAGCCTTCGATCCTAGGGCTGGGGCAATCGCAGCTACTGAAAGAAAGATCTGCACACTACTGCTGACACAGCTGGTTGCAACTACTCACCTCCCTGGTTGAACTATCTCATAGTCTCACTCACCCTCACCCATAACCTCCCTTCTCCTGATTGCTCATTCGTCAATGAAGAGCCGGCATCAACAGCTCAGTTCATCAACATTTCATTACGACACTAAATGAATAAATAAAGATAAAGTAGAATAAATAATAAAAAGAGAGAAAGAGAAAGAAAAAAAAGCCTCTGAGCCTAGAGAGAAGAAAAAGTTTAGATACAAAAAGCAGGAGGAAACAACGTGGACGCTCGCACGTCATATTCTGGTCCAAAATCTATAGTTTTCGCCTCTATTAGGATGCGACCTCTAGTCTTACTCGAGAACCATCATCTTTTTAATCTCTGCAATGGCCTTACCAGGATTCAAACCCTTTGGACATGTTCTAGAACAGTTCAAAATGGTGTGGCATCTGTAAAGAGACATGGAATTCTGCAAGTCGCTCATTCTGGACTTGGTAGCATCATCTCTGGAATCGATCATCCATCTGTAGGCTTGCATCAAGACAGCAGGGCCTAGGTACTCCTGCTGGTTCCACCAATAGGAAGGACACGAAGTCGAGCAGCAGGCACAAAGAATACACTCGTATAAGCCGTCCAACTTCTTACGGTCCTCGATACTCTGGAGGTTTTCTCTCTCAGGAGCAGGCTTAGAGGTCTGAAGGTAAGGCTTGATGGATTTGTATTGCTTATAGAAGTGGGTGAGGTCGGGAACCAAGTCTCTAACGATGTACATGTGAGGCAATGGGTAGATCTTGACATCCTTAGGCGACGACTTGTCGATCTTGGTGATGCATGCCAAGGTGTTTCTTCCGTTGATGTTCATGGCGCAAGATCCACAAATACCTTCTCTGCACGATCTTCTGAAGGTAAGGGTAGGGTCGACCTCGTTCTTGATCTTAAGAAGGGCGTCCAACATCATGGGGCCGGTCTCGTTCATGTCGAGCTTGTAGTCCTGCATGTAAGGCTTCTGGTCCGGCTTGTCGGGAGTCCATCTGTAGATCTTGAAAGTTTTGTAGCTAGGACCCTTGGCGGCAGGGGCAGCAGCTTTAGCGGCAGACGAAAAGTGTCTTAGGCTGGTTCTGAATAACGACATTGTGATGTGCAGAGATAAGATATATTAGTAGTTGATGTGGTGGGACTGGGCAATCAATTTCGTGAGGGAAGTACGCCAATAGAAATAGAAAGGTTTGCAAATGGTTTATAACTGAAGCTGTTTGTAACTGTGACCAGAAGTGGGACAAATCTGGTGTGCAATGGGATTATCAGTTGGAGATGGAGATGCAAATGCAAAAAAAAAAAAACCGACACTAAGCGGAGATGGCACTAAGTGTTGAGTTTAGGAAGAAAGCAAGAAAAGAAAATGAGAGTAGCGTAGACAGATAAGTCTGAGCAGACAACAAGTAGAAGAAGAAGAAAAAAAAAAAAAAAATTATGAAAAAAACTGCCGGAGCTCCCAGTAAGAAAAAAAAAATAAAAAATAAAAAAAAAGCACTGAGAGAAGCAAGAGAGCGCTCTCCTTAGTAAAAAAAAAAATTTGATTGGCCAGGCCGGGCAGAATTGGCAGCGAAAAAAAGCGGGGGAGCATGGTAAAGCATGCGGAGGCCGGCAGTGGAGGTAAAGACCCGGGAAGAAGGGAGCAGCGAAGTCGGGGAAGTGGGAGAAGAGGGAGCGCAGGGAGCACAGGGAGCGAGTGAGCTTCGGATAGCAGAGCAAATATCCGGGGGAGGGAAGAGAGGGAGCGAAGGGAGATCGGAGGGAGATCGGGAACACAAGGAAAGGAACCAGTAGAGAGCAGGGGGCTACGGCGTAGGCCTGACTGATCCCACAGCTGAATGCACCTACGGCTCTGGACTCTGGGCTCTATTGTATGTGCTATAGTGTGCGGTGCCAGATGAGTGTTTTGTCCTATCAGCGGATTTGATTCACCGTTCCGATTACTAATTCTGTTCCACAGGCTCTGCAGCTCCGTTGGTGTGGGGGCACTGTATGCTGTGTGTGTGGATGTGAGAGGAGCGCCCACAGTGCACGGAGTGCGGGAGTTTTCGCGGTAGACGGCTCCCGGTGGTGGCTAGCTGCTGCAGCCGTGATGGACGGGCAAAGCAGGGACAACGGTGTGCGTGTGGATGCAAGGGGATACGGAGGTTGAAAGGCAGAGGGAGGGAGAAGGGAGACCACACGATGGAAGAGAAAGGAGACCAATGAATTAATTGCCTTGCCTTTACATTTCAGCCAAGGCAACTAATGTTCATCTGATTTCTCGTTGAAAATTTTGGAGCCGAATTATTGGCTACCTTAATGTTGAAGTTTAACCAAAGTCTATTATCGTACATGCCTACTTTGTTATTATTACCGAAAACCTGACAACTTACCTTGCCTTTATTATTAGGAGCGTAGATACAACTGAGTGTTCTGCTTTATTACCATAAATGTAGATACAACCAAAAAGTTACTTCTGTTGTTGCTCGGGAATGTAGCAACTGCTAACTACCTGTCTTTATGTAGAAGCAGCCATCAAAACTCGATAAAAGCAGAAATAACCGATAATTTTCCTTGACTGTTGGTCGGAAACCAACCTATCATACACTGTGATTGTCACTTGGAAACCAACCAATGGTGCACTTTCACTGTTATTTTTCCAGTTATTGAAAATGTCAAAGCAACAAGTAGCTTGCCCAAGTGTAGCTCAGAAATATAAACCCACCAACGGGTAACGGGTTTCTTTTATTATCAAAAAGGTAAAACTACTGTCGTTATTGGTATTTTAACCTACCTTTATTGCTCAGCTAATTATTTACCTTTATTGTAGCTCAAAGGTGTAAAAACTAACAACGTCTCACCCTTATCACCCAAAACACTTAGGTCCGCCATTTCTATCTTCCCTCGTCTCTTCTAGTAATTCGTAAGTAATTACTATATTTTCCAATATAGAAAATACTTCATAGCCCGCAGTCTTTCTTTTATTTAAATTGTTGTCATCGCACTAAGCATTGGAGAGCTGTAGACAAGTAAAACTAGTAAATTAAATATGTGATGTCGGTAAATCCGCTGGAATGTATGGCACTAAGAAATAATGTAAAGAATTTCTGCACTCTAGTTTGAACGTGAAGTAACACAAGAAATGACGAGTTTAATTCAAATGGACTCTTGAGCTCGTCGTCAGTCGTGGCACTGAGGTATATGAGAACAAAACTCTCATCCAAAATATGAACTGATCTTCAGTGTTGCCTGCCTAGTACAAAGGTAAGGAACGTAAGGGAAACGGATGGATCCAGATGAATTAAAGCATTGGCATCCACGATATTACAGTCATACATATTCTACCCAGTCGATCGGATTAAGTAATTTATCTTTGAGTTGTTCCGATGTCATATAAGTTGGCCACTGAAAGCGTTAGCGCAGAGTTGAAGTGTGCACTGAGAATATGCTGTCATTTTGAAGGTGTGAAATCTGGCCCTCTACAATGAATATGTGCATATTGTGAAATATCTATCGGGCACATCAAATGTAGAACTTCATGTTACGCTCTAATAGCGGTAACCATCCCTGTTTTGATGTCATGCAGGTGATATCGGGGTTTCTTCCACTAGGAAAGCCAAGTATTCTAGTTATCAAGAGCAACTAAACAGGAGCAGATCACGATTGCTTATGTCTTAAATTGGACTCCAGGAATACTCTATAACTGACTCCCCTGTAATTTACAATACATATTACAAAAAGGCCTTCAGACAGGATATTGGAAGTCTGGTCCTGCTACAGCTACTGTAGTTCGTGCACCAACTACTGTGTAGGGTGTCATGAAACTTTTTACTCATCCAAAACTCAATATGACTATTTTTTTCTTTCTTCGAATTAATTATACTCTATCTGCTACTCTTGCTTCCATTGGATTCTGTGGATCACATTCGCCATACGTATCATTCCTGTCCCGTAATTCTAGGTGTGCCTTATGGCTGCCGAAACTCCTGCTCCATTTGGGCAGCAACTATTCTGTACTTGTAGTCAGCGGAACTAGATTGCACAACCACAGTGCATACATACTTGCTGCATCCATTGCTTCTGCCTCGCAGGTCTTGACCATGCTGTCTAGACCAAACTCGCAAAAGTGCATGCAGCTTTATCTCCTACATTCACCCCACAATGCTCCTTCTCAAATTGACCTACAGGATCGTTATACCATCTACACTCCAGTTACTCTTCATAGGAGGGGTGCCACCTCACATACGCTTCAGCGCTTGATGACCAACTCCCTTAACTCCCGATATGTCAGAGGCCGGATTTATCGTGAAAAAATAACGGGATATGGCTGCTACCTCCGTCCTCACCTCAAATTTTACGAACCTATATCTCTCCGGTCACCACAGTTAGACCTCTATTACGGGAACAGCCACGGTACGGTATCTAGCAAATTCGGATGATCAGATTTTCATGATGTCATAACTCCGTATTTCTCGTATTCGGCTTATCGCTATTTCGGCTCGGAGTTAAGGCACGGGGTGGTCGCGACTCTGGCTCACACGCAGGTAGTTAGTTCTTCCGAGTCCTACACACCCCCACTATTTCCAAATTCCATGGCGCTTAACGACAGGTGAGTCAATTTCAAGTAATCAATCACATGCCAAACCCAGCAGAAACCTACAACATTCATCGAGTCTATGATTAATTACATGCAAATATATGGTATGGCGCTAAACTAATATGGTAATACGATAATATGACTAAACGGGAATGACTTGGGTATGAATTCTGGCGAAATCGACCCGATCTTGGTCGAAGCTTCTACTGCGGTTGAAGTCGGTTGTATCGTTACGACTGAAATTTCTCTCTCTATCGCCGCGGTCTCCGACCGTCAGGCTCTTGAGAACAGCCGTCACCTCGCCAAGCTGATCCCTGTACCGGTCAGCTTCAGTCGAGTTGAACCGCTTGAGATGCAACTTGTCCTCGTAGTAATCTTCCGAGTCGCTATCATCATCCTCCTCGTAATAGTATTCAGTCATATCATCCGAGTCACAATCACTGTCACTACTATCGCTCGAGTCATCCGACTCCGCCTGCAAGCCAGCGTTGATTCTGTCGATTAAAGTATCCAACATATTGGCCTGGCAAACCAACCGATGAAGGTCAACATCGCTTCTATTGGATTCCTCTGTCAATTTGGACTTCACCTTTCTGGCAAAGAGATATGTATCTGTAAGATTCATCTCACTCATATTGAGCTGCTACGCATTGTTACTATGGAAAGAAAAGGTTAGCCCTAGGTCTTGGGCACTTCGTCTACTTCCTGTGTATATTTATACAAATTATCGTCAATTGCTAGATTACAAATCCCACTGCGATATCTCTTCCAAATGCAGATATGCCACGCCAAAAAAGCAAAAATAAACCGTTTTTTTCGGCATCGGCTCGGCTGCGTCGGACGTAGCAAAAGTATTGGCCCTCGCTTCGTAACTTTTCTATGATCTTCCGAGCATCCCACACTTTACCGAGCTGGTTATACGGAAGTGGAAGCAATGATAATGAATGGGCAGTGAGCAATTCTTGACGAGAGGATAGAGATAACTTTGAAGCATAGATACAAGTACACTATGGACAGCGGGAGTTTCGGAAGTGGATTTTTCTTTCCAAGGCTTTTTTTTTTTTCGGTGGATCGGCATCCTGCGGTACCAGTTATATCCTGGTAGCAACTGTGTTCCGGGGTTCTGTTCAACCTTACAGGTTGCCTGTTCATACATCAAATGACAAGAAACATACATTTTGTCACAACTCGTTCCGCTTCAATTTACCCCAAAAGGCATGCTTGTAGCACTTCTCTCTTTTCTCTTCTGTATTAGGAAAATCGACCGCCAGCCGGTTGGTTAGCCAGAGATAAACTCTCCGATTCCTGCCTGTGATCGATTGTACCAGAAAGTGTGCCTGATGTGATGTAAACCCCAGTGTGCGGGAGACGTTCCACTTGGACCAATGAAAACTCCGTAGAACTTTCTTGGCGTTTCCACCACTCTACTTAAGCACAATAATAAATGTAGCGCTTGCTTGTCGTTTTAGCGCCAGCTGAAGCTCCTATTCGCTGGCTTAGATTTATCCGTCCACGTTCGCCTCCACTTTGTATGGACCAAAAATGTTGGCGTCTGTAAGTCGTCCACTTCTGGCAATACTTCCGTGTGTCTTCCGACACTAATTGTGCCATTTATCTACCCCGTGGTACTGTAGATCCTTTTTGGAAACAACGCAGTTCTCTTGGCTAACGTATACCGCGGCCCCACGTCTAATTTAGTGTAATCCCACGTTATACTTCACCATTTACTTTATAAAATTAATATAGCGATTCTTGTACAGAATATCTTCTATGACTACCAGCTGGTGGCATTCCACTTGCTCAATTCCTCTGACTGTCTGACAATATCCTTCTGACATTTCTTCCTCATGTAGAATATCGGGCAGTCTTTGTTGGAGCAGAAAACTTCCTGGTGCAGTGAACCTTGACATCTCTGGCATTCTGTCCAAAGCTCACCAAACTTCTTTTCAAGTTTATTCATCTTTCCAAGCTCCTCTCCGTACAACTCACCACTCTTAGCCATGCAGTTCTTGCACAATGTGGTGTTATCCGGAATTGGTGCCTTACAGTTTCTGCATGTATTAGATTTCCGAGCGAACTTCATGAGCCCTCCTGTTTTACCCGATGACACATGCACTGTTCGGGTATGGGATCCTGTAAGTAACTCTCTGGCCTTTCGCTCTCCTAAAATTGGTTGGAAAATACGAATTAGGGGGTTAGATAGCTGATTCTCCAAGTAATACTTGGTGTCTATCGGTAGAGAGTTCTCTAGGACATACAAGGGATCTTCCGACTTCTCCCAATTTCTGTCACCTGCAGTTTTAATAATCACGTACGCCACTCTATCTCCCAATGTAGGAGCCGATCCAGGATCTCTTTTCCTCATACGTTCAGCCAACTCAACATGAGGTTGCTTTGCAGCATAATCTTGTCTCGAAAGCTGCTTGGTGATGACCAATTGCGATAAATCGACACGGTTCTGCAATAAGTCAGCAATTGTTTTCTTCACAAACTCCTCTGCGGCCTTAACATTTCTATCCTCTAATATCATCTCCAAAACCCGTGTCACCACATTTTGTACAAGTCGGCAGTTATCTCTTCTCACGGATTCAATACCCTTGCAGTCCATTTTATCATAATTGTCAGGCTTGGTCCACCACAATCCTGCATATCTCTTTTTACTGATAAGAAGATATGGGAAGTACACTTTCTCAAATTCCAACTTAATAGGATTCTTAAAGTGTGCAGAGACATAATCAGCAGCCTCCTGCCCCAGCTTCATACATGTTTCCAAGTCTGGATATCCAAATTTCACCATTACAGAATCGGTATCACCATACACGACCAATGAGTCAAAAGGAAATCCATTCTTGATGCAATATTTTTCCAGTACCAACTGCTGTGTTTTTTCAATCATCTTTCTTCCAAATGAAGTGACTGACGACGAAATGGCCAAGCACGGCAACTTTCCGATTGTTGCTCCTGTGAATCCATAAACGGAGTTAGCAGATATCTTTAAAGCCAACTGTCTACCATTTAACACCTGCTTCTTGAATGGATCGGTCTCGGCCTTAAGATCTTTCTTTGCCTTCTTTCTGGCGCTCAACAACTCCTTCAAAATTGTTGGTAATATTCCCTTACGTTTCTTCTCCGTCACAAAATAGTCTCCATGTGGTGAAATTATATAGTCGTCTCCCTCTTTCAAATCTAGTCTATCAATTGTGCTCTTATTGACAAGTGTGGTATAGCAGATGTTGTGTGCAATCATGATGGAAGGATACAAAGAAGAAAAATCCAATGTTGCAATTGGAACGTCGTAGTAACCTCTCACTGGAGAAATAACGGTGGCACCTTCATATTCTTCGTTGACTCCTTCACTCTTCATGTTAGGAATAACCACGTCAAGATTCAAACACTTTCTAAAAAGCTGTGATATGACCTTAATTTGCTGTCCTCTGCTCAATAGGAAAGAAAATGGAACGCCCGTGACCCTTGCCATCTCTGTGTAGTTAACCAAGCACATTAGCTTTTCCATTAATCTCAGCGGTAAATATGCATCCTTCATGCAATAAACAGCTAAACGCCTTCTAGTGTCTTTGGTTCCATTTTGCAAGTCAGTAATAATAGAATGTTCAACATCCTCCTTCTGCTCGCCCAAAAAGTGCGATGACACTGCATTAAGTGTATATGAACGTAGCTTGTACTCTCTCTGTATGAACTGGAATAGATCCAGCTGCATTCGGCCCTCTATATTGGTAACCTTGCTCTCTCTAGTACCGTAAGCTCTTGAACTGAATATGGAATCCTTGACTTCTTGCTTGGTATTCTTAAGCCTGCCGAAGTAAGGGAAAGAATCCAACTTCAAAGTCTTAGCACGGTTTATAACGTAAGGAAAGTCGAAGTTGGAAGTGTTGTAACCAATGATGACGTCCGGGTCTAGTTTCACAATGAACTCTTTCCATTTCATGAGCATATCTTCCTCCTTTGCAAAGGAGAACACTTCAGAGCCCACGATTGGCGAGCAAGTATCGACCGTGAAGACGTTTCTAACGAACGGAACGCTCTCTCCAGCCCTAGAAACGACATTTGCAATCTGGATGACCGAATCATGCTCGGGCTCGGGGAAGATGCCCTTTCTTCCGGAACATTCAATATCAAACGACATGATACGAAGTGGAGCCGATTTCAAATACTTTCCCTCTGTAGGATGAGAGATGAGATCACGGTAGTCAATATCGATCTCTATTTGACAAGTCGAAACCTTTTCACTGTCTTTTACAACGGTATACTTGCCGGCGGGTGCCGTAAGCCATCCCATTCCGGTGATGTCGCAGTCGACCATCATTCTTAGGATGTACTGGATATTGTCGAAAGTCATCATGCCGGTCGGTGGGAAATAACCCTTGAACTGGATTTCTCCGCGTTCAAAGCCGGACCTGACACGGCCAATGTAACGTGCATTTCCAACGACAACCTTCAGAAAGGGAAGCTTGACGTTGTTGTTGAAGCCCCAGATGGACTCTTTCATCTTGATCTCAACGTCCTGGATGCCTGGATACTGGCTGCTCAAGTATCGGCGGAACTCTGCAAGGTCCTGGGTGTTGAATCCCTTGGGGACCGGCACGTAGAAGTAGTGGCGGAAGTTCAAGACGTTGCAGAGTACGGAATGGCCCTCCCACGTGACGCCAAAAAACCTCACCGCTGAGTAGTCTCCTTTAAAGTAATCCTCGCCATCCAACTGCTGGAACTCGATGTCCCGCGTCTTAGGATCGAACTCAGGCACCGCAGGCCTTTCCCAGTGTTGTTTCAAGTCAGACTCGTCATACCCGGCCTCCTTCATCATGACCTTGCGCTTCTTCGACATCTTGATCAACTCCACCTCGAACTTGCTGCGCTGGTTGTCCACCTGGCTCGATGTCAACTTGTGGTGCAATTTCCCCGTAGAGAACGTATCTCTGACAGGTAAAGTGAAGCCCTTTCGACGAATCGGCGACCTGGGGCCGTCCTCGTGCTCTATGGCATCAGACTCGATGCTCTGGCTGGCAATCGGCAGCGAATGGGCACCCGAGGTTCCCACGTACTGGTCCACGCTGATGTTCAAGTGGCGTCTCTTGTTGTGGCCGATGGTTTCGGCGGCTTCACGCTCTGACTCGGACCTGCTGTCGCTTTCATCGTCATCTCTTGATCTCTTGACGTCGTAATCTGGTGTTTCCATGTCGGCTAGCAGAAGAAAGCACTGATAAGGTTGTAGCAAAAAAAAAAAAAAAAAAAAATACAGTAGAACCAATTCTTTCTTCAAATTTCGGAGCGGGAAAAGTGTGAAAAAGTGTGAAGTGAATTGAAGATTGGAAGAAAAGAGAGGAAAAAACTTATGAAAAAATGAAGAACAAGTTGGATAAAAATGAAGAAAAAACTGAAGAACAAACTGAAGAAAAATTGAAGGACAAACTGAAGAAAAAAAAAAAAAAAAAAACAAGGCTTCTGATCCCGTCAACTGCGGCTACTGTTTGTATAGTTGATTTGATTTCCCTGTGCTACGCGCCTTGCACGCGCAGTGCATTTGGCGTGTGTGTGTATATTGTATTATATATTATATATTATATGCACATATATATAGGATGACGCGCCCACCGTCGCGCAAAACCCGTCGCAAAACCAGTCGCAAAACCAGTCGCAAAACCAGTCGCGTCGGTCGACCCTCTGCTGCACCTTCATTTGTCAGCCTCTTATTTCTTATCTCACTTTTTTATTCTTGATTTTCCTCCATCAAAGCAAATGAGTTTAAACTTCACAGGTGCAACGCGGCGCAGACCCGTCAACCTTGGAAACAGAAGCTTGTTTGGCCACAACAAAGCCTCGTTTCTTCTGAATGCACAGCAGGAACGAGAGAAACGAGATCGCCAGCGCCGACAGCTCAAAGCCGCTAAAGTGATCCAGGCCGCCATCAGAGCCTCTTTGGACTTGAAGCATGCCAGAATATCGATGGCGCAATCATGGGATGGCTGCAACATTGACGCTTTCAACTTCTTCTTTGCGCATATCGTCGTTGCACAGTCGCTAGACGAGACCCAAGTGCAGTTGCACAAACTAGACGCTGCGATACGGCGAGCTGTGACGGTGCAGGCGCCGGATTCCAGCTGGGTGGCGGCTGCCCCTGTGCCCACTGCTGGTAGGCTGACCAAGACATTCTCTGTGTTGGTCCGGGCCGTAGGCCGGTGCTTGCAGAAAGGAGTAGTTTCGCCGGTTCCGTCGATCCTCGACGTGCTAGATCACATCCTGCAGCTGGGCGTGACGCCGTCGAACTCGGACGTCGACTCGCTTCTCCGCTGCTTCTTCCAGCTGTTTGAGGCCGACCAGTCGCCCGCATGCGCCGATCGAATCTACAGGTACTCGCAGATACCCTCCAGCAGCTTCGAATTCGTCCGTTTCTGGGCGCAGCCTTCCGGATCCACCTTTACCAGCCTCGTGATCTCGTCCAAAAGCCCCGACCAGATCCGTCTGTTCCTCGACCACCAGTTTGACAACTTGATTGCCAACTCCGCCAGCTTTCATCGCCTTGCCGAGCAGTCTCAGTTTCTGCTTGTAACCAACGTGCTCGCCCTCCTGTTCTCCTTTGCAGACTACTCCCACCTCATATCGGCCAAGCTAATGGCCGTGCTAACGATAATTCTAGGCGGCATCACCTCCGGCCTATACTTTGTCCAGGACCATGAGCCCCAGAGCCCCGACGAGATGAATGTCGACTCCGAGACGCTGGCCGACCTGCCTTCCAACTGTGTTATTGTCACTTCCGGCCTGCAGAGCCAGCTTGCCAACCTCTACACATCCAACTTCCCAAAGCAGATAATTGCATACTATGAACAGCGCAAGAATGAAATCGAACCAAAAACCCTAATATCGCTTATGTACTCCATGTTACAGCTCGTTTCACCTCGCGGACGGGCAGATAGTGCCGTTAATGCAGAATTCAAAAGCTGTTTGCTCATCAATCTCATTGTGGCATCCTCTGGTGGTACCGCATTTCTTAATACCTGGTTCAGGGGTCTATCTGGCTCTCGGTTTTACCAAGATGTCACTGAGTACTCTGGCGGAAACCTTTCGGGCCTTTGGGCTCATGCTTTTGACAGTCAGGATTGGTGGCACGCGCTATCGGTTCTCGAGGAAATGTACTCCTACTTGCTCTATGTGACTCACGACTTGTATCTATTTGCTCCTGGGAAGTTGTCAAAGCCAAACTTCCATAAATTCGTCCATTTCCTAAAGAATTTCCTAGTTTTTGTAATTCTAGATACTCGAAATTGTGAGAATAAGGAGCAAGTCGAAACACCTGCTTTTGAGAAGGTGGTCAAACTTTCTCTAAAACTTCTCCGCCAGATATACCTCCGCAATTTAAGGATGAGGTTATTTTCTGAAGATTTCTGGTGGCTCAAAAGTATCAATTTCAATGTCAGAACTATACTTCCTTTGCTTTCCAAGATCGAGGAAGTTCATGATGTTGGCATCGATGAAGAAGATGGAAAGAATGAAGAAACAAATTTTGATCTCTTCTCTCCTTCGATATTCAGTTCATTCGGCAAAAAGGGTGGCCAGGATCAGATAAACAGCCTTCTCATATTGACATACCTTCCATACATGATACCCTTTGAGAAGAGAGCAGAGATATTTCACGCCTTGATAGACATGGACAGAACCAAATTGGGTGGTTGGTTTGGTTCGAAAATCCAAGGGGTTGTCTCCAGAGAAAACATTCTTTTTGATGCTTTCGAGGATTTCGGAACGCTACCTGGCTCTCAATTCAAGCGTCAACTATCGGTAGAGTTCATCAACAAATTTGGTGAGAAAGAGGCTGGAATTGACGGTGGTGGATTAACAAAGGAATTGTTGACTAGTCTAGTCAATTCTGCATTCATTCCCAGTAAAGAAAACCGTGAGAAAAATGAGGGATTCCAGTTTTTTGACTCCACTACAGACGCACAATTGTATCCAAGTGCTGCCTATTTTCTTAAGCTGAAGTATCAGCAGCAGCATCCTGAGGAAAACTTCTTCCCCACAGAGACACGACAATTCTATCTTCAGATGATGCATTTCTTGGGAATGATCGTTGGTAAGTGTCTCTATGAAAATGTGCTTATTGACGTTTCGTTTGCACCATTCTTCCTTAATAGATGGTCTACTGGTTCGAATGCTTCTTCATACCAAAATAAAAAGAAGAACCTCATGGGGGTGGTGCAGACAACTGAGGAAAGCCAGCAATATCGTAATTCGTTTGATGATGTCCAAACGTTTGATAGGGAACTTTATTCGAATTTGGAGAAGCTTTTGAAATTCAAAGATGATGAATTGAATGCTCTTGATTTGACCTTTAATACAACAGAGGTTTTCTCGGACTCGGAGGGAAACAGAAAGGTTCTCAATTTAAATCTCCTCCCCAACGGTCAAAATGTTAGAGTGACGCCTAGAAATAAACTTCAATATGTCTATGCGGTCGCAAGGTATAAGTTGGACCAAAGAATTAGCATTCAATCTAACTATTTTCTTGAGGGTTTGTTCCAAGTTATCAAGCCACATTGGCTATCTTTGTTTAACCCATACGAACTTCAGAATCTTATTTCTGGAGGTGAAAGGGAGGTCGACATTGACGACCTTGAGACCAATACCATTCTTGGAGGATATACAAGGGACGATCTTACCGTTAAATACCTATTTGAAATTTTACATGAATTCAAAGCGGAAGACAAATCCAAGTTCTTGAAGTTTGTCACCTCATCATCAAAGCAACCGTTGTTAGGGTTCAAAGAGTTGAACCCAAAATTTGGCATTCGCAATTCGGGATCTGATCTAGCAAGATTACCTACAGCATCCACTTGTGTTAATTTATTGAAACTTCCTGATTACAGAAATAAAGAGCTTCTTCGGAGTAAGCTAATGTACTCTATAAATGCTGGAGCAGGATTCGACTTGTCGTAAATTAATTAGATTTTAGCATTAATTGATCGTAGATCCATTACACAGTGTGTAGAAATTCTTATTATTGTACTCTAACTCCCATAAGTTAGATAGATGTCTTGAGATAGATGTCTTGATTAGTTCTTGTGGCCAAAATGGGATCTGATGTTCTCGGTTTCCTGGGTAGTATGATTGTATGGCTCCGATCTGGATAATTTCTTCAGCTGATTTACGTTGTGGACGCATTTGGAAATTGTCTGAAGCATCAAAGTTGGCTTCAATGGTTTTGACAAATAGTCATCCATCTGTGCCCTGAGGCATCGTTCCCTATCACCCATCATTGCGTGTGCAGTTAAAGCAATAATAGGAGTCCGAAAGCTCATAGGGTCAATGTATTTCTTTCTCTCCCAATCTCTTATTTTAGCGGTCGCTTCAAAGCCACCCATTACAGGCATTTGAACATCCATTAGCACAACATCATACCGATCATTCTTGACAGCTTCAAGAGCCTGTTTACCGTTTTCAACAACCTCTACTCTGTGTCCATGCTTTTCCAAGATTTTCACGGCTAGCTTCTGGTTGACCAAATTATCCTCAGCAAGCAAGATTTTATAGGAGACAGAACCATCTTCGTCATCTGGAGCCATTCTGCTTTCTAGCGCTGGTAGCAAGATTGAAGCCAAGTCTGTTTTGGAGCAAGGTGTGTTACCATAAGAGCTTATTCCCAAGTCCAGGCAAAGGCGCATGTTCAAGTTCGGAACCCGATGGTTTAGCAAGACCAGAGGATTGTATTTAATCTCCGGGTGCATCCTCAACTTTTTAGCCGTCTCGATGCTGTCCACTATTATTATGTCGAAGTCTGGCTGGTACTGGATACTGGCATCTTCTATGCTGTTGACGACAATCGGCTTCAAACGCAATGCTTCCATATTTCTTCTGATCTGCTCCTTCTCTATTTCGTCACGACCTGTGGAGACAAGCAATACCTTGTGGCCTAAAAACGGTCTTAGCTTCTTCAACTCTCGATCCAAGTCCACCGTAGCCGGAGACACCAGGATAGTAAAGAAGAATTTGGAGCCCTTTCCATATGTTGAGGTGACCCAGATCTCTCCGCCCATCAACTCGATCAACCTCTTGGAAATGGATAGACCCAAACCAGTTCCGCCGAACTTTCTGGTTGTGGAGCCATCGGCCTGGCAGAAGGTGTCGAAAATAACGCCTATCTTGTCGTCTTCGATACCGATACCAGTATCACTGACGCAGAATTCAAGGAGAATCTTGTCGTCCTTACCTACAATGGTGGAGCGTCTTTTAACGCTGACAGTGACTTTACCGGCGGTAGTAAATTTGATAGCATTTCCGGCCAAATTCAAGATGACCTGGCGCAAGCGAAAGGAGTCGCCAACCAAGTTGTCTGGAAACGAGTTGTCAGCATCGTAGATCAAGTCCAACTGCTTCTCTATGGCCTTGACAGTCAGTGTTTTCAAAGCGCCAAATACGGTAGTGCGAAGACTAAAATCCACCTCTTCGATAGTCATACGGTTGGCCTCGATCTTGGAGATGTCCAAGATATCGTCGATGATAATCAACAAGGAGTTGGCCAAGTTGTGGACGATGGAAAGCATCTCCCGCTGGTACTGGGTCAACTGAGTCTCCAAGGTGAGCTGAGTCATGCCGATGATACCGTTCATAGGAGTTCGGATCTCGTGCGACGTATTGGCTAAGAACTCCGACTTGGCGCGGTTGGCAAGCTCTGCGGCTTCGCGCGCCGCAGTGTTTCTCTGGATCGACTCCCGCAAGTTAAGAACCATCTGGTTAATCTTAGTTTTTAGCGCGTCCATTTCGCCCGATGCCTCCACCGTGATGAACCTGGTGAAGTCGCCGTCCGTGGCGGCCGCGGTGATCTGTGCAAACGCCCGCACCTGCGTGGTCAAGTTAGAAGCCATGATGTTGACGTTGGTGATGATGGCCTTCCACAAGCCCTGGACATCGTTGACCTCTGCTTGGACGCCGAGCTTGCCGTCTATGCCGACATCTTTTGCCACTCTGGTGACCTCCTTGGCGAAGAGACGCAAGCTGTCGACCATCGTGTTGATGGTGTCCTTCAACTGGAGGATCTCACCCTGTGCGGCCACGGTAATTTTTTGCGAGAGGTCGCCGTGGGCCACCGCGGTGGTAACCGCCGCGATGTTACGCACCTGCGTCGTGAGGTTGCTGGCCATCTGGTTCACCCGCTCCGTCACCTCCTTCCAGGAACCCTCCACGTCGGTCACCTTGGCCTGCCCGCCTAAGATACCCTTGGTTCCTACGTCGGTGGCCAAAGACCGCACCTCCTCCACGAACGTCCTCAACCGGTCCACCATCTTGTTGATGGTGATCTTCAACTGGAGAATCTCACCCTGGCAGTCCGCGGTGACCTTGGTGGAGAGATCGCCCTGGGCCACCGCGGTGGTCACCGCCGCGATGTTGCGCACCTGCGTCGTGAGGTTGAGCGCCATGGCGTTGACGTTGTCCGTGAGCTCGAGCCAGATCCCGGACACATCTTCTATGCGGGCCTGGCCGCCTAGCCGGCCCTCTACACCCGTCTCTCTGGCCACCTTCGTCACCTCAAACGCAAACGTCCGAAGCTGGTCAACCATACGGTTGATGGTCGTCTGCACCTGGAGAATCTCCCCCTGTGCATGGACTCCCACCTTGCGCGATAGGTCGCCGTTGGCCACCGCGGACGTCACCGTGGCTATCTCTCGCACCTGGCTGGTGAGGTTGAGCGCCATGGCGTTGACGTCGTCCATTAGCGTGCGCCATACACCACGCGCCCCCTGCGTGGTGACCTGGCCGCCCAATTCCCCGTGAGCCACCTCCGTAGCCAACTGCGCTACCTCGCGAGCAAATGTACGGAGCTGGTCCATCATCGTGTTGATCGTAGTCTTCACTTCCACCACCTTGGGGTCGGTCTCGCTGCTGTTGATCGTCACTTTCTTCGAGAGGTCACCGTTGGCAACTGCTACCACCACGCTGCCGATCTCGCTGAGCGCCTGCTTGCAGTTGTCGTTGGTTCTCTGCTCCAGCTCGTACTTACGGCGCAGCCGGGCATGGTCCGCCTGCAGCTGCACGATATACTCCAAGATCTGCTCCCGACACTTTTCGCCACCGCTGGCAAACAGCTGCCGGTCTGATAAAAGCTGCATTACATCTACGTCTGCCATAGTTGGATGAAGAGCTGACATTCCAGCAGTAAAATAAAGAATGGAATTGCGCAACTACTTTTGCTCGGCGACGTCCAGCCAGCTGTGACGTCACTCTCGAGAGATTTGTGCGTGGTAGCGCCGTGGCACACTCACCGCTGCGCCAGCTCCGTGGGGTCTACCGGGGGGGAAAAACCAGGGCTCGGCGCTGTCGGCTGTAGACGTTATTTGCGGCGGTGAAGAGAACCAGATATGTTGCTGTAGACGTTATTTGCGGCGGTGAAGAGAACCAGATATGTTGCTGCAGACGGTGAAAATACTCTCAATGTCATTACCGTGTTGTATGTGTAGAGTATGGAAGTCCTGTTCCGTGGAGGTCGCCGCTTGCCATCTCTTCAGACGTTTCTCTGTCTGTGCTGTATATGCACTACTTCCTTCCGTAATAGGAAGCGTAGGCTTACAAATGTGATTTTGGCACGGAATAACTCTAGACTGCACCCCCTGCCAACTAGCACAAATGCGACAGCTGCTTGATCGTTGTCATGGCTAGATCTGTAGGATAGTAGATGCATAGTATGGTCAGCTGACCCGATGTTGCCATAGAAACGCCAAGGAAAACCGATAGCACTCCTCGAACTGCTTGGCACTTGTGACTACACCCACATTCCAACAGGGTGCATAAAGTCTTGTTTCTACTTGCTCTTGGCATAAAAGCTTCAACCTACAAAGATGGCTTTCGGAAGATATTCTGATTCATCCAAAGTCCAGGAGCCTGTCGTGCATAACAGAACATCGCTTAAAAACTCTCGTTGACTGCCAACATGGTGGCTCTCCGAGTTTCCTAGCAAAAGCCTATTCGGTCATAGATTGTGGTATGTAGCCGAGATTGGTCCACGAAGGCTCTGCTATGTAACGCTGTGTTGGTTCAATACATACACATCAAAGAGCAGCGACAGGCTTCTCCCTACCAGCCAACTTGAGAGTGCTAGAGTGCTTGCTCGATTGCTATTCTCAGCCTTGTGTCGAGTTCGACGTCAATATCGGAATTTGCTTTATCGCAGCCGCCGCTATTTGTAACTGTAGGATAAAATAATGTACGGGAAGCGGCAGCTGATAGCATGGTATACTCTGTGTGATGATCACTTGCTCCATACAGTAACCTATAGCCCACGATTCTCGGTGCTGTGGCCACTATGGAAGCATTTTGGGTCTTTTTAAGCCAACTATTTCCAAGTAAAAGTAATTAAGCCGCATCATTGTAAGAACTGGTTAGCAATTTTCCAGTCCTTCTTTTAGTATCAATTGTCCACCTACAGTAGCAGCGCCCAATTGCGGCCGGAGCTTGGGTGATGGTTTCTTATTTCCCAGCTTTTTAGGAGTTTTATTGCAACCACTATCCAACTCCACTCTGACACTACTTTGTGGTGACCCAGAGTCTGCTGTAAGTGCCTTTAACATTGGCTGTCTCATTCTGCTGAGATGTCCGACTTGGATCCCTTACTTTACCTCCAGGTCCAAGCCTTGTGGTTGTTCGTCGAGATCCTCTCCACATCTTGTACCTCTACATTATCATCACCTCTTGAGAGCCCAGACAACACTGCTCTGGATTTTTAGTTCCACCTTCTACCGGCTACCTGCTACCGGCTACCTGCCACCTGCTACAGGCTATCTCTAGTTGTGCGGTGTAGAGATGTAGCTCTGCTTCGCACCTTGCATGTCATGTTCTGGCTGTTCGCCGACAGCAGCTTAACACTATGCCATGGTCTCACCGCCCTTTTCTGCAAAAATCCCGGCTCTTTCGCCGACTTTTCTCTTGCTTCACTTTCGATGGTCCATTGGCTTTTTATCCTCTCTCCCTTAGCCACTTAACCCCGTACCAACATTGCTCTCACCGTTTCCGGCTTCCTGTTTCAAAACCCCTGCACCAGCCCCCTCGCTGCTTTTCCTGTGCGACAAACTTCTTTCGCCTTATCTGTGCAGATTGCGTATCTTCACTTTCTATTACATTCTTCGAGCTTTTCATTTTCCGCACGGTTAATCTCTCTTGTTATTTGCCAATATCCTTTGTATTGCAGAGACCGTATTGACCAATCATTCGTTATCATTTCGCCTCCTTTAGTCCGATAGACCTTGACTAGGGAGAATTGTTTGTTTTGTGTTTTTTTTTTGTTTTTCCTTTTTTTTTCCCCTTTAACCGTCACTATTGGTCATATTCTGGACATTGCAACATATTGAACTATGGGTTGCTGTTGTAGTTGCCTCAAGAAGAACGATGACGACAACGTTTACAGGCAACTGTTAGCTGACAATGAAAGAGAAGCCATCTCTGCTCTTTTGGAGTATCTTGAAAATAGAAATGAAGTAGACTTCTTTTCTGATGGGCCGCTAAAGGCATTGAGCACGCTAGTATATTCGGACAACATCGACCTTCAGAGGAGTGCTGCGTTGGCATTTGCTGAGATAACGGAAAAGGAGATCCGACCTGTTTCGAGAGATGTGCTAGAACCAATTCTAATCCTCTTGCAGAGCTCGGACCAGGAAGTCCAGCGTGCAGCATGTGCTGCCTTAGGCAACTTGGCTGTTAACGACGAGAATAAGGTGTTGATCGTGGAGATGGGTGGTTTGGCTCCGCTAATAAGGCAGATGATGTGTCCGAACATCGAAGTCCAATGTAATGCTGTTGGATGCATAACCAACTTGGCCACACAGGACAAGAACAAGACCAAAATTGCCAAGTCTGGCGCCTTGATTCCATTAACAAAGTTGGCCAAGTCGCCTGATTTGCGTGTACAGAGAAATGCTACTGGTGCTTTATTGAATATGACCCATTCCTATGAAAACAGGAAGGAGTTGGTCGAGGCCGGTTCCGTCCCAGTTTTAGTGCAGTTGCTTTCCAGTCCTGACCCAGATATTCAGTACTACTGTACAACGGCTCTTTCTAATATAGCAGTGGACGAGTCCAACAGAAAGAAATTGGCCACAACAGAGCCGAAATTGGTTAGCAAATTGGTCCAGTTAATGGACTCTCCTAGCCCTAGAGTCCAATGCCAGGCTACGCTAGCTTTGAGAAACTTAGCATCAGATGCTCTCTATCAGCTAGAAATCGTCAGAGCTGGTGGTCTTCCTAATTTAGTGGCTCTATTGAAATCACAGCACGAACCTTTAGTTTTGGCTGCTGTCGCTTGCATTCGTAACATATCGATTCACCCAATGAACGAGGCTCTAATTATCGAGGCCGGATTCTTAAAGCCATTGGTCGACCTTGTCGATTATACCGATAATCCTGAAATTCAGTGTCATGCAGTTTCAAGTTTACGGAACTTGGCTGCCAGCAGCGAGAGAAATAGAATGGCCTTGCTTGAGGCAGGTGCGGTGAAAAAATGCAAGGACATGGTCTTAACGGCTCAAGAAAGTGTTCAGAGTGAAATATCTGCTTGCTTTGCTATTCTAGCATTGGCAGACGACCTTAAAGATAAGCTCTTGGAAATGGGCATTATCGATGTCCTTATTCCATTAACCAAATCGCCAAATCCTGAGGTCTGCGGTAATTCGGCCGCAGCTTTGGCCAACCTATGTTCCAGGATCACCGATTATTCTATCATCTTAAAGAACTATAAAGGCATTTCCGATTTCATATCAAGTTTCCTAAACAGTGGTAATTCTACATTTGAACATATAGCTCTATGGACCGTTCTTCAATTACTAGAATCCAATAATCAAGAAATCAAGGACAAAATCAAGGGTGAAGTTAACAGTGGAAAGATCAATTTGAATAACTTAACAGGTGAAGATTTCAATGGTGGTGACGAAATATCCAACCTAACACAGCAGATATTGGAGTTGATAAAATGATTCTTGGGTTGATAATAATAAAAAGTTTTTTTCTGGCTTTGGAGATGTGTACTTGTAACGTTCTTTGATTTTTAGTTGCTAAGGCATAATACGACCGTACGGTAGAAGGATAAATTTTTAGTGGATCTAGTGGCCGATTTTCTTGGGTAGGAAGAAAAAATCAGAAAGCAAACACATGGTTGTAACTTCTTTTTCTGTCGTGGTGTATCGCATATAATGACATGTGTCTGGAAGCATTTTTTTAATTTACTCTTGTTGCACTACACTATATAATCTTCATCATACATCTAAAAATGATACATATAATTATCACTCATTATCAGTAAATTTAGGTGGATATTTTGTCGCATATAGATACTATTTAACCCGATAGGATTTTCAACTGTTCAATAATTTGAGATGTAGTTATGATAACTCAGGACTAAATGGCAATATATTTTTTTCCAGGCGGCTAAAGGAAAAAAAACGATATTGAATGAGAGTAATGCCAGATTTGATTCTGAAAACATCAAAGGGCAAGTTATTTTTACTGCCAACGGTTTACAATCTTCAATCTCAAAAGGTGAAATAACTGGGGCTCTGAATTCCTAAGATTCTGAAAAGCTCTTTCAACATAAGAAAGGAATTCTCTGTTTTGCAAAGATATAGGGCTGGCATCATACAGTATCTCTATCCATGAAGAAAAGAAAAGAAACAAGATTTATTGCTACACATACTACGTTGGATCGTCTACTTTTTTTCTTTTTTTTTTATATGATATACGTTAAATCGTACTAGCCTTCCCTGGAAGACTTTTCAAAAACTCTTTATAAAGTCATCAAAAGTTAAACCACGCATACACCCTGCTTGAAATATATTTCTATGCTTAGCATTGTTTAACAACCGCAATTATTGTTCCGTTATCTCTTCTGCCAACCGTCACCCCCAGTAAATGCCGCATTAGGAAGTCACACTTCCTGTCACTATCGACGTTTCGACGCGACGATCATACCGAATATATCCGGCATCTGTATCACTTGACATAATGACAATGACTAAGAAAACATACTTTTCACCACCGATGATTCCAAATTTAAATACTGTCGTCACAAAAGGAGCGCCGGGAATACCTTACTTTACTCCTAAGCAACCACTTGCTGCAGGATCATTTAGGAAGATGCTTTCCGGAGAAA
Organism: Allodekkera sacchari; assembly: GCA_030565225.1. Classification (NCBI taxonomy): domain Eukaryota; kingdom Fungi; phylum Ascomycota; class Pichiomycetes; order Pichiales; family Pichiaceae; genus Allodekkera; species Allodekkera sacchari. The sequence continues at coordinate 36,544 of JAJMBG010000011.1, forward strand.
AAACTCCTAAATTATTCACTCCGTTGAAGGTCAGAAACATAACTTTACCAAATCGAGCAGGAGTATCACCAATGTGCACCTACTCGGCAAAGGATGGTGTTGCTACAGACTATCACTTGATACACTATGGTCAGTATGCGATGAGAGGCCCTGCCTTTGTGATCATGGAGAGCATAGCTATAAATGCTCCGGGAAGAATCACTCCTCAGTGCATAGGCATATACACCGACGAGCAGGTGAAGGCGCTTAAACTTATAGTGAACTTCTATCATTCCCAAGGAAAGTTTATTGGGCCACAGCTTTGTCATTCCGGAATGAAAGGCTCCTGCTTGGCGCTATATTATGAGGCATTCGATTATGCCGTCGATAACGAACGGGGAGGATGGCTTGATGAGATCTATGGGCCATCCAAGAACGTAACATTTCCATACTGTAAGGAGCTCAGCATATCTCAGATCCATGATCTTGTTGCGCAATTCAAGCAGGCCACGATCAGGTCTATTCGAGATTGCGGTTTCGACTTTGTCGAGATCCATGCTGCTCATGGCTTTTTGATCCACCAGTTTTTGTCTCCACTCTGCAACAAAAGAACGGATCAGTATGGAGGATCGTTCGAAAACAGAATCCGGTTCTTAATGGAAGTGCTACAAGCGGTGAAGGAGGCCAAGGAAGAGTTGAAGAAGGACTTCCCAGTGTTTGTGCGGATCTCTGCCAGTGATAACGACGAGACAAATTCTAATAGCTGGAGGGTGGAGGATTCTCTGGCCCTTGCACCGAAGTTGATTGAAGCTGGAGTGGATGTGATCGATGTATCCTCTGGTGGATTAGCAGACTCCAAGCCTCCTCACATCTCGCAAAAGAAGATGGCACGTGCAGTGAAGCAGCTTGTAAAGAACAAGTGCCTAGTTGCAGCTGTTGGAGGTATTAATACAGGTGCAAAGGCGGAGGCTTTGCTTGAAGATGGAAGCTGCGACATCTGCTTGGCTGCCAGAGGTTTCCTTAATGATCCTTCTATGGTGGAGAGATGGGCAGATGAGTTAAATGTTGAGATTCAGATGAATCTTCAGGACGGATGGTGCTTTGGAAAGGTGTGGAATGGTCTATCAAGCGAGATGTAGAGAGATTAGAGAAATTAGCTGACTGAAGCCTAATCTTAGTGTTGATGGACTTTAATCGTACCAGAGTTCGTATGATAAACAGGTGCTACTGAGCGGTTACCATATGCCTATTTTATTGCGGCTATAAGCGGAGCAGCTCTGTATACAGTCTTCATTGTTTATGCATTTCTTTTATAAAATAATTTGCAACAAAAACCATTGAAATGAAATTAAACTCAAGTTTGGAAGCCATAAGATCATAATAAGGACAGATTGCAGGAAAATGAAGACTAGCTTCTTTGACACACGAGCTTCACCTCTTTTACCCTTTCGGGGGCAGATATAATCCCTGGGACAAAGCTTTCAAAACAGATCTTGAAGACTCTGAATTCAGAACTGAGAGAATAATAAATTTTCTTGGAGACTAAATAAAAAACAAACACACAGAAATCCTGGTTATAGGGCCTTTGGAGTTGCTTCAATATCTAAACAAGTTAATGGACGAAGATTTGAGACTAAGCCGAAGGCAGGTCTCAGATCAAGAACTTACAGTGAGAGAAAGTGCATGTTGACCAGTTTAAATATTTCTTAGTGGGTTAATGAATGCTGCACCATATTACGTTGTAGAAGTGTCAAAATATATGTATATCTAACATCTTTTCGGAGCAAGTTTGTGTGCTGGCATATCTCTGCTGCATAGCTATTTGGGCAAGACATCACATATTTTAAAATTAGCACCAGAATTATGACGGTAGGGATTGTGATAAATAAATTTTCCTGTGACAGCTACTCATGCAGAAGTCTAAAACATAAAATGCTGGTCTTATAGTTGGAAACAGATTCCTTCCAATCATGGCTTTTACTCGGAAAAAAAATCTCGCGCTATTTCAGTGTGCTCGGAAATGGTAGCAAGTGAGCTTAATTTCTGCTACGGAGATTTAGCGCATCACCAAAATGTTCAGATATATATGCCAAAGTTGACAATAGATAAGAGGAAAGATTACATTCTACTGGAAGTCAGTTATTCCCAAAAGATATTTTCTATTAAACGTACACAAATTTATTATAAATGAAGGGACAAATAGCAACCGGTTACACTACGGGTCCGTTTGAATAATGCAATTAATACAAAATCGCCATCACAGTTTCTTTTTGGAAGCCGTCCTGAGCTTCCTAGGATCAGTAGTGGTGATGATTAAGGACCTGGAGATTTTCTCAGTCTTGCTGGGTTTCTCGACGGATAGTCCGCTAACATCGTAGGTGACACCTGAAACCAGGTCCTTCAAGCAGTTTGCCAAAGCCTTTTTCGTGCCTAAGTGGCTCTTAAGTTGATCCTTTCTGAAAAAGCGCTTCTTGCATCCCCACTCGGTTCCATCCGGATTTCTACCAAAGCAAACATATGTTTTTTCGACCTGCGAATGCTGCTCCTTGTAGTGTCTGGAGAGATCGGACGCTCTGCTGAACTTGCCGCTGCACTTGTCACACCGGAACAGCTTCTCCCTGCGGTGGAAGGACAACTGGTGAGACACGAGGTTGTGCTTCCTGGTATAAGATTTTCCGCACAAAGTGCACTTGAACTCATGGGCGATCTTCTTATACGAACTAGATGGGAAATGGCCCGAGTCCGAGACAAGGCTTGGCGTCGAGAGCGACTGCGGAGAAGAGCCTGCATGTGCCTGCCTATGCAAAGCTGGAAGTAGCTGCGAGTAAAATTGGTGGGTCTGCTGTTGAACGTAGGGAGAGCGCAGGGAGCTGGAAGGCAGAGGGAAGTCAGTTCTTGGCGGGCCCATAGGAGGGAGTGATGCAACAGAGAAGGAAAGGGAGTGTACGGCTGGTTTCCGGCGCTGAGGCTGAGGAGTTGGGTTGATGGAGTTGATAGTGTTGAGCGGGTTCACTGGAGGGATAAGAGGAACGGCCGAGGCCGAGAGGGAGGGGACAACGGAGCGGATCGGAGTGAAAGAGGCCCGGGTGGACTGGGGTGATTGCAGTGAGCTGTTGTTGGGGCGAGTTGACTGGATGGAGATGACGGACTGGTAGTTGGACTGAGTAGTGGCGTAGTGCTGGAGGTGAAGGTCATGGTCTGCAGTAGGCTGGAAGGCCGGCACGGGGTAGGGCTGCTGGGACAGGGCACCTGGGGGCCTCTGGGACAAGGGCTGGGAGAACGGTTCATGACCATGCATGACAGGCGGGTAGGGCATACGCCAGGTAGGGGAGAAGGCAGGAGAGGGAGCCTGCAGGGAAGGGTCTGCCGCGATGGGTGGTGGGTAGACTAGCTGCAACTAATAGACGTACTGGGGAGGCGGAGGCCCCAGCATGGAGGGAGAAGCAGCGGCGGTAGGATGCAGCGGAGCCATAGGCCCCGATAGCTGGGCAGAAGGGAACTCCGGCGTCCAGGAGGGCACAGACAGAAAGCGGCTGGGGCTGGGGCTGGAGTGGGAGCTGGAGGTGGAAGGGCAAGTGAAGGCAGACCCGGTGTCGGGCGGCATGGTGAATGTGGTTCGGAAGCGATTGTCGGCGTCTGTCATGGTTTTTTGAACAGCCATCATTGTGGTAACGTCTGCTTGGAGGCACCTAGATGGAAGATCGGTGGCAGATTAGAAGGTGAAGAAATGAAGGACGGGGTCCACAAGGATGCAAAACAAGCGAACAATAAGACAAGAGAGGGAGAAGTGAAGATTATTGGTGAGAAACTAGAGAACGAAAAAAGAAGCCAGGATCAAGAAGCAAGGAAGAAGTTCAAGAGGGAGGAACGGAAGCCATGTAGGGCCAGAAAAAAGAACAGGAAGTACTAAATTAGAAGCCGAAAAAGCAAAACAAAAAAAAAAAAAAAAAGAACGAGAGTAGTTTCAGCTTGCATAAGGAAGAAAGAAGGAAAGAAATAAGTACCGGAACTTGTAACAAAGCGCCGTATGAGGCTGTAGAGGCAGTGCCGGCAGTAGCAGCGGAGAATAGTTCACATTGTTCAGCAGGATGGACTAGCGTGGAGAAGTTCTATGAGCTAGTTGCAAGAGGTATATGTTACTCCATTGTTCGACAGGACCAATGCAGCGGACAGTTTTCCCTTGCGCGAGTTGAGATATGGTGATGGTGTCAGCATTGTGAACCAAAATGAAGAATAAGAAAGGTAGGGTGAATAGAAACACACAGAAGCGAACGCAAATGAATAAAACTCGCAGCTGGAAGTACGAAAGCGGCAAATTGCCGCGAGCACGTCCCATATGCGGCTCAGAATTCGTGATGAGTCCAGATTTATCGACATAATAGGAAGTTAAGGAAGCTCGGGCCGCAGATACTTCTATTGTTGTGACAGGAAACGAGTCAGAAATGTACAGCTTATTTACAAAGGGGGGGGGGAGGAGGAGGATATCTGTTTAAACGGACAGCTAAGCAGCAGGGTTCCTGGTGGACTGCACCTTGCATAGTGCATGTGGTGTCCGGTGTATTGACAGCAAATAGAAAAATAGCCTCCCAAGGCTTTTGCAAATTCTTTTCTTACCCGTAGGCACTTTTGGTGCTTGAGCTCACTGTTACGAGCGGGAATGTTTTGCTAAATGTTTTCTACTTTCTGTGATACCCATAAAGCCACGCCGTAAGGATGACTTTTTGAGAACGAGAATGAACACACACATGAGGAAAGAAGGAAAGAAAATTTTAGGCCACAAACGAGGCGCCACAACCCAAATCAACTTCGGTATGGGACACAAGAGTCAAGAAAGAAAAAAGAAAAAAAAAAGAAAAAAGGAAACACACAAGAATGAAAGTAGTAGGATCCTCGTGAGATGAACAATGCAGCAGAAAAAGAAATATTTTGCTGCAGTGAATCTTTGCCCAATCAAAAACAGTCCATCACTTACCAAACTAATGGTCAGCATTAACTTAACATGCAGGGCGTTGACGTAACATGGCGAGAGTTCACTTATATTTTACATGCGTATTCCATGAATGCATGCTTTCACGACTTCAGGACAGGAAACAAAAAAAGAGGCAAGAGGAAACAACATGTTTTTGCAGGGAAGCCTTCTTAATAGGGTAGTTGTATTTATGGAGGCACACTACTACTAAAGGCGAAAGGAAGATCTTTTTTTCTTCTACCGCCGTTCGGCCAACGAATCCTTAAATGCAACAAGAGACAAGAGGGAACTACTTTTACTGATACGACGACTAAAACGGAGAATGGCCGAGCTTTCCGTAGAAAAAGAAACAATAAAAGGAAAAGGAAAAAAAAAAGCACCGTTTAAAGTTTCTCCGAATTGGGACATTTTCCTGGGTCCTGTGGAGAAGTCAGCATTGCATATATGGGGGGCTTCTATCATATAGTGGCAAACAATTCCCCGTGAATCACCGCTTCTATGCAACATTGTTGGTCGGGAAATGCATATTCTTAGAATCGTACAATGCATCGCATGCCTCCGGTTTTGGTACCATATAGATATTGACTTCGTTCACTGCGCTGTGGGACATTTAATGGCAAGTCAAATGATCTGAGGAACCACGAAAATAGATGACTATACCGCAACTATATTGGGACTAATGTTAGTACTGCATCTAAAAATCTGTTTGAAAATAGGTGGACACGAAATCCGAGAACTCTTCGATCATTTCTTGAAGTGTTGCTTGTTGCTTACAAAAAAACATCTGCGCAGGACCGCAGCATTCATGTGCGTAAAAACCAAGGTACACCAAACCAGAAATAGAAAGTTTCCGCAGGAAAAAGGTGCTCAAAAGAAACCCTGGACCAAAAAATCACCTTCTGTTAATGTAGTATGACGTTATATGAGTAAGCGAGGCCTAGCCCCACATGCTACAATGGACGATTTTAAAGCGAGATAACCAGAAATGCAGTTAGCTAGGGATATGTTGAATTGCTGCTGCATAAAACTGATCGTAGACTAGTCGGGACAGTGATGGAATCTGCTGATCGGCGATCGAAGTTTACTTTTAAACTGTTAAAAGAAATGTTTTTAGATACTGAATATGGATCGTTTAATCCGACACTAAATCAAGCGTTGTAAAAATGCCTTACTCAAAAAAGAAAAGGCCGACACCAGGTGGTAGCCAATTTCCTCTTCTGGTGAAGACGCAATGATCGTATTTTCGTTCTTTAATCAGTCAATAGGAAGAAAAAAAGGATATTTGGGGTGGTAGCAGATCCAAAGGGAATCCAAGGGGAACCGTGTGAGCACTCCTGAAGGAGTAGATGAAACACAGATTATTATCTATATATATTCATTAAGGGAAAGCTGATATGTTAGGAATTTTAGTTTCGAAATATTAAACACCTCACACCTAAGCCTCAAGATAGTGTCAGCAACACCTAGAATTCCAAATTAAAAAATGTCACACAGGATTGGCAACCGAACTTTAGTATTGTTAGATTAATGGAACATCATTTTATCATCACAGACATGTAGATAATTCAACTGGCTGCTACTCTTAACCGAAAATTTGAATTTTGGCTTTTCGGCTTCTTCTGTGTATCAAATTGAGCAGCTTTGGGTGAAGATGCGAGATCGGGTGACCAAACTATTTCAGCGCTCAGCAATGATAATGGTCTCTGGTGAAATAAGTTGTACTGTAAAAGAAACTGAATGTAACATCCTAGATGCTACTTTGGATGGAACATTTTTGATGCAAGGAAACCTTCTTTACATTTAAAATCATTGGGAACACTTAAAAAACAATCTGGATTGAACTTCTACTTTTTGGCACAATAAACAAGAACCATGGATGAAAATAGTTTTATAACGAACAATGATTAGGGAATAAAGATGAAATGAATTTGTCTACAAATATAATAGGCTAGCATAGAGCCTAGCAAAATGGAACATACTTCTCCAATTTCACCCTAAGAGCTTCAAACTCTCTGCGGCGCATCTCTATGGTGAATATTTTGCAGTGCGAGAGCATATGATCCTTGCTAAGCGAGAGATGCCTCTGGTACGAAACATTATGGAAGACATCTGGAGATCATGTGAAATCCCCGACCATCATCAATATGCCAAGCAAAGCCAAACAAAAGTATGTCAAGGAGGGGTACAAAGTTTATCAGAAGAATATCAAGTGACCACAGTTTAGCTGCCATGCATGTGCTTAGTTTGCAATTCTAAAATTTAATGATTGCAATTTCAGTAGCCATTTTGATTTCTGCATAATCTTGAATTGTTTTTAAGAATGTAAGGAGTATTCTTGGCTATCCAGATGTTCGTACAATGAAAATTTGCTTTGAAGAAGGTCAAATTACAGAAGAACAATCGTATTAGAACTGTACTTATGGAGGCACATATTCGACTTGCTTATAGGACGCAAACAAAACGCAAAACAAAATGATTCAAGCTACTAAAAGGACATATCAACGCATCAGCCTAACCAGGCTTCCTGCAGGGATGGATGCTCTAATTTTGGACATGAGCAACAATGCAAATACTTTAACTGCTTGCCAATAATTTGTGCACTCTTACATTTGCATTACCGTTGTTAGAAAAGTCGAAAAAGCTAACACATGGACACTGTAGGCTATTTTATCTCTTGTATATCCTTGAAGATCAGCGGCTGGGTCAAACACTCCATAGATCAGTTTGACACTCTAAGGGAGGTGAAAGCATCCGTGAATAAAAGACAGCAAAAGATCGAAAGAAATTTGAACTATAATCAGGGGTATAGTTGCTTCTCTTTCTCTATTAGCAGGACATGCTACACATTCAGTCAGAATAGCGTTTTATGAGAAGTGCTAAACAAATGAAAGTATTGTTGGACAATAGTCTTGTGTTCAAAGAGTTCTATCTGATGCAGCAGGAGACCAGAACCTTGTATTGGATCTGCTTGACGTTTCACGTTTCACGCTTCACGCTTCACGCTCAACTTTGAGTATGCGCTCACGCTTCTGAGGTGAGAATTTGAAATCATTGCTTTGTTCTACAAATGCCAGCGAGCACCGACACCCAGCACTACAGACATCTACGCAAATAATAAATCCCTTAAACCCAGCAAATTACGAAAAGCGAACGAATACATCGAGATCCAACTAGTTTGTGGCAATTTCCACCCCAGTGGACTTAGTGATCACTGCTTCTGGAACCGGAGAGATGACTTCCTCGGTGACAGATCCGTTGATCTTACTGGAAGACTCAGCGACGTGAACCTCCCTGGTAGTGACACCAGCCACGATCTTGTCAATGGTAGGCTTTATGGAATCGTAAGCTTCGTCAGATAGACGTCTGGAAGCCTTAGCAAGGGCTACAGATGTACTTGCAGCCTGGGCCTTTTCGTCATTGTATACTTTGGACACATGCTCGGGCAATGTCGAGACCTGGGCGACGACCGGTTCGATTCTCTTATAGGTTGTCTTACCCAAGTCCACCATTCTGTGGAATTCGTTGTCAGCAGATGATGACTTAGAGCAAGCGGTCTCAGTGCCCGAAGGAAGCACAAAGTTCAAGACACGTTCGTAGAGGTCGTTTGCAATCTTGAGGACAGGGTCTAGCCGGGCCTCAAAGGAGTGCCTTAGACCGTCCGTTGAGTGGTAGGTCTTTTTGACGTACGAGGTGGCGGAAGAGACAAGGGAGGTGTAGTAGGAAGAGACAGCGGTGACGGCTGAGTTGTAGTAAGTCTTTGCAGTGGCTGAGACGTCCTTCATGGAGACCGATTTTATCCCAGGGAAAGTCTTGTCGACGAAGGACAAGCCAGAGTCTAGCAAGGCGTCGGCCCGGTTGTAGACGGCGACCAATAATGAGACGGACGCAATGTATGCGAAGGCAGCAGACAGGTAGCCACTGAACAAGGAGACGGTGGAGGCGACGATCGAAAAAGAAGCCAAATAGGTGGAAGTTTCGTCCACCAAAGGATACGATTTCAAATGTGCCGAAGCGGCATGAGTCAACTGAGGCTTTCCAGTGGTTGTGTCGGCAGTTGGTGCAGCTGCTTTTGCATCAGACATTGTTGTATGGTTCCAAAAAGCGAAGAGGAAAAAGTGACAATAAGAAGAAAGAGTTTTGAGTTAGGGACAAAGGGGCAAGACAGGAGATAAGATAAAAAAAAAAAGAATTTAGGAATTGGGACGGCGCGGGTGGGTTGCTATTGAATTAGGAAATGCATAAGGGAAACAAAAAAAAAAATAAGCCGAGGGAGTGCCCGGGGTGAGCGGAGGCAAGTACAGGAAAGGAAAGTTGTAGAATCGATGGTGTGGTGGTGGTAGCATGATAGAGAACAGAAAGAACCGTGGAGAAGGTGAAGAGAGATGAAGAGAAGTGAAGGGAGGTGAAGGGAGGTGAAGGGAGGTGAGACAATTGAATAGCAATCGAGTGGAACGTTTCTAGTGTCTGGAGATTCGGAGGAGCAGCGGAGCATTGGCGCTGCGGAGACTTAGCGGAGACCCAGCAGACACAGGCATGTGGCAGCGAGAAGACTGCATTACAGAAGACCTGCAGCTGGGTGCTCACTGAAGCAGTCTGTTTCTTCTCCGTTGTGTCACAGCTACTATAAGCAGACGTGTCACATCATGCAAACTGCGTAGCAGCTATAGCCAGTCACAGCGCAAGGTACTGGCTGTCAGTATGCTTTTTTTTTATGGGCCATTTCTATGGAAGCCATGCATTGCACCGGCTAATGCATGGAAGCCAGAGCCGGAGCAGGGGGCGCTCCTACTAAAGCAGCAACTGCAGCAGCGGGAAAAAGCAGTGCAAATTGGGCGGCATGATTTTTCACGTGCAGCTAGCGACGTGGCATGTGTAGCCGATAACTTGCCTAGAGATATCGGGCAGAAGCAGTCGACATTGCAGACTCGATAATCCTTCGTCAGCAGACAATGGACAGAAACAGTGTAGCCAGCGAATCTGGACAGGATCTCTGCGATTCCTTGGCCTCATCGAAAGGAACTTGCTTTTACCATGCTTTTCGAGACAAGTGCACAAAGCGTGCGAAAGCATACACTCTGCTCGGAGCTTTTGATGTAGTACAGAAAGCAGGTACAGCAGGGACGCAGTACTGCGCTGAAATTCCATTGCATGTGCTACCTAGTGAGCGCTACAAATTATTACCGGCAACCGCCGCACCAGCGCTAGAGAATTTCACCGATAATCAGAGACATACGGCTAAAGCATTTCAACTTATGGTTATGTAGAGGTGATTCGAAAGCTACGGTGTACCAATTTTTCTGGCCCTGAGCAGCTACTTGTTTACACTGAATTACAACAGCCAAACGAGTGGAAGAAACAAGACTGAGCCATCAACCTATGCGTAGCTTCGGTATTATCATCTTTCTTTTCAGGAAACCTACCACCTTATATCTCAGGGACCAGGCATCAAGCTTGCCACTCCAAAACTCCGGATCATCAGCTCATGAAGTATCCACCGCCGACACAAGTGCTTGAATATCTCGGTTCTCAGCACATCCAAATTTGTAATTGAACCAAGCGGTAGATAATTTGAGCTTAGAGTGATAAATCTAATCCTGGAAAAAGGCGAACAAAGAGACTAAGAAAACTTTGGCTACTTCAAAGGCAAGTTTTTTGTTAAATATGGATATGTAAGTCCTCTTGACAAGTCATTCCATTACACTTTGCAGCTAAGTCTGGTTCTTTCCACGGCATTTATTAATGACTCACAGGGCCCTGTACTTTTTGGCTTTTATTGCTACCCAAATGCTGTGCTTAAATTTAGAATATCGATCTTGTATGAAGGTTCCTAATAGAGTCTGCTCTTAGAAATTTCCGTTCTAGGCTCAAGCTCAGCATCAGGCAGACATTAAATGATATATGCACTTAGTAGCTTAAAGTAACTCGGTTACTAAACAAAAATCTCACTAAATTCTAAGAATCATATCATCAACAAGATGCTCAAATAGTGGTCGCCGATTTCCGGTCAATATAAATTTCCTTTCATATGACTAGGGTCGGGAAGAGCTCTGCTTTACTTTTTTGGAATAGTAAAATAGTACATCTATCATTCCCTGGAAGCAAGAACAATTGTGAAGGAGATCGTAGAGTCTACACTGGCATGTAACTGCCACTCTTGTTTTTTGTTTGTTTAACGTATATTTGACCTCTAATTGCCAAAGAAATCCTATTTCTAGCATCAACTCATGGAATAATGCAGTTTGTGTAGCTAGACATACTCCAGACATGGTTGTACTGCCGTTGATCATAACACTGCCTGTGCGTTACTGCACACTTCTGGGCCGTTTCGAAGAGAGACGGAAAGTAAACCCCAGACTTAAAAAGACCTCTGGGATGAATCAAACCTGCAGACTTATATCCTCAGATCTTTATAGTGTTTGGAAACGGAATTTCGTCAGGCTAACGTTGGAATAGGTAGCAGACCAAGCAGACATGTGGCCTAAAACAACGGTATACTGCCAACAATGAAAGCAACTACTCTACTAGATTTGGATAAGACTAAAAGGAAGTATACTACGATCTAATGGCTGGTGCCGCATCTACTGTGATATAAATTAAATCGGCCTTTTTTTTTTTTTTGAGTGCCATCTTCCGTCGGCCGAATCCAACGTGTACATCTAAGCATCCCAGCCTTCCACAGCATCATCTTCAAAGTCAATTTTTTGTACTTTCATTTCTCTCTTTTTCTCAGTTGCGTAACTAGCTAATTGTAACCATTCTAGGTACACTGAGACTACTCTAGGTACACTGTAGCCATTCTATGCACACTATGACTACTCTAGATGCACTGTAACCATTCTATGCACACTGTAACCATTCTAGGTGCACTGAGACTACTCTAGGCACACTGTTCATTATCTTCTGTTTAGGCGCTAGATTATATCACTCACACACCATTTCTCACTCACACATCATTTCTCACTCTCACTCACTCTCACTCACCTGCACTACGTACGTAATCCAATCTGAAAAATTTTCGACACTCAAATCTCACAGCGATTTCATTCAAGATTATAGCGTCAGCATAATCCATTTAAAATCAAGTTTCCAGCATGTCGTTCGAGCTTAGATACTTGAGTAAGAGGTATGGACCGAACCTCGAGAAGCTTCCTCCGTTTTTCCGCAAAATGTTTGAGCAGATGTCGAAAAACGCTTCGATACCTGCGTTGAGGTATGATGCTCCTGAGCTTGCTCAGGATAAGAGATACAAAACGCCCAAGGACTGGAAAGTGCAGCCTGGCGATCGTGTGCTGGTTACCAAAGGAAAGTACAAGGGCCGGGTCACCAAGGTGATGGGTCTTAACCCGGCTATCAACCGGGTGTTTGTGGAAATGGCCGAAACCAAACGAGTGGTTGTGCCAAAAGCATACTGGCAGGTTGGCCAGGAATCGCACGTGATCGACTATCCGAAGCCTGTCAACCCTAGAGACCTCAAGATAGTCGGTACTGTGGTGCAGGAAGACGGAACAGAGAAGGACATAGCGGCCGACGATGTGGTTTTCAAAGGAGAATACTACGACGAAGACTACCACAAGATGATGCCATATAGAAGAGTGAAATATCATGAGAACATCATCATTCCGTGGCCAAGACCCGACCCGGTGCAGGAATGCAACTTCTCTACTCCCGTGGACTTGGTGGAGGAGAGAACGTTTATCCCAAGCAGCATCGTCCAGACTGATGCTCCTAGAGACATTGTGAAGCTGCTTAGAAGTCCTTTGATGAAGCGTCCATACAAGTGGGACAAGGTCCGCCTTAATAAATCGCAGATCAAGAGGTTGACGCCTCCAGAGATGCCACTCAGCGAGACCAAGAAGGCCATGTTCGCCGAGAGAGCACAGATTCGGAAGTCGATACCAACAGAGCCATCCGAAGACCTGGTCAAGTTTATTGGTGAAAAGGTTGCTAAACATTTGAACAGTGTTAGCGATGCCAACTTTGCTGCCTACATCAACTCGGTGTCAGGAGAGACCAACAAGAAGAAGCAGGCTGCCAAGGAAAAGAAGAAGCAGTTGGAAGAAGCATTGATTGCTGAAGCACAAGAAAGAAACATGATTAAAAAGAGAGCACAGGAAAAGTATAGGCTTAAGAGAGACAAGAAGCTTGGAAATAGGGTGTTATGATTGGGGATGTACTGTACATAGTAACGAGAATATTGCTCACGTTATATGGGTAGGAGATGAAAGAGTTGGAGATGTAGCAGTGGCGTAGCGAATTTGTCAGTATAATGATAGTGCAGAGATACTTGTCGATATGATGGCATAGCAGAGCTCATTGTATAGACCGAATGGCTACATTAAGAAATCCCCTGGTTTGTAAACTCACCTCAATCATCATGACCATTTTCTACCAACACTCTTCACACTCCAAACTACACCAGAATTCATTAGGTTAATTCAAAACCTACGCATCTAATTATAAACGCCTCCTCCCTTCAACAACTCACTAAAGCTTCTCATATTCGAGCCTACCTTCTAGTTTCTTGTTGTCAACCATCTTTCTCACTGCTTTCAGAAGATCACTCTGGATAATGTAATCTCTATCTTCTCTGATGGCAAAGAAACCAGCCTCGGTTATGACATTTCTGATATCGGCACCATTGAAGCCATCACTCATCTTGACTAGTGTCTCAAGATCAATATCTCCCTGCTTACGCACCTTAGAAATGTGAATCTTAAATATTTCTAGACGGCCGTTTTCGTTCGGTAAGGGAACCTCAATTTTTCTGTCCAATCTACCGGCTCTCAACAATGCGGGATCGAGAGTGTCGGGTCTGTTTGTTGCCATGATCACCTTGGTGTGTCCCAAACTATCGAAACCATCCATCTGGTTTAGCAATTCCATCAACGTTCTCTGAATTTCTCTATCGGCGGAAGTACCTTCTGAAAACCTTCTTCCACCAATTGCATCCACCTCATCCATGAAGATGATGCAGGGCTCATGCTCCTTGGCGTAACTGAACATCTCACGCACCAAACGGGCAGACTCTCCAATGTACTTGTCGACAATTGCAGATGCGGGCGAGAAGATGAAGTTGGCACCGATTGTGGCTGCAACAGCCTTGGCTAGAAGCGTTTTACCGGTACCAGGAGGGCCGTAGAGTAGAACACCCTTTGGCTGCTTAATGCCCACTCTCTGGAACAACTCCGGGTTCTTCAAAGGTAGCTCAATCACCTCTCTCAACTCCCTAATCTGGTCTGTCAAGCCTCCAATGTTGGCAAACGAGATTTCGCCTGGCTCAAACGTTGTCATACTATAGACAGAGGGATCCACTTCCCTGGGCAAGATTCTCATTATGGTCAACGTGGTCATGTCCAACGCCACACGGACACCCTTAATCAACTTCTCCCGCTTGATCGTCGACCTGCATCCAACAATATACCGGGGTCCCGACGATGCCTTGACGATGAATCTATCGCGATCTAACTGCTTCAACACTTCTCCTATGATCTGCCCAATACTCTGAAGCGCCTTTATATCGTCCTCGGTCTTCTGGAAATCCTTCTCCAAATCGCGTATGCTCATTCTAAGTTCTTTGAGCCTCGATTCCCACTGGATGTGTTCTATAAGTTTGTTCTTAAGAGCAGTTAGTGCTCTCTCCCTCTCTCTCTGTTCTGGCGTCAACACTTCTTCCTTCTCAGGCTGTTCGCTTTGCTGAGCTTTACCAGATTCGCCTTCACCTTCGCCTTCGCCTTCGTTTGCATGATCCGAGTTCAATGCAGTTAATAGAGGATCGTTTTCTTCACTCATTTCCGCCTAAAAGAAAAAGATGATGAAAGTAAAGTTAAAATGAGAAAAAGGTATCGCTTGTCCATTTGCCTTCGCGAGAGGGCACATTACGTAAGCAACCAACCGGTAGTACCAGAAGATGGTGAATAGGAGGGGGAAAGAGTGTAAGTGGCAGCTTGTTGACGGGGGAAATGCTTGATTAAGCAGCGTAAAAGTTCAATTTGCATCAAATAGTATGCTGGTTATGCTGGTTGAAGGTTTAAAAATTTAGGGTATTTAAAGGGTTAAACGGTTGTGTATCGGTGACTAGTTAGAGAGGGCGAATGGTAGCCAAGATTAGGAGTGGGAATAACGTAGTGAACAGGAGTAAATTATTCGGCCGAAGACTGACATCAAAAAGTGTCGAGATAGCACCGAAACAAGCAAGGAAAATGGGGAATCCTTAAGAAGTTGGCTTGATCATTTGGGAATGACTGTGGTATTGCAGTATGATTGTCGCCGAGCGACTTCGGCGTAGTATAGGTAGTGGTATGAACTGTAGGGAGACACAGTAGATCAAGCAAAAATACTGGACTAGGACATAAATGGAGTATAAACACTACTTCAGTATATAAAGAGGCAGATAAAAAGATCAGCTTGGCTAGGCAGGTAGTGCTCTTGCTGCCATTGTGATTTCCCAGCACGGTGTAATGGAGCCGACTAAAGAACACCTCTAAGTAGGAGACACCAGTGAGAGGCAGTTTAATAAGAAAACAATCGCTTTAAAATGCACAAAAGTTCTTCCAGAAGTTTCTTGATTTACTGTAGGCAGGGAGGAAAAAAGACATGAGAGCAGTATTTTGGGATTGGCATGATTTCAGAGGCAGGGTTCATTTGGGGAACACAAAGAAAGGCCTGATGGAAGGTGTAAGATAGAAGCAAGAACGAGGAAGAGATGATATTAAGTGTAAAAGAGGACAAGAAGTATGGAGGGAGAAAAGGGAGAGAAGGGTGTGATACAGGAAGTAAGTGAATAGAAGTAAGTAGTAAGGAGCAAGTGATCAGATGTAAGTGGTAAGGAGCAAGTGATCAGATGTAAGTGGTAAGGAGCAAGTAGTAAGGAGTAAGTGATCAGGAGCAAGTAGTAAGGAGCAAGTGATCAGGAGCAAGTGATCAGGAGCAAGTGATCAGGAGCAAGTGATCAGAAGAAAGTAGGGCAATGGATAAAATCAAGTGTAAATTTGCCTGGAAGCATGATAGGATGTACAAAACCGGACTTGGCGTAAAAAAGAAGCAACAGTAGTACAGAATTTGAAGTAAAACGAAGAACAAGCAGAAAAAGAAAGCGAAATGATAAAAGTGGCCATTGAGCAGCAGTACCCAGCATAACTAATCACCAGAAAACCATCACCATAATGTATTATAATCCAAGTATCCAAGCATGCAAGTTCCAAGTTCCAAGTTCAAAACCAAAACCAAAACTAGAATCCAAACTAAACGGTAGCCAAGGATAGCAAGCACAGCCAGAACATGAAAAATGCTCGACTCTTTTCCTCGGCTTCTCGTCTCTCCCAATAGCACGCACCCGTACACCAGAAATATTTTCTCTCGAACCTATTCCAACTTCCACTACCTTTTCTTCACCAACTATGGAATTTAATGCAGTCATCTTCTGTGGCAAAGGCAACAACCTTTCGCCCTTTTCGGCTGTCAAGGGAACAGGAACAACAAAGGCGCTTTTGCCCATCGCAAATGTGCCAATGATCCTCTATGTTCTTAGATGGTGCGATCAAGCACCTTTCAGATCTGTCACAGTGGTTTCGGACGCTCAGTCGACTCCAGAGATCGAAAAAGTCGTCGAACAGTACAGGCAGACAGAGAGGGATCCGGAATTGTGCACGACCAGTCCGTTGTCATGCTTTGCTTCGGACGCATCGACTACGGGATCGATCTTACTTGAGGTTGTGAAGAAAGACCAGAAATCGTTCTTCAACAGGAACATCGTGATCCTTCCATGCGACTTCATCACGGACATCCCTGCACAGGTGTTTGTGGAGATCTACAGAGGCAACAGTGACGACAACATTGGCTTGGCCATATCCTACAACAACATCTTTGAGAACATCGACAACAAGATATTGAAAACCAACTACACTGTGTATGCCAACCAGCCCAACGGCAACACTGTTCTTCTGGACCTTTACTCGAAGTCGTATGTTGCATTGACGAAGTTCTTGAAGATCCGGACTCAGTTGTTGTGGAGATACCCGGAAACCAAGGTTTCTACGAATCTTCTGGATGCGTTCATCTTTTTTGCCGACTCCAGCTTCTTTGACATCATCCAAGACGAAAAGGAGCACATGATCGCCAACAGGTCGGCAAATAAGATCAAACGAGACATTGCTAGACGGTCCTGGAGACACTCTGAGAGCAAAGAAACCATCGGCTTGTTCATCTTGCCTGAAAAATCCACCTTTGCCAGGTGCAACAACCTAGCAGTCTACATGGAGATCAACAGACATTTCTTGAAGAAGAACGCTAGGAATTCTGGCCAGGCACAAAATGCAATACCTGCCCCTAGATCCAATGAAAGTAATATAAGTGTAGCATCGACGGCGAGTACCAAGAATTCTGCCACGGTAGGCGCCGACTGCCTGGTTGCAGAGGGTACAGAAATGGGCGAGAAAACCAACGTCAAGCGCTCGGTCATTGGAAAGAAATGTAAAATTGGAAGGAAATGCAAGATTACCGGCTGCATTCTTCTTGACGATGTCACCATCGAGGACGACGTTCATCTTGAAAACTGCATAATAGGAAAGGAAGCCAAGCTAGAGAGCAAGTGTCATCTGGTCAATTGTAACGTTGAAGGTGCATACATAGTCGGGAAAGGAGTGAGCTTGAAGGGAGAAACACTGACGAACATTTCCTTGGATGAGTTTGAAGATGACGAGGCAATTTACACAGACGAAGGAGACGACGAAGGAATGGAAGGGGCATTCGAAGGAGAGGATGAAGATGAGGATGACGATGATGGAGTTGCCAGCTACATTTCCGACAATATCACCTTTGGCTGATTAAATAGAGGGTCAGAAATGACGCGCCCACAATTCGGGGATTCACGCCATTTAGGCTAATTTGAATATATATAGACATAATACAAGATGAGAAAGTGGGATAGTTCGGCAACCGCAACTTTTAAATAACTAGCGGTAGAATCCCGAAGAAATTCGTAGCGTGAGGTCGCAAAAAATGATGGAGTGATGAAAACTGAGGAATTTTACGGCATCCAATAGAATGCCCACATTATAAGCTCAATGCGCTAAGGAATAATATGTGAGGAACTTTGGAATATTGCGGCAGTGACCAAAATGACCAACATGGAGTAACAGCCCACACTCAAAAGGTATTACCATTGCATTGGTGTGCATAAAGACGGAAGTTCGGGGGAAATACTCCGACTTAAAGGCTTTGAAAAGGAATTACGAACTACTCCTGTCAGACTACAGCATCTAATAGGGTGAGGTGAATGTTATAATTAGTAATGTGCTTTGTACAAGAAACCAGCCTTACACCACTAGGTGAGATAATGCTGGAATGATTTTGGTTTTGGATCCAGCAATCCGTTTTAACATAGGCAGACTGTTGCTGATTTAGGCGGTTGTTTATAGAGTTTAGATTGATTTATGTTTTCAGTGTACTTCATTTAATAATCTTGGAATATATACCATGCATGCTTAGCACAAACTAATTTTAAAGTTTTGGGATCGGCAAAACCCGCAGATCGCATGCAAGCACTGCAGGTGGCATGATTTCTCAGATGCCTCCTGCATGATTTTCGGGCGTCCGATGCACAATTGTCGAGTATTCGACGCACAATTTTCAACTAATGCGTCAGCTGCATTCTTCTATTTTGCAACATGGCCAAACATCAAGATAGTCCGTAAGTGGGGATTGAAAAAATCAAAGATATAAGACCTCTGAAATGTCGTCTATGTATGTTGCATATTCACATTTATTCAAAAGGGGTTAGAATATCACATTTGATTCATTGATCTGGACGCAATGATCCGAATCATCCGAATAGACCAGCCAACTTGAGCGCGCATCTGCACATGATTCCTAACAGGGAAGAAAAAGTAACACGTCGGGATCATGCGGTACCTCCTTTTAGTAATTTTTCAGCAGCCCTGAGTTCTGCGCAGGGTGACCAACTGCCTTATTCGGGAATCAAGACTATTTTGTAACCCGCCATCTCACGCAAGAAAAAAAAAATGAATCTATTACTTCCGGCTATAAATAATCCGGGCTTGCGTGTTGAAAGTATCGAAGACCGTTGAGGCCTCGTATACCATACAATCAAAACCTTGCACCACTTCTTTTTAAAGAGATGCTTAAACTTACCTTTGCTAAATTACTTCCTTTATTGGCCTGCCTCGCAGTGGCTCGTGGTAGCGACGAGGAGCTGGTAGGCTCTGAGGTTGAAATATTAACATGCGAACCAAATACAATAACTACAACTACAATAGCTGAGATTACAATTTACGGGGATGCATCGTCGTCCACATTGCTATCTTCATCATATATATCGTCATCCTTGTCGTCATCCTTGTCGTCGTTCTTATCGTCATCTACATCGTCATCTACATCGTCATCCTTGTCGTCGTCCTTGTCGTCGTCCTTGTCGTCGTCCTTGTCGTCGTCCTTGTCGTCGTCCTTGTCGTCGTCCTTGTCGTCGTCCTTGTCGTCGTCCTTGTCGTCGTCCTTATCGTCATCTACATCGTCATCTACATCGCCATCTACATCGCCATCTACATTGTCATCCTTATCGTCACCTATATCGTCACCTATATCGTCGTATATGTCGTCATCTAGCGCGGAGTTGTCATCAGCAGTTTTGTCTACATTGGATTCATCTATCATCTCAAGTTCCTCTGTTTCGGACACCATAGCCGCATCGTCGAACACTGTCGCCGTGATATCAGAGCAACAGTCGCTAACCTCTCTCTCGATAGAGCCAAAGCCTTCAGATTCTGAGGAAGACTTAACAAGCTCAGAAGTTTCCTCTGATACCCAGGTGGGCTACTCTTCAATTGAGGCTACTGCCGCAGGGTATACCACTGGAGAGATCTCCGAAACTTCCGAATCCTCTTCTTCAGATAGCACCACCAAGACTCCTAGTGAGTCTTCTTCTACAGAAACATCTAGTGCCCCAACAGAGAGCTTACCTACAGCTCCAGAAGTGGATGGCTCTGTGGGAGTCACCAATAATGGGGCATATGGTACCTTTTCTATTATCATTCCTCAATATTCTTATAACTTTACGGGCTTCTATTTGGAATCTGTTTCAGAAGCCGAGGGAATTGAATTCCCAGATAATTCTGTTTCTTTCTACACAGGTGATACCCTTTCTTCAATGCAACAATTGAGCAGTTCTATCTTGGATGACCAAAGTACAAGCACATTTATTTCTGTTTCCTTCACTGGTAAAACCACATTCAAACTTCTTAAGGTTGTTATTTCTTGGTATCCTACCGGGGTTGCTGGATCATACACGGAAAACTTTGTTCTTCATATCTACACGGATGATGACAGGCCAATAGTCAAGAGAGATGTTTTGAATTACTACTTGTCTAAGACCGTTACTCTGAGTGAGGAAGATCAGCAGCTTTTGGCCGCTCTTCTTGGTACCAGCAGCAGCAGCGAGTCTATTGTACCAACATTAAGTTCCGCTGATGAGGCATCGGCTATTTCTAGCAGTACTATTGAGTCATCATCACCTTTGCCTTCTTCGGTCAAGCTAGCTTCGAGCGTTTTAAGTTCAGCTGATGTGACTTCTACCACCGAAACTGCAGCGGGTTCCTTTACTAGATTCTCCAACTCAACTGCCGCTACAGCTCAGACCGTTACACATACCGTCACTGAAACTGTTCTACCTTGCACTGGAGAAGAATGCTCATCATATGATGTTTCTTCTGTGTTGACATACCTCACAACCGTTTCCGATGGTGAAACGGTCGTGACATCGACTTATTCTACCGTGCTATGTGCTAATGCCGAGACTACATCTCAGGTAGAGGAGGAATCAGAGGACTTAGGTGTCGGAACAGCCACCTCAGTGAATGTCCCAGTTCCAATCACTGTCATGTTAGATAACTGCACTACACTGTCCGGAAGTGTTGAATTGGTTTACGAGACCGTTTCAAGCAATACTGCAGCCGTTGAGTACACTGCTGCTACATACACACTTCATTATAAGACTGAGACGGTGAGCGGAGAGACAAGGGTTGTTATTTCCACAGCCGCAGCTAGCGAGGAAGTTCAAACCTCTTACGCTTTGCTTTCAGGTGCAGGTGCCGAAACAGGTACCACAAAGAACGCTCCAGCTGCTGTTACGACAGCTGTTGCAGGTAGTGCATCACAAGTGTCGGTTAGTCTACAGACTTCCGTCTCATCGCAGATTCCTACAGTTGAGGCTGCCAATACAGGTGCCGCAAGAGCTAGTATTGTAAATGCTGGATTCTTGGGTATCCTTACCGGATTAATTCTTTTATTGTAAGCTTAATTTTAATATAGATAGGACGCTTGGCATAGAATTATTAATGTAGTTAGTGCTCAACTGGTAGATGTGTAGCAAGTCCTGAGGAGGATTTATCGGTCAAATTTTGGTGGTCATTGAGGGATACCATAGAACTACGCTTAGTTTCGGAATATTCAGCCCGCGTTAGTCCGGCACCTCGGCGGAATGTTCATGTCCTATTCGGGCAAACCTGCTCGACAGATCAAGCAGGGCTTTGATTGTTTTTCTGAAGATTCTTCTTTTTCAACAAATTTGGAAATAGAAACTGCAGGCACGTACGCAAAGCGTGTTTTGAGGAAATGAAAGCCCGTCATTTCTTTTTATTACTAAATATAGTCCGAGAACGGAGTGGGTCCCTCATGGATTAACGCAACAGATTAATATCATTCGTCGGATGGTAGCCGCACAATAGCTGTTTCGCAAACTAACATGCAACCAACAGTAACCATGCGTTGGACAGAAGCAGCACACCTGCAGAAAGGGGCCCCGAGCCCATACATCTAAAAATTGCACTGAAAACAAGAATTTTCATCAAAAGCCGTGGGAATACTTTGCAGATTGTTACTGGTGTAAGGATAAAAATTGTAGGAATTGAAGAAGGAGAATGTGAAGACAGAGCATCTCAATCACAGTGAGAAAAAGACAAAGCTGAAAGGCAAAGTATAACTGGATATCGGATAGCTAGTCACATCAGAAGGAGTCTGGAGTGTGACTTTGACCATCTAGAGTAGATGGAATTGCTCAACGCAACTGACTCGGATATGTCATATCAGAAGACTATAACCTCTACACCATCCGATTAGTTCCGGCACTGTGACCTAAACTGAGCCTATCCAAAGCTAAACTGCTAATCACCAATTGTGACATATTTGCGAAAATCAGCGGCATTAAAGTCAAGACTTACAGTAGATTACACGACAGGGAGTGTCACAAAGTACTAATATAGCAATTAATCTGTATATTACCGAAAGAGATGAAGCACTTGTCTGTGAAATCGGTATATTACTCTCGGCGTAAGGAGTCTGGCTCTTCAGAATGATCAAGGATAAGCAATCGTACGCAGAATTTTGCCAAATGTATCTCTGTCATGATGTATCTCTGTGATGATATCCACTTGGCAAACTTCGGTTTGTCGAAGGTAGATTTGTAGAAATAGGTAGCAGCTAAAAAAGCGGTCGGTAGATAATGCGAGGCAGATATATGATATGCATGATAGACGTGGCTGGATATGGAAAAGAAATAGTTGTGTGTGTTATTGTTAAGCACCTATAAGACAGCAAGACAATTAGTTCTGAGATGACGAGGTCTCAAAAAATCTGGAGACTCAGATTAGTAGTTTACATCATTCAAGCATAACATACTAATTTATGAGAGATCTAGTCTGAATAGGCTGAATAGATGCAACACATGACTATAGCTCAGAGTAAGGGTAGGATAGAGAATGAGTGCCAGCGATAGCGTCAATCTAACCTCCGGTTTGGGACAAAAGGTGGGTGCCATACTATGAGTTCATGCAGATAGACCATTACACTAACGGCAAGCACCACGAGGATGTTGATGATAAGCGCTGGCAACGAGTGGATATGGCTCTGACAATGCTACTGGCGACAAGTGGATATGGCTCTTACTGAATATGGTTCCTACTATTAACACAAACCATAATTCTCAGCACCACTGCCATCAGTACGGACCTTATTCTAACAATCTGCGCAAGCTCTGATTGGATCATGAGAGAAGTCTGCCCGGGACTGCTACGACCAGTATGTGCCTGCTACGACCATTTGTGAATCCTACGGATAGCAGAGACCACAATTCTTGCTGCCGCACCGCCCACTTCTGCTTTCCATGTCTAGCGCAATCTTCATCATCAATTCTCCTCATCAGCTCTTCGTCACTCCCACAAAGGACATATTTTGACTTCTGTGCCATCTACTATTTTCCATCAATGCATTCACTTCTTCAACCATCACTACCTCAGCCATCATTTGTTCACCCATAACTTCTCCACCCATCGCTTCTTCACCCTTAACTTCTTACTTACACTTCCTCCACTTCCTCCACTTCCTCCACTCGCTCCACCTCCCCGCACCTGTGTGACGTGAACCCCAAAATTCTTGATGTTAAATGTCTTCCTTCTGTTCTTCACTTTCTTTTTCCATCTATCCAGTCATGGGCCTTAGTTTCAACCAGATTGACGGCTGCGAAGGCCCCAGAAACAAACGTCCACGATTATCTGACCTGCAGGTGAACCTTTCGATACCGGAACCGACTCCTGCTGCCTACCCAACTGCACCATCTTCTTCAACACTTCCGACGCTTGCGTCCTCTTTTTACAACCACACCCAGCATCCCCGGTCGGTCTCGCCGCAGGTGTCTTCAGCTTCCAGCGTCCCAGTGCCATCCCTTTTTGCCACAAGCCATCCGATGAACCGGCTCAGAAACACCATTCTCCCCAACAGCTTTGCACCCGCCGGCGTCACCTCTGCTTCCGGCTCTGCCTCTTCGATCGACCCTCTGCTCCCACCGGATCCTCCGTTTTTGGTCCAACCTCAGGACAACGATGCCCGCTACCCGTTTTCGGCGTCTCCCGCCTCCGATGGAGGAGTCATTAATCACACCATCCGATTAAGACGGTCGCCCTCCATCAGAATACGAAGACGCTACGCCTTCCCACGAGGGTTCCTCCGGCTCGACCGCAACCGGTTCAACCGCCCTTACATACGCTACAGCAACCCACAGTTCATTTTCAACCGCAGGCCAGACGAAGATGACGCAAATACAACCGTTAACGATACGCTTTCCGAGAATAATTCCTACAATACCCAACGCAGGCGAGAGATCATCGAGCAATTGGGCTTGAGGCTACGCGAGACTCGCCGGATATTGATGTCTCAGGACAACTACTCGGTCGATGACGACATTCTCCGAGAGTTTGGGGTTCAGGAAGACAGTGACAACGAGAAGAACGGCGACAAAGCCGAAAAGAACTTGGAGAAGAGCGCCGCAAGAACGAGAAAGAGGGCGAAGTACGACGGATACAAAGATTCCTGCTTTGAGATCAGCGAAGAGCAGATGAAGCGTCTTTCCAAGGCGTCCAAAGATAAATTCGGAGTCAAGCTGCCCTCCGGCGTGCTGTTCAAGGTGAAGAAGCCGGCGTGAACTTTTCTATAAGCAAGACATAATAACGGGCAGATTTACTCTCCAACACACGCCAAATATGCATAATCGAATTTGAAACAGGACAGATCATATATGTATATATGTGTGGCTATATATATCGGGCAAAATTCATTCGAAATAAATTGCAGTTCTCCGCCACTACAGTCTTCTTCTACCTTTAATCGATATAGCTTATCATTTTATAAACCGTGCACTTTAATGAATCTTATACCTCGAGTTTATTTTCTCTTCTACATTTATAGCAGATGTCTATAGTTTTTTCAGCTGGGCTAATGGTACACATGCGCAGTGACGTTTCAGCACTTGATAATACAGCAACCTTCATATCATCGATATGCTTCCGATGTCTCGAAGATGCCATTGACATTGACTAGCGAACTTGCAGTTGTTACATGCTCGGTGAAATTCAGGTCCATTGGGCTCTCTTTTTCCCAGCCAGAGATCTATTCCGGAATAAATTTCACCGTTAGCTTTTTCCTCGTTGTAGGTATGAGGCATCTGAGAGAAGATCCCATTATAATAAGAGTACTCAACCATCGTCTCGTCTGACAAAAATGGTTTCATCAAGCGGAATATCTGGCTCAATCTGGCTACAAGAAAGGCCATTGTTGGTGGAGTTTTCCAGGTCCCACTAAGCTGCTCAGTGATGTCTGATGCTTCTGGTACATCAAATTTGTAGGATCCATTTAGGGCTTCCATGTCCTTGTCAAATGCACTAACCCCCAAAGGCTCACCATTTTTCAACTTTTTAAAGTCATTTAGAAGGTAATCGTTGGACATCAACAACGAGACCACCAAGGACCTGGGAAGGGGTGCATAGACATTGAAACCTCTCTTCACATCGTTAATCAAAAATGCTCGGTATGTAAAGTCCTGATCTTCCGACATGATATCCAAGAATCGGCGATATATAGATACTTGACTTATTGCATTGAGAACTTGGCTCTCCACAGGAAGAGTTTTGCTTTTTCTTGTCTTCAACTCTTTTACCACAAGGCTTAATGGAGCACCGAAAGACGCTTGATTCTGGAGTGCACTTATTATCTCTGATGTGTCCCGCTTATTATTAATGAGCTTTTTCAAGCCCCCCTGATAAGATCCAAAATTATCCTGCCGTGGCTCCGGGTCTTTCAAGAACAAGTCGTCTATCACACCACTGACAATAAGGTAATCGTTTGGATCTAGCTCGTCGTCAGCATTTTGTGCCGTCAAAAGTCGAGAATTTCGAAGATCATATAATGCAAACACGTATATCTCTCTACATTCACCCAACTGAAGCAGTTCGAGCAATCTGAGAATGCATCGGCCCCATCTTTCGACCTGGCCCTTCAAAAGCGGATCTATCTTCCCGTCAATCTCTCTTAAAGCAGCATACGTATGTACCAAGTCCTCCTTCGCTTCTTCTTCTTTAGCTGGTATATCCAAATGCCCAGACTTTTCAATAGTTACTCTTTCTGGCTTTCCGTGGATGTATACCAAAGCATCATCTTGCGGGTGAACCAGAGTTTCGAACTTAAGATGCTGGGCGGAACCCCTAGCCATCTGGGGAGTCGTTGGCTTGTCGACAATTCCAGAGTAGATTTCAAACATGTTCTGGAGCTCACACCACTGATGAGGCAAGATCTTAGTTACAGAAAGCCTAAACTTTTCAGATCCATCCTTCATCTCTTTCTGGCGAGTAGCTTCATCAAATGGAGCGGGAACATTCTTTGATAGCAAGAACGACGATGGAAGAATGGTAGCAGAGGGTTCACCTGTCAAGGTTGCCGCCAGCGAGTTGAAGGCAGATAGTTTTGGATCTTCTGACGCTTTGGGAGACGCCTTCGTGAAAGCTGCAGAAGAATCCGAAGATGAAGTTAGAAGCTCATCTATGGCAGCATTTATCCGCTCATCCGTGATGTTGGATGGCGGGAGAGTGCAGCTAGGAGCATCATCAACAGTTGGCTCTGAGTCAGCGGTTGGCACCGAGTCAGCAGTTGCCGATTGTATAGATTTATAGGCTGGAATATCAAGGTGAATTGTTTTCGTGTTGACCTTCTGGAACGACGAAGAGGCAGACCGAATAGAAAATCCAGTGCCACCACTTGCAAACACGGTTGCAGTATATGCATGAGGACGCAGAGCAGACCGGCCGATGCTGCGTAATAAATATCTGTAGTTAGACCACATGGTAATATGTAGAAAAGACCAAGCAGTAGCAAAGTGCCATCAAAGCGACCGTAACAGCTGAGATCAGCAAAATCTGCAGCAAATATGTGATCCGTAGCAAAGATGATGTGATGAGTAAGAAAGGAGGAGATGATTACTCAGAAGGTGGATATGCACGGAAAATGTCCAAAGAAAGACCTTAAACCCAAGCAAGCACGCTGCTATCAAGCAGTGATACGCCAGCAGCCCCTTCACAAAATGCCTGCAGTGACAGCAAGACAAAGAGAATCGATATAACGTTCTCCGAAGTTCTGGCTTTGGTTTTTACTTATATACCAACTCAGCAGAGAAAACTCAAAATAGAGAATATCTGCAGTTTTGACAGACTAAACGTGGGTGGTTTTCACTAAAGTACAATTAGAAAATTCCTAATACATTCAGCAAGATACAAGGCTCCTACGTATCATGCAATCAAACCTAGGAGTAGAATCGATAAGAAGATGTTGAAGCTGAAAAGAGAAAGTGACCAGTTAGTATGGAAGTCCCAAAAGAGAAATTATCGCCGAGCAAGATTCGGGCGGTGCACAAGTCTAAAGTAGAGTTTTATCAGGATGGAACTGGATCAGCAGCAGTGTCGGAACCTTCACAGTGCAGAGCTCGAAAAGACCCTGAATCCTATTGGTATCACATTAGCAGCACTACTGGAGGATACGAGGGAAAACGGGTGCCCCAACCCGAAAAGTGGCTGGGACTATGTGTTCATGCGGAATAGTGCAGAAAGAAGCGTAAAGAAGTGTCGTATTGATAATTCAATGAAACGAACTGTCTGAAGCTGCTGGCAGGAAAAACATGAAAGCAGGCTTGGAGGCTTGTAGCTGCAATATCTGCATTTGGTAAATGTGTCAGTGACTATCAGCAGCATATGCGGAGATGGCTTGATCTGCAGAAGCTGGGAATGGCAGCAGAATTATGGGACTGGTGGCTGGAAGATGTGTGCATGGCTTGACATAGCAGAACAGCAGTCCCAAATTCTGCATGCAAGGTGGACGGATTAGGCAGCAGGCTGCAAGCAGCCGGTATAACGAATACGATGGTGATGCACCATGAATGCCGAAGCCGTAACCGAGACAGCAGAGCTACAAGCAGAATTTCTGGGCACAGGCCCGGGAATGCAAGTTGAGAACTCCTGGAGAAGGTATGAATAGAAGAATGAACACCTACAAAATAGACGTGAGTGCAAGCACAGCATCTGACTGGGTTTAAAGAGGCCAACAATTCTAAAGATACATGATGGACCAGACCGTATAAGCACGTAGCTGCATTCAGCATGCAGCCCCTTAGTCTTGAGTTTCCCGCTACAGAAATGGGGACAATGCATCACACATCCACAAGTAAAAGTAGTATGTCACTCTCCAGTTCGTCATACATTACACGCATAGTTGTATTGCCACTAAGGTGCAGCGCAGCATAGGTTGCAGCTACCAGAATCATACGAACCAGGGGCCTGGGACCAAAGTCAGCATGCAGATAGACAGAACAGGCAAATGATGCAGTAGCTGCAGCCGCTGTAGGAGCTGCAAAGATGACCGAAGACACACAGAGGCGGCACAGAACTAAGTGCAAAACCCGAAAGGAAAACGATGCGACAATGGTAGCAGGATGTGTAGAACTTTTCTGGAATGTCGGCCAGAGCCGAAGTCCGAAGGTAAGAGAACTAGCAAAAGCGATGAAAGCAAATGGAGAGGTTAGTTAGTAGTGGTAATTTCAGAGACTCTGTAAAGGGTTGGCCAATTTCTGGGTGGTAGCAGCAGTGCCAAGCTGTAGAAGCATCACAAGGACACCAGGACACCCCGATATATTGAGATCTGGATTCGAAAAGGTAACATGCAGGCAGAAATATACTCTTTAGCATTCAAGGATACTGCAGTCGATTTGTTGGTAGATACAGCATGTACAGAGCTGAAGGTGCGCTGCATATAAGCTGCGAGATGACCAAGCAGACATCGAACCGCTTGGGACTACATCATAAGCTGCCGGCAAGTCACCAGAGACATTATTCAGCTTCTAAATATCTAATTAAGACTATCAGGTGGCAGAATTCTTAGAAACTCTGCCCCACGTCAAACTGCCAAGCTAAGTACCAAAGCCATGCGGTGCTACCAGGAGTCTGAGCCACATATGGGTGCTAGAATATCTGCACCATGAATGCAGGAAGAAGATATCCTCCAGATAGATATCAGCAATGGCGGCTCTCTCTTGAGCTGCCAGCGCTTTATGTACCTGAAATAACCATGCTCTGCCAACGGCCACCCTATTCACCACCTTCTCCATCGGCCTGCTTCTGCCTCTTCATCACCTTCTTCTAACATCGTCCGCTTCTGTCACCTTCTGCATCAGACTCCTTGTATCTACTTAGCTTTACGGTCCACATCCGGGATTTGCATTTGCTTACTGCGCTCATCGGCGTTTAGGCTTCCATCGAGTAACACCACCCACTCTGCTTCCGTCCATGGCTCCAACCTCTGCTACCATCATAGGAGAACTACCCTACTGCTACTGTTCACTTCTCTCTGCGTCCGTTTTCTTCTCCATTAGCTTCCTACTTTTTGCTACAAGTATTCCATATACTCTGCTTCATTCCGACTGCCATACGCTGCTGGCTATCCCCACTTTCTCCATTCTCCTGATTCACCTAATACGCCGTAATGTGGGACATAATATTTTTCGCTTCACCTTTATTTCCTCTCTACTCTGTGGCTCCTCACTTTTGTTGGGCTATTTTTTTTGTTTCTGTGGGTTTCTCTGCTTCTTACGCCAATATTATCCTCCATAGTTCACCATCAACGACCAGCTTCAACAAGCTACTTCAACTCATTCACTCTCTGCTACACACTTCCAGTTGCAAGCAAAGCAGCACACAGCTTTTTCCGGCACCACAAACAACCGGCTACAACGAACACTGCGTTGCGTGCTGTTTGACTAATTAATTGTCTGTCACCATTTGCGACTACACTTTCGTCAGCACTTGCCCTTTGCCCTCCTTGTCATTGGAACCTTCCAGATAACATCTGCATTTCATCTTGTTGCCACACTGCAGGAGCACCGGTATCTCTACGTTGATATTCTGTGACTTTCATCAGACCACCAGCCAATTGAGCTTGCTTACCAAATCTTTCATTGAAGCGCAACACTTTCTAACAGCCACAATAAGAGCTGCACCTAGAACCCAACCAAGTCCGGTACCAGCTCTGAATCGTTTGCGGCAATCGCAGTAGGTGCAACGCCACAAAATCACCAAGACCTGCTTCTCTTCCCTGCCCAGATCTCCGACTGCAAAGAATCTGAAATCAGCGTACTCTGCCAACCGTTTGACTTGCTACCATCCAATATCGGTTTATTTAGCAGCGAGTACTGCCAAATCGCTTTTCAAAAAGTCATCTCCCATCACATTTCCCGTAATTTCCCGTTAATCTCCTACCGATGACCAAGTTTGACCCCTCCACCTTGCCCTACTACGATCCACGTCACGACAGAAGAGTCTGCTTTATCACGGGTGGTAATAGCGGCATTGGATACTATACAGCTCTACATCTCTATATCCATGGCTTTGTCGTCTATATAGCCGGTAGAAGCAAGCAGAGAATGGAAAACGCCATCAAAGGCATCAAAACCGAGGCCGAACAAAGAAGCAGTACCATTAAGTCTCCCCATTGGCTTGGGGAGTTGCGCTGCTTGGTCTTGGACTTGACTAACCTCCACACTGTCGAACACGCAATTCAGCAGTTCAAGGCAAGAGAGAAATATCTTAACTTGCTGGTGCTCAATGCCGGAATCATGGCCGTGCCGTATACAATTACTGCAGATGGATTCGAGATCCAGTTGCAGACCAACTATATCGCTCATTTTCTCATAACAGACCGCCTTATTCGACTGATGGATCTTCCAGATATCGTCAAAGACCCAAGAATCGTTTTTCTCTCTTCTGTCGGTCACTGGTTTGCTCCGTATCCTTTTAAGCTTTCATTCGAGTTCAACCACAAACCAAACATCATTTTCACCTGGTTTCGTTACGGTAACGCCAAGACAGCTGGAATTCACTTCGTTAAATCCCTTGCAAAGCGTCACCCCAACATTCTTTGCCTCGCTGTGCATCCGGGCTTCGTCATGAACACAAATCTATTCAGCCATTTCACTCGTCTTCCGTTTTTCGGCTTTCTGTTCTGGGTGTTCTTTCAAATATTTGGATGGATTTTTGGAGTTAGCAATGAAGAGGGTTCCTATTCCAGCTTGAAATGTTCCATGAGCAAGAATCTAACACCAGAAAAGGATAACGGCAAGTATTTTGCCACTTTCGGCGTTGAACAACAGCCCAGCTGGATTGCCCGAAATTCAAAGTTTGCAGATGAAAGCTGGGCATGGACCGAGACGCAACTCGAGAAAAGAGGATTTAAGATAGATAACTGATGTAATATTAAACAGATGATAATTATATTAGCTGGAGTTTCGAGAAGATCTATGGCCTTAGAGCCAAAAATAATGAAGCTTCTACAAAGTTAAGCGAGTGTACGACCACTCAAATTTAAAGTAGCCTCTACTTTCCTGAACTTAATGTGCTCCAGCGAAATCCATCGAACAGATAGATACCTTTGCAGGAACGCCAACTGCCCATTAGAAAACTCTCATCTAAACCTACAATTTAAATCACATTGCTATTAAGTCGCCTTCCAACTGCCTAGCTGGAAAGCTTAGGCTCTATACACCTAGATGTTTTGAAGTAAAATACCCGGCTGTCCAGGGAGAGCATTCTCAACAGACTTCATCTTTGGAATCTCAACCTCTGCGCCTGTTGCCACATTCTTACCCTTGATGGCACCATTTTCGAAAGAAACAGCAGCAACTTCCGTCACTTTAACCAGAGTGGAAGCTCTTTTCAAGACATTGAATGCTTGTCTGACAGCATCAACCTCATCAAACATCAACTCTCTGTTGAACACTTCCTCTGGCTTCTCCACTGCCAACTTCTTCTTTAAGATGTTGACAAATGGCATGGCCTTCTTCATGTCCCTGCCTTCGATATGGTTCTTCACTTCCTTCATGTCATCCAACTTACTGGCCTCAAACAACTTTCTAACCACCTCAACATACTTCTCTTGCCATGCAGGGAACGTTGTTGAGATGAATAAGGTAAGCTTAACGTTCTTGGTCTTGTCCAATTCGGCGGGCTTCTTCTTCTTCTTCTTGAGAGCCTGGGCCTCGGCTTCTCTGATACTTCTCTGAAGGTCTCTGATGTAGTTGAGAGTGGCATTTAAGTCCTTGCAAATAGCGGCCTCTGGTTTAGGCCACTTTGCATCATGGATAGAAACGCTATGTCCAAGAACCTCCCTGTAAACATAGTCAGCAAAATGAGGGGCGATTGGGGATAACATAATGACCTGAGTCTCGATATACTTAAACACTAAATCACGGTGCATTCCGCCGACACTTGAAGAAACATCTCTGTAATAGTCTCTGGCATAGTGATAGTCAAACAAACCACTCTTCAAAGCAGCCTTATAGGCAGCATTCTCGTAAGCCTTGTAAGTCTCCCAGATAAGCTCATTCATCTCGTTATCGAATAACTTATCAAAGAAGTTGTAGCCACCAGTTCTAAGTGTGTCCTTCTGCTTGCCCATCTCCTCACACCACTCCTTCAAGTTATACAACCGAAGAATTGCAGCATTGGCATTGCTCTCATCGAAGTTAGCATCTTCCATCGTATCTCCTGCATCGGCAAGAGCAATTCTAGAGGCGTCGGCACCAAACTTCTCCACCAATTGCGATAAAGTACGGAAATTACCAGTGGATTTCGACATCTTAGCATTGTTCAACATCAAGTGACCATTACAACGGATTCCAGCAGGCCAAAACTTCTTTGGGAACAAGGCGACATTGCAGTAGATAAAGAAGGTTAAGTGGTTTGGAATCAAATCCTTACCGGAAATAGATTCATCCAGAGGATAGAAATACTCAAACTCTCTTCTCATAAGTTGAAGCTTCTCCTTTGGAATTGTGGAGTCAATATCATCTCTTCTACAGAAGATGTAGTCGAACACCTCGTCTGTCATTTGGTCAGCAGTTATACCGAGAGGACCGACAACCTGACCATAGAAGTCAGAGTGCAGTAAATGGCAGATAGTATAGAAAGCTTGGTAGATAGTAGAATCTGAAAGAGATTCCACCAAGTACTTTGGATCCCATGGAATTCTAGTACCCAAACCGTACGTTCTGGAGACGGCCCAGTTCTTCAACCAGTTGAAGACACCTTCAAAAGCGTTCTTCGTTTCTGGAATGAAAGTGTTCATCTTTTCTAAGCACTCCAAGGCTTGCGACTTCCAATGAGCTTCACCATAGTCCAAGTACCATTGGTCCTCTAAAGAGACGATACACTCATCACCAGATCTGGACATAACCAAACTCTCTGGCTCGTTGTAGACGATAGCATCATTGGAAGCAACCAAATCAGCCTTAACCTTTGGCTTGGCAACTTCAACCTTTTCTCCGGCGTATTTTCCAAGAAGCAAGGTTCCGTTGTAGTATCCTTCCTTGTAAGCCAACTCTTTAGCCTTAGCCAATTGAGCAGAGTCCTTTGGAGAATGAATTTTGAGCTCATTGACCAAGAACTCGGCACACTTGTCACCGTACTTTGGAGTTTTCACAATGGCAACAGGATCCTTGATGACCCAGTCTCTGTCGATCTTGTGATACTCAGGCTTGTTGTATAGATCCTGTGTGTTGATGTAATCATCCGGCGAATCCGAAGGAACACAAGTAACGACACCAGTACCCTTGGATTCGAGAATTGTTGTCATTGGGAGAACATGGAGGGTCTGATACATGGATAAAGGTGCGTGGATTTCAGATCCGACCAAAAGCTCACCGTTGACCTTGAACAATGGGAGGTAGTGTCCTCTCTTAGGAGAAAGGCCCTGGTAACTCATATTCTTGAAGGCCTTCTGGGTGCAGATATAGTAATCACCTTCACCAGCATCAAAAAGACCGTAGTCAATGTTTGGCGAAACAAAACAGCAGGTCTGACCGTACATAGTTTCAGGTCTCAAAGTGGCAGCAACAAGGAAGACCTTCTTGTCGGTAAGATCAAAATTCTGGGCCTTCAACAAAGCCAGAGCCTTGTCGGTGAACTTCTTGATCTCAATCTTGATTCCCGTGTACTCCTGAGGCAAGACACCTTCTCCCGACTGTCTATCGTGATCCATACATGGCTGTCCATCCTTGACAGAGTAGATGGTGTACCGCTTGCCGAACTTAATTTTTCCAAGGTCCTTCAAGCGGTTCATCTGCCACCGGACAAAGGCATCGTAATAAGGGTTTGCGTCGGTGGTGATCATCGATCTTCTCCAGTCGACTCTTCCTCCAAAGGCCGTGATGTCTTTCTTAACGAGAGGAGGGAAGTACTTCAACCAGTGGTGGGGGTCCGAGAATTTGTGGATCTCCTTCTTGTCGATTCCGAGTTGCTCCATGATCTCGAACTGATACTTGGCCCGACCGGACTTCTGTGCAACCTTGGACTTCTTTGCTGTGAACTTGGTCACGTCCTCATGGGCAGGAGCATTCTTCTTGATCTCGGCTTCCTGGTCCTCCTCCTTCTTTAGTTCCGCCTGACTAGGAGCCTTGGAGAAGTCCTCTCCGAACATCTCCACCTCTCTCTTCAACTTATCTGCTGCAGCACAGATAGGCATACCGGTACAGTGGAAACCCAATGGAAAAAGAGCTCTTTTTCCTCTTAAACGCTCGAAACCAGTTGCAAATTCCGCCTTCGAGTACGTGAAACAGTGCCCAGCATGCAAGACACCGTTCATGTATGGGTAGGCCATACTGGCGTAGTACTTAGGGTACTTTTCTCTCAATTCTTCGGAGGAAGTTCCGTAAGGAACTTCTTTGTTGCTAGGAGCATTGATTTCAAAATGCTTTTCCTGAGCCCATAGCTTCTGGTACTTCTTCTCGATCTCCACAAGAGAGTCTCTACGAGAAGTGTTCTCAAGAACCACTGGTTTGGTGCTCATGATGATATACTTAGATGGAGATAACTGGAAAACGACAGAGTAGAATAAAGTGAAAAATTTATTGAGTGGTACACGCGCCCGACACACCCACAGGTGAAAAGTTGTATTACTACAATCGGACAATCGAACCAAGTGAGATTGTGAGTGAGATTGTGAGTGAGAGAGAGGAGGAGACAGAAAGGAGAGAGAGGAAGCAATTAACCAGAGAAGAAACGAAAGAAAAGCAATTAGCGAGAGAAAAAACAAAAGACCAAGAATTTTGAAGAGAGTATATAAGCCTGAGGTTGATTGAGGTAGATGCCTGGTGGAATGTGGAGCTGCTACCACTTTTCTCACAAGTAGCCAGCCGCCGGGCAGGCTGGCCATTGCTGGAGCAGGGTATCTGGAGGAGTTTTAGAGGCGGAGGGTGGTGTCAAAAAAACAAAGAAGGTAGAAAAGATGGATGGAGAGGGTTAGATGGTGTGATAGCGTGAATTATGGTGAAGTGTAGTGGAGAAATAGCCGGGAGAGATGATGTAGTCTTTCCCCGAACAAGCAAGCCTTTGAATATGAAGAATGTGGGAGCAGAAAAACAGAGATCACAGCTATTTCTCAGATTTGGCATGCTGGATCCTAGATAATTCCTGCCTCTCAGCGTCAATTCCTACTATAGCCAGTAAGATGCGATATATTAAACGTTCTACATGCATTATTCATCAGTTTCCCAAGACTTCTTTTCTCTGCTTTCAAGGCCTCGAAAACCCTATAGAATTGCTCTCATCCTCTTTCTGTACTTCCGCTGCTCATCTCTTCTATGGTGCCTCAATTCGATTGTCAAGTCTCGTCTATGCTCCTTGAACCAGTTTTCGTAATCCATCTCCTCTGCAACCTTCACTTCCTTGAACTTATTGATCTGGGTCTGTGCAGCCATAAATGGCGACTCAAAGTGAGGGAAAAAGAGTCCGTGCTGCGTTTTTGGTGCCACTAGCATGGAATTCTCAACGATCTTTTCCGATTCCTCCTGGTCGACGTTACCCGTGAGTGAGAACTCGTTAACGTTCTCAGGATTCAAAAGCGATCTAAGCGCCTCTGTCTCATTCGGTGCATTCTGCTCCTCTTTATCGGCCTGTCCAAACGACGGCACAAACTCCAGATCCACCGACGAGTCAGATGCGTCCGCAGTTTCTGGCTGAACAGCGACTTCGGTCGATTCTTCATTGCTATTGCCATGATTGACTTTTCCACTCTTATATCCTTCTTTCACAATTGTTTCATCCCTTTCAAGACATTTAGGCCTGGTAATGTTTGCTATCTCCTGGTCGTCTTTAGACTCGGCCTCTTCTTTATCTCCACGTTCATAATCGTAATATCCATCCACATCATCCACATCCAGCTCCACAGGCTTGTCAAAATCATAGTCTCCCAGCAACTTCTGTAAAACACCTTCGTTTTTGTTTCTTTCTTCCTCCACTTCTTCTTGCTCTATCGACTGGTCGGATTCATCATTATCAGCACGAAGTTCCTGCACATGACCGTTTCCATCCCTCCATTTTCCATTGACATACTGATATGTCAGGTCAGTCAGTTCCCGAGTCTTGTCGTATCCCCAAAGCTTGGTCTTATGACACTTTACCACCTTCAGCTTACCGTCAATCTTCGAGCGCATGGTAAGCTTTTTGAGGTCAAATTTTCTGCTCGTTTTACGGGTTCGACCCATCAGAGGCGGCAACCCTGGAACGTACTTTGCCTTCATTCTCTGCAAACGCCTTTCGTGGATCTGTGCTCTATGCTGTCTTTTCTTAATCTTATTGTCCTGCCTCCTCGAGTCTTTCTCCCAAGCTTCTTTGTAGTCTGGACGAGCCAAATCTATGGTCAAACGAGAACCCTTGTACATGACACCGTTGAAC
Source organism: Allodekkera sacchari (assembly GCA_030565225.1). Classification (NCBI taxonomy): domain Eukaryota; kingdom Fungi; phylum Ascomycota; class Pichiomycetes; order Pichiales; family Pichiaceae; genus Allodekkera; species Allodekkera sacchari. Next base: position 73,090 of record JAJMBG010000011.1, read on the forward strand.
ATGGCCTTAAGACTCTTGAGCTCTTTTTCCGACAACCTCATGGTCACATATCCATAGTAGTAGTCGCAGATTTCTTTATGGTGAATTTCAAATGTACTAACAACTTCACCCACTCGGCCGAATCTCTGCTTCAAGTCATCCAGGTCGTGAATTAAGGCAACAGACAGATCACCGACATGAATTCTGACAGTTTTTCTGCCCGATTTACTGTCGCTCATGAGTAAATAAACTGAAAAATTGACTTATGAATAGAGATGCATGTCAGTGAAAAATTCAATATTTCAGTCGCATGTAATTTTTTTTTTTTATTTATTTTTTTCTTTTTTTTTTTCTCAACTGCCATCTTCGACCTTAGTGTAAGGGGGGTGAACCTACTATACCCTATTATAAACTAATTTGTGACACAATGCTTCCATTTTTACACATAGTATTCAAGGATGACTTTTGCGGTAAAACTTCGAGAGGACAAAAGTGACACCGCTGCTCGTATTGCAAGGTTCTGGAGCATTTGTTTAAGCTACAGTCATGCTATATCTTTAGCGCCGAGAGGTAATGAATTGTCTTGAAGTACAAATACCCCCCAAAATGGACATATAAATAACCAGAGTTGAAAAAATACAAAACATGGCGTGGACTAGGGACGTGCGTTGATACGTTTTGCCGACTAGAGGCTTGGTAAGGCTGTAAAAAAAATGAGTATTTCAGAGGAGTTGGCTGCCAGACATATCACTGGGTGCATGTAGCTTTTCACACCCGGCACCGAGCACAATTCTGAAAGAGAATATCAGGTACAAAGACTCTGATTACAGAAAGAAGGCTACCGCAAGGAATGGTGCTCCACAATGACAGCAACAGCCACTTCTCCACTTGGCGCTTAATTCGTATATCGCTTTATGTGAGATTTCAGATCACCACCTATAACGTGGACCTAGTATTTTCCGAGACGTAAATGCAAGGAACGGGAATGAATGAATATATGTAGAGCTCGCTACTTTACCTCAGCTCTGTAAGTGTCAGAAACCACTTGCTACGTGCTACAATATATGAGATCTAAGAGCACTAAGACAGAAGTACTAGATGAAAAAGTACAAAACACTCTAACTATAAAAAGGCCCTTTGAACAATGCAGTGCACAGCCTATCTACTACTCCAGGGCATCTTACAGGTACTTTCTATACTCACCCTATTATCCAACATAAATAGCCAGCACGGTAAGCCTGTTGTTCTCTGTCATTTCAACTACGTGCATAAAAATTTTCGAGCGACGCAGTCGAGTCGATGCTCAATACTCAATACTCAATACTCGATATTCGATTTTCTTTCTCGTCTTTTTCATTTTCCATTTTGTTGTTTCGCATTTTAGATCTTAACACAGTGTACTGCTTTAGGGGAACTATAACATCAGCAGTTTAAATACTTGTATAACAGACTTCAGTGACTCACAGGTCATTTTATACTTGAACTTGATCTCCACCTGGAAGTCGAAAGAAACCGCCACACACTCCACTAACAGCTTTTGCATTCTCATCTTTTGCTCGCAATTGCTGATTGACTGTCACACTGGACTTTTAACATTTTGCCTTTGTTGCATCTTCAAAGCTCGTGCGTCGAACCAATTTGCATAATTAGAATACCAGAATACAAGAATCTACTGTGTATTTGGTAACAATTTTGGTTGCAGTTTCCACTTGAGTTTTGATCTCATTTCCAATTCAATTTTCCCTTCAAGCTCCACCTGTGAACCATTGTCTATTGCTTTCTTATAGCCGTTGCTCATGTCGCTTTCCGCAGATTACTACATCTCGGCAATTGCTGACCCATTGCTAAAGGAAAAGTACCTTTCCCATAACATCACCATCCCGCTAAAGGAAGAAGGAGAAGAGGTCGTAATCGATACAGCCAATGATCTTCCAGACGATTCCAGCGAGTTATGCACATTGTTAACGAATGAGGAGTGCTCCTCAGAGTACTGGCTTCTTGTCGCAAAGGAGTATGCCGCTCATCAGAAGAAAGATGAAGCCGCAAATGTCATCCATCAAGCTTTGCAGAGCCCTTTCATCCAGGCTGAATCTCCTGAAGTGCAGGCTGCCTTCCATGGCTTTCTCTCATGGCTTTACCAGTCTTCAGATATTGCCACCGCCATCAAGGAAAACAAAGCTGCTCTATCGTACGATGTTCAGGGCCCCCAGAAGGAACTCAACACGTTGAGCCAGGCAATTCTCATGCTCAAGACAAACGAGCATCATGGTCGTCGGGCAAACTTTGATAAGGAGTCTCGTGTCTTGGATGGAATTCTCAGAAAACATCCAAGAAACTGCTTTGCTCTTATTGCAAGGGCAAAGATCTTCTTCTTTAAGGGCAGTTATGCCGCCGCTCTTAAGATGTTCCAAAAGGTGCTCACTCTTAACCCACTTCTTATTCCAGATCCTCGAATTGGGTTAGGACTCTGCTACTGGTTTTTGGGTAGAAAGGACCTCGCAAACCAGGCTTGGCAGAATAGCATTCAAATTAATCCTGAAAATAATTTAGAGGCCAAAATCTTAATCTCGATGGCCAAGTTCGATGACTGTTTTTCAAACTCTATGTCCGATGATGAGTTCAAGACAAAATATCAGTTAGCCCTAGAGTTCACAAAGGCATCCTACAATGAAGATCCTTCAAATATGGTAATTCAACTACTGTTGGCATCTTTTTACTTCATGAAAGCGGACTATGACACTGTCAATAAAATATGCATCCAGTGCACCAAAGATCACCAGATACCGCATTTTATTAAAAGCGAGGCATTATTTTGGATGGCTAGATGCAAATTTACCGATAGGAAGTTCGTGGAGGCCCAGAAACTTTTCTCCGATTCGATTAAACAGAACGAAAAGAATATTCTTTCCAGAGTGGGATATGGCCAGTGTCTTGTGGTCAGAGGCCAGATCAATGATGCCATTAGAACTTTTGAACACATCCAGGAAAACAACTCCAAGATTTTGGAGGTTACCTATGCATTGGGTATGTTGTATGCAAAATCGCCAAAATATTCCAAGAACGCAGTAGAATACCTTGAACGTTATGTGAACATCTCTGCAGACCAAAGTGAGCCCATCAGTCTTTCTGCGCTATTCACACTATCCAGATTATATGAAGATAAGGATATTTCTAAGTCATTGGAATTTTACAAGAGGGCCAAAAACCAGGAGTTGGAGGCTGGAAAGAGTGAAAATGAGTTATCATATTCTTTGTTGAACAATATTGGCGTTTTGAGTATGATGAATAACGAGGATGGTGCTAAACAAGACTTTGAAAAGGCCATCGAGAACTTGAATCATGAAGAGTTCACAGATTCCACAGAAAAGAAGGCTCTTAAGTTAACTCTCAACTATAACCTTGCAAGGGCCACCGAGTCTTCAGGAAAACCAGAGGACATTAAAAGCGCTTTGGATATTTACAATGAAATACTTGAGGAATGCCCATACTATACAAGTGCAAAAATAAGATGGCTTCTTTTGACATGTGTTTCAGAGGACAAGAAAATTATAGATGATCTCAATCAATTGCTTGAAGAGGAGCCAGACAACTTGGAAATTCGATCCTTTTATGGATGGTACTTTCATAACTATAGAAAAAGACACAAATTGGTTCAGGACAAGAGCAAAGACCCAGAAAGTGAGCATCATCGTGATACGTTGGTGAAGTACACATCTCATGATTGTTACGCTTTGGTTTCCTTGGGTAACATTTACTGCTCATTGGCCAGAGAGGTCAAGGATCCTAAAAAGAAGAACCAGTATTACACGCGTGCAGGACAGCTTTACCAAAAAGTACTTGGTTTGGACTCGAAAAATGCATATGCAGCACAGGGTATAGCCATCATATTTGCAGAAAACAAAGATATTGGTTTAGCCCTAGAGATATTTAGAAAAGTTAGAGACTCGTTGAATGACATCTCCGTCTACATTAACTTGGGTCATTGTTTGTTGGAGGGCAAACAATATGAAAAATCTATTGAATGCTACCTCCTAGCTTTGAATCGATTCACTAACGGAAAGGATGCAAGGTTGTCAAACTTCTTAGGAAGAGCCTGGATGTACAGGGGTTTGGGTGAAAAGAATATGGAATGCTTTAAGAAGTCACTTGAGTATGTGCATCAAGCTTATGAAACAAATCCCTCTCCAGCATACAAGTATAACATTGCATTTGTGCAATTTCAGATGGCTGACGTGGTGCGTAAACTTCCTTCGTCCAGCAGGACAGTTGGGGATTTAGAAACCTGCAAGGTTGGCTTAGTTCAGGCCGTTCAAGCCTTGAACGAGCTAGCTGATGATAAGGATAAGAGGCCTCCATACCCTGCAGATGACATAAAACTCAGAGCTAATATGGGAAGCACGCTTCAAAAACAGTTGGAGAAGGCTACAGAGGAGCAGAAAGTTTATGACGAGAAGGTGGAACAGAAGTTGAAGGATGCCAAGAGAATACGAGAAGAGGAGGAGAAAAAGAAAGCGGAAGAACAGAAGAAGAAGGAGGAAGAGAGAAGAAAGATTGAAGAGAAATTGGCGGCTGAGAGAAAGAAATTAGATGAGCAACAGAAGGAGTGGAACCGTATGAGAATGGAGCAGGCTAAAGACGAGAAAGATGAAATAGACATTAAGGATGGAGACAAGAAAAAGAAGGGCAGAAAGAGAAAGAAGAATGAGAAGGATGACTTTGTGGTTTCGGATGAGGACAGCAGTGACTCTGATGGATTATTTGGTGAGGATGAAGGTGAGGATGAAGGTGAAGGTGAAGGTGAAGCAAATACTAGCGGTGCAAGCGAAGGTGAAGAGGGTGCTAATGGAGATGAACAGCCACATAAGAAGAGACATATTGTGCATAAGGCCAAAGAGGACACAGATGCGGTTGAAGGTTCACAAAAGGAAGAAGAAGAAGAAGCAGAGAGAGATGATAAGGAGGGGAAAGCTGAAGATGGAGAAGAGTCAGGAGAGTTCCACAGAAAGAAGCTGAAGATTGCCGACGACGAATAAGGAGAAAGGTGCTTTGGCGGTGTAGATTACTAAATCTGTATTAGAAAACGCAATTACTGATTACATTCAACACTGCTACTGGCAGTGCCACTTTTGTATCCCAAAATGTAGATTATTAGATCGGTATTAACACTATTATTTAGAAAACAATTCGGCATCTCAATGCTCGTACTTCCTGGATCTCTTTGACCTGATGGACTTTTTGAGATTATCAACGTCCTCGTCCTTGGCATTGTAGGCCAACCTTGTCTCCTTGTTGAACGGATTCTCGTCACTCTTTTGAAACTCCTTGTAGATGAGCTGCTCCAACTGCTGCTTTCTGAGACCCGGGTTCTCTTTTCTTAGTTCCGGTAGTCTCTTAGAGCTGTACTCACTCAATGCAGCCTTGAACCTCCTCTCCGGATGACGGTCGATCTCGTTGTCACTAACGACATTTTTGTTTAACAAAGACAGGGCAGCAATCGAGTTCTCAATGCCTTCCGCATCAATTGTCTTGATGGCGTCCTCAAGGCCGCTCGATTTGCCCTTTTTGCCACCCTTTCCCTTCTTCGACTTCTTGCCTATCGTGGCCTCTTCCATCTGCAGCTGGAGATCTCTTTCCTTCTTCTTAAGCAAATCCTCCTGGCGCTTCTGCGCTTTTTCTAGCTGCTTTTTGCTGGGCTTTTTGGCACCTTCCTCCCAATCAACATCATCTTCTGGTGCTTCAGCAACAGGCTCTTTCTTCGATTTCTTCTTTTTATAACCCATAATCGGCACTAACTATCGTAAAGAAAAAAGTAGCACTTACCGGGGAAGTATTCACTAGCATTGCGCGGTGTTTAAGTGTGGGTGAATTATTTTTATATGGATGAGCTGCGCTGTACATTGAAGGCGGATTTCAGAGTATGCGGTAGAATGAAATAGATATACTACTGCTGCTGTAGTTTTGTTTTGTAAAATTTACTCAAGGAAGATCTCGGAGACTAAATAGTGTAGATAAAAGCGTGATTTCCTTTGCTAAGTAGTCAGAGAGGTGGTAGCGGCTGCCACCGAAAGGTGTGTTTGCGTACGACGTAGCTACATTTGATGCGTGCTCTAAATATCGTATCCTAAGATGAGCTAAACAAAAAGATAGCCACATTTTAAAGAGCAAAAAAAAAGATAATACTTGCTTTCATTCATACTTGTTCAGCTTTCAAGTAACCCATTCTGGAATGTTGTATCAGCACGAATCCATCAGCCAACCTCTGCTACTTGATGTGCTTGATGGCAGGTCTCATTCTTGTCAGGCTCTCTCTCATCCAACTCAAAAGAGAATCGAGCACATTCCACCTCTATGAGTTCCCTTCAATTAATCTCCAAAAGGGCCGATGATATCTTATCTTCCTACACCTCTACAGTACAGTTCAATCATCGCTCTAGTATATACATGGTAAATTAGTATGTGTCACTGCTAAGCACAATCGAGCCATCTAACAAATCGACATCCTGAATAACGGCATCCTCAATTAGATCTCCAATTTCAATATTCTTCAAAACTTCATTTCTCTTATCCATTTGTTTCTTTCTATCGTTTAATGCGTACCAGCTAGTCTGTAGAATAGACCGGACGCCATAGTCCAACAGAATAACATCTATCAAGCCATCTTCCGTTGGCTTCCTCGAAACAACGCATCTAAACTTCATTGGAGATTTCTTTTCCTTTTGGAATTGCTCCAACACCTTAAAAGTGTAGAAGCCAATCATCTTCTTTGATATCTTCCTATTTAACTCATCCTTAAATTTAAGAACCGATGCCATATATGCCACTTGCGTCTTTGTGAACATAGGGGTGCCATTTTCAATGTATGTTTGCAACTGCCAATGGTTTATGACATCCCAGAATCTTCTTAAAGGCGAGGTCACAGTTGCGTATGCCTTTGCGTTCAAAGACGAATGCAATTTGGCAAATGGAGCAATAGTTGATCTCGTGGTATACTCTCGGAGTAAAGTGATATCTCTAAAGGTAATGCTGTTTCCCTTTGCCTTAAGATGTGTCAATAAATCCCCAACTTCTTTAGAAACCGGAAGCACATCTTGAATACGGAAAATTGCAGGAATTTTTTTATCTACAAGGAATTTTCCTGCAATCTTATTTGACATGATCATTATTTCCGAAACAAGAATTTCTGATTTGCTTTGGGATTCTGCCTCCGAGTCTTCTCCTTTGTAATTCTTCAACTCCTTGAACACCAAGTGAATCTTTTTCTTCTCATCTTCTGTAATTTCTTTGATATCTTTCCTAATCCTGAACTCGTTAAACCAAAAACTTCTTCCTTCCCTCTTTGCCTCCGAATTCATATTACTGGAAACAAAGAACAAGTTGTTCAAATCTTGTTTAAGCCTTGATTCAGGAATGCCAGTTGTCATGGCCTGCTGGAATAGAATCTTGTTGGATTCTAATGTATCATTCAATATTTCATTAACTGAGTCGTAATCTATCTTCACAAATTTACTGGCTGTGCCAAAAGAGATAGGGTCCGCAATGTACTCTGCCCTGTTAGTTTTCAAATTAAACTTGAAACTGATCCTCATAGTCCTCTTGGAGGTATTTGGAGAACCTAGCTGAACCTTCTGAGAGAATGCTGTCGGAAACATTGCAATTGTTTGGGATTCGCCGATATTCGGAAAATAGAGAGTCAAACCACGTTCAAATGCGATTTTAGCCACCAAGGAGTCCTTAGTCAAATATGATGATGGATTGGCAATGTAGGAGCTGACAATGAAGTTATCTTCATCAATTTTCTTAATCGAAACACCATCATCAATTTCCAACGGATCCTTTGAATCTATACAAAACACCACATCATCGCTTCCTTCTCTAGTTGATTGATAATCGTGATCAAAATCAATGTAACTTTCTACATTGCCACAGGTAGCCGACTCCATGTATTTCTGCTCAAAGTCAACCTTGGCAGAAATGCCACTATTAGGAATCAAGGCGTCGTACCACCATTTGACTGGATCTTCATTGTTGGAGATTTCATGCAAACCCACAAGAAGATTATAAACGGAAGTTCTGCTTATATCCTTATCTTTGTATTCTGTCAAGTTTCGCATAACTTTGATGATAAACGACTCCCAGCTTCCATCATTGAAGGAAACCGCACAGTATAGTTTCAAAAGTGCTACGAAGTCAGAATAATATTCGGGAACAGCATCCAAATATTTACCTTGTAGCCGGTTCTCAACATAAGTTGCTAAATTTTTGCAGTAATGCGTGTCTTCCTTCGATAATTTGACAATCTTGCTAAACTCAATGATTCTATTTAATGGAACGACGGTGATATACGAAGGAATCGAGGCAGTAGTGTCGAACTGGAAAATTTGGCTGTTCTTCCTTAAACTTAGAATAAAGGCATAAATAAGGTCCATCTGGTAATGCTTGGTGATATCAGACTCTCCACTGATGGTTCTGCCCAACGAGATCTGATCGAATTGGTTATCAATTGTCAACTTATCGGACAGAACCTTAAGGAGCTGCTTGTAAGTCATATTGATTTGCTCCGCCTTTTTGGAAGTCAAACCTTTCGCTAAAACGTTCAAGTCAGTCAGCGACGTAGATTCTAACAGCTGCAAGAAGGTTAATTGGATCGGCGATTCGTTACACTGAAGTATGTTGTGCAACACTTCGAGCTTTAGATTCATCTCAGGCAAAAGCTTCCAAGAGGAGTTGATCAATTCTGTCAAGTTCTCGGACACGATTCCAGACAAGATAGAAGGAACTATATATGACTTAACATCCTGCATAGTGGAGGCACGAGAAATGGCTTTGTCGAACAATCTGCTCCGATCCAGATCGTCCTCTAGCTTGTATTTCATCTGGCCAATCGGTAGAATGTCATCATGATCACCGAGAAAGCGGGATTCGTCCAGAACAGAGCCATCAAACCACTTCTTTGGATAAACCCGGGGAATTCGAAAACCCATTTTAAATCTCGACACAAATTCAATTTCTCCGAACTTATTGATCAGAGTGTATCTGGTGTCCTCAGGAGACTTGGGTAGCTCGACAACGACGGCCAATTCATTGGAATCAAAAGAACCAGACAAATCGACAACATCTCCAACATCTATCTCGTTGTAATACAGGTCCTGCATGCTCGTACGGAACCGAATTCTTCCGTACTTTTTGGTCAAATGCTTTTTGATCAGATTACGGTTGCTAGGAGTGTCCAAATACGTGAAATTATTGGGCATCGACACATCAGGCAAAATATTTGATACCCATTCCTTGTTTGGCTCAATATATCGGACATTTTCTCGAGCATCAAGTTCCTTCTTAACGTTGTTGACATCTGTGTTGGAGGCTTCTTTGAAAAGATCTTCCGGTGTTAACACTCTCTTCATATGCTTTCCTTGGGCTCTGAAGCCACGCAAGGTGACAGAGGAAGTCGAAAACCGGCAAGCAACTTGAATAGAGTAGTTGCATACCAGATGTCTAGCAGCATATCGACCACATCCCGTTCTTATTACTCTAAGCATTCCTGATGGTTGGTTGATAGATATGCATGAAATAAAATTTTCGACACTGCCTGGAAAATACTCAAGCCCGAGAAGTCTGCAGATCACGTGCCTGGAGTGGATCTGAAGAGTTGTTTCTGCAAGGAGGTCGGAGCCCAAAGTTATTGGCATAATATTGGAGTGGCAGTAGGATATAATTATACAAGGACAATACAAACCTTTTTTAAGTTTATGTAGAAGCCCAAAATTCAGGGATCATCGTTGCGTGAGGGAAGACTTACTTACGGCTTCTCCCGACTCTGCTAGTTTCTTATAGTATAGCTACAAGACAACGTTTCAAGTTATCAGGCCCTCATTCAATTCCGATAATCCAATCTATATTCCATATAATGGGAGTTAGGAGCAAGACACACAGAATTGCAAGTAGACTTAAAAGGATGTTGCCCGACCATCTTAACCTGTACATCTGCTGGTAGCAGCGCACATGTGCTAGTAAATTCCGCCACAATGGTCACAAGGAAATAGCCTGATAGTTAACATTTAAATAGAAAACACTTTATCCCATTCGTGAGTCTCTATTACTCGCCATGGTCTCTGTGCTTGCCGATTAGAACATACAGACCTTGCTACCCGAGGTGACGCAACACCGGGCCTATTTTATCCGGTCAATATCTCTACACCAATATTCTTCAAGTTCAAGATACATCATAATCCTTACATTACTTTCAAGTTTGCTGCCTCAATCAGCTATGAACAACAAATCACCCTCTCAAAGTTAATCAACAGTTAAAAAAAAAAAATGGAAATCGGGGAGCAGCAGACATTAGTTTTCGTGCAGTTATATCTAGAGCAAATCCGTTTTAGGTGTCCACAACCCCAGTTTTTTGTGATTTTTGCAGCACTGCCTCTTGAGAATGCATAATAACAATGCCATATGTGCTACTTTTGATTGCTGTCCTATTGTTCCCGACTTTTCCATGTGAATCAGCCTCGTTTTGACTCTGCGAAAATTTCTATGTTTGTTCACCTTTACCATTTGTACGTGTGGCCTTTACCCCTGTGAACTGCTGCCTATAATGAATAGTATCGCCGTGGAGGGCTGCAGCTTACCATAAAAAAAAAAAAAAAAAAAAGAACAGCTATACAGCTATGTTGTAATTTGGACCAATTTAGTCAACGAATTAATTGATTCAATTCCTTGGCGCCTACTTCCTGTTGAAACCAATCCCGCAAATCTTCTGCTCAAACACTAGAGTTCGAGAACGCGAATTTCTTTGGATACATCTTCCAAGTGGTAGCCGACAGTTGTTTCGAACAAATGTCATGTACACTTTTCCTTGTTTTCTACTGTGCCTACAACGCCTTATAGTTCCTTCAACTAGAACTTGTTTACTAAGCCTCCAATGAAAACATCACTATATGTCTTCAAGCTGGGAGTTCCCTATTTCAGACATCTACATAGTCCAAAAAACGGAAATGTCTCCTGAAAAAGCCTCCAAACTCTGTACTTGGACACTTTCTGTGTCATCCTAATGCTTGGCATTTTAGTTGGTATTAATATGTCAAAGAATTCTTCTTTTTTGACTCATAAATCTAAAACCTGTAACCAAACGATTCTATTCCTTTAATGTGTCTTCCTATTTCTTGCAACTACTTGGGGCCAAAAGTTTCCTGTTCCCATATATTCCCCGACTTGTCTTTATGCACGTTACAACTCTTTAGAATTAAAGCTTTCCTGCTCCGAGGAAAAAAAAGGTCAAGTTGTCACCAGCCCAAACGGCTACCAAACAGACATTCCGTTCTGCAGATCATTAGCATGGTGTGCTATAAGAAAGAAGGTATTTCCAATGACACTATAAATAAGTGGTGGCTATCAGTAAAGATGAATGACTATCATGGATACACCGGTTCTTTGACATTAAATTCCGAGTCTTCCATCTCCAAACAAACATTGGCAAAAGAAGCTGTTTGGCTAAATGAAACAATGCTTGTTAATCCAACTATTTTTTCCAGTAACTAAAAGGAAATCGGCTACTATTCAAAGCAGGAAAAGATACATGCAGAAATGGCATTAAGTCTTGTTATGATTGCTTGGTTATTGGTTTTTGCAGGCATTATTAACAACGTTTGCAAGAAGTCGAAGAGTCATTAACTGCCAACATCATTTCAATTTATTTGTCAGACAGCACATCATATACCCAGCACTTTTTGATGAACGCTGTGAGACTCCACTTCCAGGAAACATTGGCTTGCTACCTCCCAGAGTTGTATCGATCTCTATTTTCATATATGTTGTCATTAATATCCTGTTCTGCTGCTTTCCATACCAGGATATTGAAGATATCACTTGGAAAAATCCATACAAAGGAAAGTATAGCTATGTTGGTAACAGAACAGGAGTTCTTGCCTTTGCAAATCTTCCAATTTTGATTATGTTTGCCGGTAGGAACAATCTTTTTACTTATCTCACAGGTTGGTCACAGTCAACCTTCCAGCATTTCCATAGGTGGTCCAGCTATTGCTGTATTGCTGAATCAAGTGCAAATTCCGTTATTTATACTCAAGATTACCTTGAAAGTGGCATATACTCGGATGAAGCTGAAAAGTCTTACTTTCTATGGGGAATCCTTGCTACCATCACAGTATCATTGATGGGGTTCCAAGCAAATTCATTCATAAGAGCCTACTCGTATGAATCATTTAGATACATTCATATTGCCTTGGGAATAGCGACCTTATTTGGTTGCTGGTTCCATATAAATGAAAGGTTGGATGTTGAACTAGGATATAACTACTGGCAATATGCTTCCTTCTCTGTGTGGATTTTTGATAGAGTTGTTAGATTAATCAAACTGTTCAATGAGTGGATCAAAGAGCGGTCATTATATTCTACTGTTAAGTTTATATCAGAAGATCCGCCAGTCTTAAAACTCATGGTCGATACAGTCTCTACCCAAACATTCGTTGATTCGTATTACTACCTTTACTTCCCAACAATATTTCCTTTCACTTGCTCTCATCCTTTTACCGTTGCAAGATGGAGTTTGAAGATCGCTGATAATGATATCACCAACACTATTTCCAATACTATTTGCAATACTTCACTACTGATGGAGACGGAAAAGTCGTCAGCAGCGGCAATTAACCCAATTGTTCACGAAATGAGACCCTTCAGGAAATTTGACCATCACAACATGTGCTTTTTCATTAAACCTCGTAAAGGTACTACAAACAAATTGCTTCAAACGGTTGTCAACTCTGATCTAGTTTCTTCAGCTGGAAACAAAGTGCCCAGAATATTTACGCTTCTTGAAGGTCCTTATGGTAGCTACCAAACTCCAAATTTCGCTTGCTACGACGAAGTGATAGTATTTTGTGGAGGTATTGGCTATACTGTCAGTCTTAACTATATCAACTCCTATATCCAAGCATTCCCTCTTGGTGATTCATCAGGTGGACCCAAGCTTCACGTTATTTTTTCCTCCAGATCAACGGCGGAGATTGATGCCATTCAGGACTCTCTTGAAGGCTTAACAAAATACAAGCAGTATATTTTCATTGATTACTTCAATACTTTTGAAAGAAAATGCAGGGTCAACATGAAGCATTTAGTGGAAAGAGATGCCAGAGCATTTGGAGCTGGTTCAAAGTTGTCTGTTGTATGTTGCGGTCCTGGTATAATGTGTGATTCTTGCAGGAAGTCTGTGGTTAAATTACAGAGCCTGATGGATGATGGTATACAGGTAGACTATAACTCGGAGTCATTCCAATGGTGAGAAGTATCTGAAACTTGCATTTATATTGTACCTTGCTTTTCATATTTATGAAGCTGTTTTTATCGGCTAGTTTCATGAAATCTGTTGTGATCAGCGAGAAGTAGCAAGCTGGGTACAGAATTATTACTATCAGGCTTGCCGTAACATACTTATTTACAAGACTACATGAGCATAGATTAGTTTCTCTATTAAAAAGTCGAAAATTGCGATATAGTAGACCTCAAATAGCACGATAATCTGTGCTGAGGTTGAATCCAGATTATAGATTGAAACGTTCATGATACACTGAGTACCTGGTAAAGCCGATGCCTGAAAAGCAGGATACAGGCAACCCCAACACTCTGCTCTGTAAATGTAAGCCAATGGCATTGAATTTCATCTTCCACCTCAAAAAATATTGCTCAAAACATTGTCTAGATTCTTTTTCTTTTTGATCGATTCATCTGCATCGTGCCTTGTAGTAATGACAGTTCGCTGCTTGAACGTCCTTCTAATCTTCTCATTCCTGCTGCCCTGTTTTCCCTTCTGTTCTTGCTTCTTCTGGATGCTTTCAATCATCTTACTTTGCCCAACGTTCTCAACGTAAGCTTTAGCAATCTTATGGGCCTGTGAGAGCTCGGCTTGCATCTTGCTTTCTCTGATTTCTCTCTCTCTATTTAGAGCCTTGGTCAAGTCAAACCATTTAAAACCCTTCAAGTACTTGATGTTTAAAATATCGTCGTGGTAGAAACTTCTCTTCTTACCACCTAAGGTGCTTCCATTTAGGGTACTTGCTGCCAATTTAGCATCCTTCTTATTGATAAACTCCACCCACCCTTCTTCGAACTTTCTCTTACGGTTACCTCCAGACTTCACACGGCGCTTGTAGTTGTTCATATCCTCTGGCTTCAGAAATATCCTTCCAACTTCTCCAAATCGGCCCATTATCTGTCGTATTTTAGTAGGCTTCATGTATGGCGGTATCGTCGATAGGTACACCACTCCGGAACGCTTAACTTTGGCCTGTTCTTTTGCCAACTGCTTAGGCGTTAACTTTTTGAGCCTATGAGTACCATCTGTGCTTCCCAGTATTTCCTCTGCCAGCATTTCCTCCTCTGCAGACTCTGCAGTCGGATTTTCTTCTCCATGCTCATCTAAGCTCTCAACTTCAGCATCACTCTCACTGTCGCTGCCTCTCTCCTGGCCAAAAAATCTCTGATTCTTTTTGACAGCTTGTCTTTCTTGGAAAGCCTCGTCCTCGCTGTCCGAATCCATAATAGTGTTTATGTTAAGACTATATAGTACCAGAATCGACTGAAAATTTGACAAATATATATCTGCACAGCCGTGATATTATGGAGTGAAAAATTGTTGGTGTAGAGGTGAACATGTAAGATGGAAGATCGATTAGAGAAGAAGTTGGAAGCAAGCCTGGAAGCAAGCCTAGAAGCTAAAGGGATGCGTATTAAATTGATAGGAGGTTTAGTGATCAAACAACAACTGGAAAGCTTTGGGATATAGAGCAAATTCAGACATATACTTTATATAGCCTAGAGGTGCGGTAGCAAGAGAGATAGCTGCAGACAGAGCATGAAACGCTGAAGTACAAAAGATAACAAAGAGTCATCAGCTAATATTGTACTGAGACTCTCACTACAGGACTTTCTAGCAAACGTGAGTAATCAATATTTGAGTTGGAGTTTGAGTCGGAGGTTTTCAAAATGGAAAATAGCCGCAGCATTATATAAATTGCAGATCTAGGCATGTATGTTGCATATAAAGCATCGCCGTATCACTCCGTAGCATTAGTTCTTGGTGCCCCATTTTAATGCCATCTCGACAGCACAAGTGGCCCAATCTTCGCCATGGTTGTGCACCTTTTCAGGATAGAATCCAGCTCTCTCTTTGGCCTGCTCCTCAGTCAAACATGTGAGGATTCCAAAGATGATAGGAACACCGATTTGGAACTGGGCAGTCATTATACCCTGGCTGACTGCACTGGAAATAAACTCAAAGTGCGGAGTGTCACCCTTGATCAAGCAGCCAATTGGAACCACAGCATCCAATTTCTTACTCTTGGCAAATGAAGCGGCGGCATATGGAAGCTCAAACGAGCCAGGAACCGTTTCTAGAAGAATGTCGGTCACGCCATACTCTTGGAGCTTCCTCTTGCATCCTTCCACCAAGGAATTGACGACGTCAGCATTCCATCTAGCATAGACAATTCCGACTCGGAGGTTTTTACCGTCTAATTTGACTTCTCTGGGTCTTCCTTCGACAACCATGGTGACTTAATATTATGATTTTGATGCAAAAAATGAAGTTTAGAAAAGGGTAAAAAGATGGAGGCCGGAAATCGGGAAAATGAAGTGAATATGAAAAGTGAAAAATGAAAAAGTCCAGTCTCCGAGAACTTAGTAATCCAAGGCGCGGCCGACTAGTTGGATGATGAGTCAGCCATAGTAGAGACGATAATGGTATAAGCTGTGGGGTAAGTGCTAAGCAGGAAATAGTTGAAAGGCCAATAGTCGTGAAAGAAGAAGCTATGAAGTGGCTGAATGAAGAGATGGACAAGATTTGGCTATGAGTTTCGGGCACAGCTTTGGCAGTAAGTGCTTGAGGGTATTATACTCACTACCAGCGCCGAGGAAAATGGTAGAGGCAGTGCAGGAAGAGATTATCCACCCTATGTGAGAATCTGGTGAATAGAAAGCTGCAGAGCGCTTTGGCGGTAGTATTTATCGCTGCAGAAATGTAGTCGCACGACGCTCGTGTAGTAGAAAAGGGTATGAATGCATTATAGTGGAAGACGAGAGGAGAAGTTACCTCAAGCTTTACTTGTCTGTTTGTTGCTCCAGCTTCAAGCAGTAGAATGTGGATTTTCTCAGTCAGAGGAACTCCCGCACATTCTCAGAAGCCTAGTATACTGATACAGTCATCTTTATTTTTAAAGCGTTAGTGAGATTTCTGAGAGCTAAGACCAGTAAGTCAGTCATAGGTTTCTGGGGAAAACGGCCTGCTAGGTAAAAATAAGCGCCAGACACCGCTATTCCTATATCGCGAGCATCTAGTGCGTTTTTGATCTGCTACCCCATCAAGAAGAAGTATAAGTATCTAAAATAAATACAAAAGAAAACGGTTTCACTTGGAGAGCGGCTACTAAAAATTGCTTGCATCTCCTATAGCACAACACTGATATTACCTTGCGCCGCTTTCTGAGCAGAGCATCTGCAAGGCTTTCCTGCTGAACCCAAGCTCACTCATTACACCAACCTGCACCACTATCATACCACTATATCTTATTCAAATTCAACTATTAATCTCCCACCGTTTCATCAGTCTTTTCCAGTCTCCATCTGACAGACATGCTTCCTCCCCTCCACCTTTTATCAACTCCTCTATCTCTTTTCGCATCACGTAATTCACTACGTAACCATACGGCGCGACGCGCTATCCCTAATCTATTTATTTCTCTTATCATGATTTGTCCTTCGACCTCTCTTTCCCTTTTTCTTCTCCCTTTTTCTTCTTAAACCACTTCTCCTTGGAACACACACCTCTGAATGGGCGGCTTGGTTCGTAAAAGGCACTTTGACGATGCCTTGGCCACTCCTAAGCGGCAGGATACACGCCCAAAGATAGCAGCAATACTTTACAGTTTGACCAATTCAGAGAGTATAAAGATCCCAAGACGAGCCCTCGTACGAATCGGCCGATCCAGACGCAAAAACGACATTGTCCTGCATCCCTTGGACTGCTCGACTGTGCATTGTGAGTTGGGCGTGTTCTGCTTCAATGGCAGAGATATTATCTATTTGAAAGATTTAAGCTCCAATGGAACATACATCAATGGAACTATGATTGGCAAGAACAATACGTGCCTTGTGCGAAATGGCGACAAGGTTTCGTTTGCGAGCAACCCATACATAATCAAGTACTGCGATGAGACCACACACCGGACTCGGTCGTTCTTTGACGAATACGTGCTTACCGATACTGTCTTAGGAACAGGACACTACGCACAGGTCAAGGAGGCGGTCTGCAGGCGCAACGGCAAGTCTTGTGCTGTCAAGATATTCAATCCAACAAGAAATGATGATGCGAACCACAACAAAATGATAAACTTCAACAGAGAGCTGGAGATATTAACGAAGCTCAACCACCCAAACATTGTGGGCTTTTATGACACTTTTCTTGAGCCCATCGATGACCACGTAGTTACCACATACCTGGTTTTAGAGAAGGTTAATGGCGGCGAGTTGTTCAACCGCATAGTCAGTAAAGGAAAGCTAAGGCAGGATGAGTCGAAAGAGATGATTCGCCAGCTTCTAACAGGACTACGTTATCTTCATTCCATGGGAATTGTCCACCGTGACCTCAAACCCGAAAATCTCCTTCTAGATATACGACCTGGTTTGAAATGTGACCCTTGGAGCGATGGAGAAGCCAGTATTACAGTTAAGATAGCTGACTTTGGTCTTGCAAAGTTCATTGGCAACTTCAATTTCACGAATACTCTTTGTGGAACACCAGCATATGTGGCCCCAGAGGTGCTAGTTAATCAGGAGGTTCGAAAATATAACAAAGCTGTAGATATGTGGTCTGTCGGCGTACTTTTGTACGTGTGCCTGTGTGGGTTCCCTCCATTCAGTGAAGAATTAGGGCCGCCTTCCATGCGACAACAGATTCTAGAAGCCAAATTTGCATTCTATTCTCCATACTGGGACGAGATTGATGACAGCGCTTTAGATCTGATAGCTCGTCTTCTAGTTGCAGATCCTAGAAAGCGTCTGACCGTGGAACAGGCACTTCAGCACCCATGGCTAGAAGAAAAACGCAATGTTGTACGTGATGTGGATCCCATGGAGGTTGATCCTATGATTAGTCTTCGTGCAAGACAACTATCTATTAGAATACCAGCATCATCTAGAGGATACTCATGTGAACCCATTAGCTTGAAGAAGCGGTTTGAGACGGGGCTGAACGATGAAGAAATAGCAAAGACATTCTGCAATTGAGCATATTAGAACAAGCAGGACGTTGGGGGCTACATGTCTTTGCTTATTGATTAATTGTATTTAAAAAATTAACGATTGAAATAAAATGGCATTGGCCACCGGGACCCATACTCGGTGCCTCATTATAAATTAGCTAATTTAGTTCTTTATTTTCCAGACACTCACCTTTCCGTCCTGGTACCCGATAAAGACTCTTTTGTTTGCATAGTTGTTTTCGAGACGTCTTCGAACTAAAACTTTGCTTCTACCATCATTAAATTTGAGCTGGTTACCTGTTTTCATCTGAAAATAGTTCGGCTGATTCTTAGTAAACTGGATTGCTGTGGCGCGTTGTAATTCGTTCTCACCAGCCTCTTTAATGTCGTCCAGCTTGCGGTTATTGGAGATTGACGGCATTTTTTTCTGTAGTTTAAGCAGAAATTTCAACGACTGCTCTTTACCAAATTCATAAAATCTAGCGACCCCATTCCACGTTACTATTCCAATCAGATCCTGCAAGCCTGCAATATCTCCGACACCTTTGTGTTTGATGTTATGACTTTCAACTTTATTACCTTTGTCAATGTACACTTCACAAGATGTCGAGCCACTAATTAGCCATTTATGTCCTTCATCATACCATAGCTTGGTGACAGGATTAGGATAGTTCGACTTGTCTACCTTGACAACCTCTAACTTGTCACCATCAATCACAAATGTAACTATGTATCCATTTTCATATCCAACACTGAAATGTTTGCTGTCACAGAGCCAAGCCAGCTGCATAATTATACCAAATCCACCTCGTTTATTATAATCGCCTTCATTCATGTTGTCCACCAGCTGGCTAGCATCTATATTTTTGTGCAATCGATTTAGTTTATTGTTAGTCACTGTGTAGAGATCAAAATTGTTGGATTCTTGCGTCGCCGGCGTCAATAAATATTCGTCCTTGAAAGCAACATTACAAAAGTTCAGCACATTCACCGGCATTTCAAAGACTAAATTAGGCTTTAGCAATGTTCGACTCTGAACTAGACCGGTTGTGCTATCGGTCTCGCAGTCAACTAATTGCCATATCCGTACTTTACCATCTTTACCTTGGCTTAGTACCTGCCCATATCGATTTCCAAATGTGGTTCTAGGATTCCAATCAAGTCCAAGCTGCTTTAGGCTGACAACTATGTCGCCATGAGCTCTCCACTTCATGAGTTTTCTCCTGCTGATAAGGTCATACCATATAATATACCCTTCATAGTCTCCGACCACTATCGACGGATTCATATACTGAGCATCTCCATAGGTGATATCTGTGGGAAGGTAAAAATCCTCGATACAGCTGATAGAGGCTTCAGATCTAAGCGTGAACTCAAGTATGTGCTCCATTCATAAGCTTTCTTCGGAGAAAGAAAGATATGGTGAACTGAAAAATTCGGCACAGCCGTGAAATAAAGATTGAGAATCAGAAATGAATCGGTAGCACTAACATCTTGAGGAGGCAGAAAGAGAAGTGATTGCAGGTGGCTTAGCAAAGCTAGGTAGAAATTTTTGTTCATAGAGATGCTTGGTTTTATGCAACGCTATAAATATATCTGTACAGGTCTAAAGGTGACCTTCGCATTAGCGGAGATCTTAGCACTGCCGTTTTAGCGTTAAGAGAAAGCTATCCGCAGGGTGCATGAAAAATATTACATAATGCATACTGTGAGTTGATATGGTTCGAAAGCTTCAGGTTTCGAGACAGCTACCGATCTCCGTACCACCGTTGTTAGGTGAAATTACAAGGTTGATCCTTTGTATGCTGCAAAGATTTCAGCTATTACTTTGGTTGATTCACCGCCTATAATGATAAATAGAAAGCAGAGAATGCTGTACTATCACGATAAACAGTAGTGTATAAAAACCTCGAGGCAGCATTTCCATTGTACGCTTTATGCCCCCTAGAGAATCATTCTCGGTGGCTTCTCTCCTTGACCCTGATCCAAGAATCCCAGTACAATTCCAGCTCCATACCGTCTTGGTATCTCTTCCCGATATCACTGACTGCCGAAAGCCCTGGATGTGTAAGTACTTACATAATCGACATACACATATCTCGGAATCTTAGCAAAATCTTTGATCCAATCTGCATTCTGTTTTCAATGATGTTAAAGTCTGTGAGGCGATTGAGCACCGCTATTGAAGCTGAATTTACACATACGATTATTGGAGGTGGAGTGGTTGGACTAGCTATTGGTGCTGCCATTACCAAACGATTTCCCGAAACTAGTAGCGTGCTTATCATTGAAAAGAATGAGAAGTATGGCCAAGAGACTTCGAGCCGAAATTCGGAAGTCGTTCACGGAGGACTCTATTACCCGGAGGATTCTCTCAAGACAAGAATGTGTGTGGAGGGAAAGCAGATGATCTACTCCCTAAGGAATAAGATCCCAGTCAAAAGGTGTGGAAAATGGATTGTATCTCAAGACAAGTCTCAGTTTGAATATCTTGGAAAGTTGCACGCCAAGAGTCTGCGGATAGGCGTTCCTACGGAGTTTGTACCGCTAGGAAAAGTGAAAGCGATGGAGCCTATGGTTCATGCTGAAATGGGCGTGCTCAACTCTCCAACTACCGGTATTACGTCTGCTCACTCTCTGATGGACTATCTATTCTCGGAGTTCCAAGAAAATGGAGGAAATTTGGCTCTCGGAACCAAAGTTGTTGGATTGAAAAAACAGGGCGGTGGATTTGAGGTCAACACTGTTTCAGATGGAGAGCCGTTTACGGTCACTACTAGTTCCGTCATCAACTGTGCTGGATTGTATGCACCCGATGTCTCCAACATGTTGCTCCCAGGAGATCGGCATGTCAAGGCCTACTATGCCAAGGGTAACTACTTCAACTACGTCGGTGGCTCTGTGAAAGTTAGCAGATTGGTTTATCCATGCCCTACCCCAGGAGTTGCTTCCTTGGGCACGCACTTGACCATTGATTTGGGCGGTCAGATCAAGTTTGGCCCCGATCTTGAATGGGTCGACAACTGCACCGACTACAAGGTAAATGGAAAGAACTTGGCGGCCGCTGTTGAGCAAGTGCAGAAATATATGCCACTTGTGCAACGGGAAAACCTGATTCCAAGCTACAGCGGAATCAGACCAAAGCTAATTGGACCCGACCAGAAAAGGTTCCAAGACTTCGTGATTAGAGAGGAAGAAGGCTTCAAAGGATTTATAAACTTGTTGGGAATCGAAAGTCCCGGCTTAACGTCCTCAATGGCTATTGCTCAATACGTGCTAGGCATGCTTTAGAGGAGCAAAAGAGTGCACATTTTTTTTGGTCTTTGTAGATGATGTGCAATTGTGCAGAATAGAGATGAATCCAAGCTAGAATCAGACAGGAGATCGTGTTGCCGTACCGGGGAATACCGCCTACAGTTGGTTATCACAAAGATATGAAAAGCGCTGGGGCTTATAGGGAGCAACGAAGCAAGTTTACGGCATATATTGAGGGTGTGCTTCAGACACAATTGGATTCCGCAATAAGCGGAGGATGGTAATTATTAGAATTGCATTGTTTCACAGTGTCTACCGGGTCTAGATGACGGTACAGATGGCCTTGTTGGTCTACAACCGCTACTTGCTTGGAATCAGATTCTGATAACTGTTCTGGTTCTTGATGAATTACGTAATTCCACCTTACATCCATTGTTTAGCGCTGCCTGCGCAGTCAAGAGTTCCAGAACCCTGATTTTTCGGTACATATGCGGTTCGCCAACCACCCCTTTACCGAATTCCACACTAGGCCAAAATTCTTCAATTCATCAACGTGCGCCCAAGCAGCCTCATGGGTTACCGTCAATTCCGCTACTAGACTAAGATCAATCCATCCTCTGTAAGGCTGACGTCATGGTGTACAGGTACCAAGTTAACCTACCAGAAGTTGTTTTGTAGCTACCTCCTAGCGGCTACTCCAGATCAATCCAGTAGTCTGTGTGCCACACGTAGCTCAATTGTACCACCAGCATGCTGTCAAAGTCGTAGCAGACTGAATCAGCTGGCAAATCGTCGGCAAACCATACAGCACGAAACCAGCCCATATGTCCATATCTACAGAACCTACTCCAAGTCCAATTGTCCATTTACTTTCCTAGATACTGTTACAAGCCCAATTTTCTTCCTGCAATTCGCCGGCCTGACACTTCTCGGCCCACAGGAATCATCGTATCAAAACTGGCTACGTCTCACGAGCTGGTCAATAATATTCTTTTTCACAGTATGCTGCTTCTGCTGCTGCCGCTGCTGCTGCCACCGTCGCCGCCTTGTAGCTTGCCATACAGGTCTACACTGCAACTAGCCTAACGGCTACTCTTCCACATCTGTTACGGAGAGCATGATTATGACCGCTAGGGTGGCCGCTTTACGGCGCCAGAATTGTCGGTGTTGTATTGGAATAGTTTGCACCCCCTACCAGATCTCTCTTTTCCGCAATACGGGCACATTTCCTAAATGCGCAAAACGTCTGCATCTGGCGACCACGAGCTGTGCAATCTCACCAAAGATGGTTGATGATAGCCACATCGGGGGAGGGGTGTTTGAGAATCAGGCGCTGCCCGGTGCAAAATGACATCCCGATATGAGTTGCCGTCAACATCCACGACAGAGATGCTCACTCACCCAAATATTATCTGAACCGGCATGTACCCAAATTGCCGCAGTCCTACCAGAGGCGCAGGGTTGGCTACAATAATGCCGGCGGCTACAGAAGAGGCTTTGCCTTGTTGAAGGGCTGATGGACGGATGAATGCATCATTCCATCCTGGAACACAAATGCCGTCTGGACCAAGAGGAAGATTATCGGAATCGGTGACTGGGCACAATGGTTAGTGGCTAGCAGGAAAAATGCATCCCACCAGGCATCGGTCGGGACTTTGTGTCGTCGCCTCACGCCGTCGTCTTGGCTATCTGAGTGCATTATTCCAGTTGGCAAGATGCTACGCTACGTACAATATCGTAAAAGAAAAAGCAAGAAGAGAACCAAACGAAAAATGACATGTGATTATTTCACAGATCTCGGCGAATTTGGATCAATACCGTGTGATTCGATTCAGCAGCGTGTGCGCCGTGTGTATAATCTGATTAATAATAATAGTAATAATAATAATGCCATGCATTTCACCCACTGTCTGTGTATGTGGGAAACAATATGCATGCATACATCCAGCAGTCATGTGTTAAGTGGCTGACAGATGCAGCAGCAGCACCACCCACCACCTGCGGCATGGAAAATGTAGAAATTTATTTTCTGCCTCGCTTTAGTGCGGACAAAATCTGTAATCGAAATTCCGACCCGTGCCAATTCTGCTTTTCTACGCACCAATGACCGTGCGGCATGCTGCAACCTGCCGCAGCCTTTGGCCGGCGACCCACTTTTAGCAACTCGTGTGGGTGGTAAACTTTCCAGCCTAATTTTAGTTCTAGCAGCTTCCGGCCTAAGGATATCGCCAGGGGCCGATCGCCCAAACAGAAACCAAAAAGTGTGCGACGGTATCCAAAAAATAGAAAGCAAGACAGCAAAAGAAAAAAAAAAGGTCGACCTAGGAAAGCCTCAAAAGATTCCAGTCACTTCGGCCTGGCTGCCAGAGAGAGCTGTACACAGGTCAGAACAGCTCAGACTGGCTCAGGCTAGCTTCTTGTGCTGATTTGCGGAGTCCCGTAGCCTATTTACTAACATTGGAGTACAGCAAGCGTGGCCAACACTTTGTTGGTACTGATCGACTCTGCCTGTGCCTGGTCCCCTCACTGGTTCTCCTCTTCTGGCCCCTCCTCATGCCGCCAACCACCCACCACTTCGAAAATTGTGCTCCGGTTCCACCCACAAATCTTCCTATAACTCACCCCACGTCATCATCACGATCGAATCAAAATGCTGTTCGGATAATCCAAGTGCTATTTTTTTTCTGTCGTTTCTTTTCGCGCTGCGCACTCCAACTCCGACACGGGTGCTGGACCTCGACCTCCGTCCCAGCACTTTGTTCTGCTTCATCTCGTCTTTCACCATCTGGCCTGCCTGCATCTGTACAATTGACAGTCGAATACGAAACCTCTCAATACCCCTCCCCATCAATTCTGCACCGCTGTCAGCTCGCCCTCCACTCAGACGTTGCTGCTTTTGCGTCGTCCATCCGTGCACTTCCTCTTCCGGCGAATATCATGTGGTTCTTGTTTCTTTTTCGGAGTACCACAGATATTGGTGTATCTCGTCAGCCGCACTGGCTCTCGCATCGGCTCTATTCATGATGTGGTTTTTCTAGTTGTATAAAACCAGATTGAAAGAACATCTTGCCGGCATCGACGGCTGCTTCTGTTTAGTTTGTGCAAACATCTTAACAACAAGTCGAACCCCTGTTGACAGTGGTAAATTTGTAAAGTGTTACTGAACGAAAAGCAAACCCTGAAGATCACTTTTACCCAGGGTATCATTAATTAAACTGTCTGAGTTCGAAAATTCGAAACTTTTCAAGACAGTTAGAGCTGTGCTTTGCACGTTGTTGTTTTCAAGCAAATAACCGGTTTGTTTATATTGTACTTTAGTAAGCAAATCACGATACAACATTTTATCGTCGTATAATTGCATCAAGTTGCTGTCAAGACAAGTTAGCCTATATCCTAATTGCTAGCTTATCGCATCCGAGTTAACCGAGTTCCCCCAGAATTCCGTTATCTACCTACAATTGGCTACTCGAAGTCTTTGATCTGATTCAGGTTGCAAGTCAAGTTAGCTGCTATTCTCAGTTGCTACGGCTAAAGTCTGCAACTATACAACTTTCACAATGCGTCCCAAGTCTTCCCATCATTCCCATACGCCTTCCTGCCCTTCCATTGAGCAGGCCTGCGATTCTTGCAGAAAGCGCAAGCTTAAGTGCTCCAAGGAGTACCCGAAATGCTCTAAATGCATAGCTCATGGCTGGGACTGCGTCTACTCTCCCAGAACGGTGAGGTCACCGCTAACCAGAGCTTACCTCACTAAAATTGAAAATCGTGTCAAGTTGCTTGAAGGTCTGATCGAAACAATGGTGCCGGGAAAGACGGTCGACGATCTGGTGAGAAATAAGCACGAGTACCAACAGATCTTGTCATCCAATACTCCTCAAACTGTGGATGCCGACTCTGCTGTTCCTTTGACTTACCAGACCGCAGCCGACTGGCCTCCTGACATGTCATGGAGTGAGACAAATTCTGTCAGCTCCTCCCCTTTCTCTTCTGTGGCATCTTCTCCATCAGTTAGCAAATCTTCTTCGCCATCTTTGGCCAAATCCTTCGAGTCCGCAACAAAGTTGTCACCTTCGCTAGCAAAATCGACTGATTCTTGTGTGACTTGTGGCACTTCTTCATCTAGAGCTGCATTTGATCTCCGCTCATGCTCCTCTTCTATCACCTCGATCCAGTCGCTTGCCGATAACGCTAAGTTTGCAGCATTGGCTCCATCGTCTGGCTTCCTGGGCCCAGCAACCGCTTCTTTGCTTAAGTCTATATCCGAGGCTGCTCCGGCCACAGACTCCGCTCAGTCAGCAGCACACAATGCTTCTTGCTCTCGCTCACCGGTGGTGGGTGCTTCGCCACTCATTGCCGCATATTTCTCTGTTTTCCATCCAATATTCCCGGTGTTGGACAAGTCACTTTTCCACCGTTACTACTGCGGTGAAGCGGTGCCTGAACACCACAGCCATTGGCTAGCACTGCTCAACATCACGTTGGCAATTGGCTCGCTTGTGTCTAACGAATCGTTTACGCAGCATTACCAATACTACCAGCGCAGTAAGTCATACTTACAGCTCAATGATGAAGGCAGTGTATTGGAAAATGGTAACTCTCTGCTTCTTGCTGCACTTCTGCTTGCCAGCCACTATACAAGAATGGTCGATAAGCCAAACACCAGCTGGAACCTTGCAGGTCTGGCCGTGAGAACCGCAATCAGCATTGGAATGCATGTCCAGCCTAATGAACATGCTAGCCAGATGTGTCGCCAGCTGGCCATCCTCAACTTTTCTTCTTCTATGGATCTTGGTCGTCCTGCTGCTATGCTTCCGCAATGGAATGCAAGGCCTACTGATGGCATTGATTCGTCGTTGCAGCAGCCACGTAAGCTTCAGCGACTTTCAAATGGTTCTTTTGGTTCTGTTGGTTGTTCTTCACCTGATGAACAAACTGCAGCCATTTGGCAATCACGGATTGTTGATCTATCCGCACAGATATATCAGCGTGCTCTCTCTCAAGATTCTCCTACCGCAAATGAGGTGTTTAAGTGGAATGAGCAGTTGGTGCACTTCATCGGCTCAGCAATGCCTGCATACTTCAATGAGAATGACACTGTCGCCAAATCACAGTTCTTCAAGCTCGTTCCTGCTGCAGACACCTCCAGACTGCCTACATGGTTTGATTTAGGCCGTCATCGTTTGATTTGGTTCTACAAGAGTCTACAAATTTTCATGTTCCGTCCATTTATCTTGCAGAAGAGCAGTTCTAACGACTGGAAGTTAGGCGCAAAGACATGTCTCAAGGCAGCTGCAGACATTATCACATCTGCTGAGAGTTTCCTGGCCGCAAACCCACTCAACTACTTGAGTTCTTATCTTGTGTGCCACTACACTTTCCAGGCAGCTTTAGTGCAAATCGCATGGAGTAAGTTGGAGAAGAGGGATCAGCTGTGTAGAGACTATATTCGTCGCAGTACAGCTCTCTTGAACAAGCTCAACCTACCTCTTTCTCGGAAATACCTGAAATTGGTCGACCTGGCTCTTAACAGACAGCTCCAGGAGTTGGATACCGCCACATTTTTTGACCGCATTCCCGAGGAGGTGGTGGTCAAGAAGGAAGAGGAGGCTCCTGTCTTTGGTGAGCCTGAAATAGACTCCAAGTCTGCTTTAGATGTCTTCACCGAGAAGATTCCATCAGAAGGCGTCTATCTCAATTTATCAGACTCGGTTTCTTCGAAGCTGCCTGACGATTCCGTCTATCAGCTTATGTTTGACGAACTCACAGACCCTTCAGCTTTTGAGGTTTAATGTATGAGAAGATAATAGGCAAGTGTATAATTGATTTAAAAATGATGTGAATGAAGCTTTTGGTTGCTTGAAGCGAGATTTACTAGTCACTGTATAATAGGTATAGCAACAGGAAATTACTGGTATGGATTTTACTGGGTTTTTTTATAACTTGATCGTTATTGTTACCGTATTGCTGCTTATAGTTGACAGAACCCTGTACCAAGGTGATCAAATTCAATGCTGTTTGGCCATCTATCTCTAATTATGCTGGCTCTATACAAGTGCGAAGCTGTTTCAGCACTGTCGTACAGCCATTCCAAGTAATCGCTGATTACCTCTCGGTATCAAATTAGAATGCAAGCAGGTACTCTTCTTGCTCACTCCACTATTTTTCCATCAATACCGTGTCCAACTAAAGGAAAAATCCGGACTTTTCTTTTGTCAACTTTTCTTTTCCAGTTTCATTAGCCTAATGCCCCTCTTTTTCCTGATAAATTTTCAATTCTCCACCTGAGGTCACACTTTCAGATAGATGCGGACGATCTCGGATAATCTTACCTTCTTTCCACAGAATTATCCGATGAGTCCTCGAAGCGGTAAATTTTTCGGAACAACTTTGTCGAAGCAGATTTTTCACTCGTTTCTGGCATGTGTGACTGACCATACTCCGAGAATTTGGCATGCAAGGGATATGGGTCATCGTAAGAGCTCTCGAGAGCACCTGTGTGGGATGATTCTCCATCACAATTTGGTTAGGTAATTTTCTGTTTCCTCCTCGCAAACTCGCAATCAAGTATTCAGTAATTTTTTTTTGCTGCTCTTCTGTGTAAACGATATAGCCTATTTCCTCCTCAAGCCAATTCCTGATGCTCATTGGTTAGAGAAACTGATCGCCCTACTTCGAACCTTCGTTGATAGTCTAAAAGCATATCTAGGAAGGTTCGAAGTAGATGTGCTTTGGGGTCACTGTTTTATCACGTCAGTTATGAAGTTGGCCCAGCCTGCCACCCGTTTGCAATTACAGGAGTGCAATAGATGTGAGAGGGGTCTACTGGACTGTACAATCGAGCAGAATCTGCTCATGTAAAGGAGTTTAGGTCTCCTGTATGAAATACTGAAAAGAAAGTCACGCTCTCTAAACGTTTTTGTTTCTGGTTCTCCTCCTTTCAACTAAGAACGTTAGCATGCTAGTATTATCATCCTCTTTGTGGTATCATTTAAGGGCAGAAATCGATCCAGCACTTTTTCGTTGTCATTATCATCAGTTCCATTGATACAGTAGTTTTTACACTTTCACCTGATGTTGTTGAGCCTATGCTACCAACGTAGCAATGCTTTTCTATCGTTCCTTCAAATGACCTGTCCATCTTAATATTTCTCGAAATCCATAGCAGACAAGGCAGACAAGTCGATTTCATTCTTGTTATCTACACTTTCGAGATAGCTACAGGTAAGCTCTCTGTCCCGACTTCTTTCCGGCTGTTTCTGTAAATATTTCGACGGCGTATACCGTCTGTATTTTATTGTAGGCATTACTCATTCGATTCTATCGATTGTACCAACCTGACATCAGTAAAAATCGATCCTCCTCGAACAAAGAGCTTAATTAATTATTTCTCAAAGTCATCGGAAAGCGAGCCAACGCATCTATTAAGACATGTCCCGTCTACGCCAGCCTACATTTCTCTATCTGAATATATATTAACCCTATTGATCTTTTTTAGCTTCGTTGATTGGCTCACCCCAAAAAGAACCAACCTTGTTTCTTATCCAATCCAGATTCCATCCGGGCTGCTCCTGATTTGCGTCTCTTCGCTCTTCGTTTGGTTCAAGAGGTTTCATGATTAAAGTTGCCCTGTTTAAATTCAATGCTGCTAATGTTTTGTCTTCATCTGCGTCTGAGAATGTGATCCGATCAATATTCTTGAAGAAATAAAACGGGATCTCTTCGTATTCCGGGTATTGATGGCAGACATACCGCCTGACCTCCATTAGTTTGTCATCTCTGCCAAATTTTCCTTTAATGGAATGCCCATTAAGAAGCTTTATCTGCACGAGAAACTGTTTCGATACTTCCAAGCTCTTGTTGCGGACGTTCTCGTGTACCGGCTGCTCGGGCTGCTGCATCTCCTCATCTTCTTTCTTTTCCTTTCTTCTCTCTTCCCGGTCCAACCGCACCAACCGGAGAATCCTCTGCTTCTCCTGGAACTCCTGCTGTTGCTGTTTCCTGAGGTTTTCTCTGTACTTGCGGGCAGCCAACTCGGCCGACTCTTCCTTGAGGGACGAGTACCGCTTGTCGGAGGCGGCGGTTGGTGCATGGTATGGAGAAAATGAGTGAGCGGTAGGAGATGAAGGAGATGAAGGAGAGTCAGGAGAGGCGTGAGAAGCGTGAGAAGCGTGAGAAGCGTGAGAAGCTTGAGAAGATGAGGGCGGGGAATGCGACGTGGTCTCTGTAGTCGTCGTTGTCGTGCCGGTGGCAGATGTAGCGGCAGATGCGGCTGCACGGACTTCTCCCTCGGGAGTAGCGTACGTCGAAACAGACTCGGCAGACGACCTGGCCGCCCGGATCTGCTCGATATTGCTGGCGATCTGCTCGAACCTGGTCTGCATCTGGTCCCGGGCAGTCTGGCCATCGATCATCTGCAGGATCTGGCCCTGGAACACGACGAGAGCCGTGGGCACGGCTATCTGGGCAAACTGAGGAAACACTTGGAGGAGAAAGTTGAAGTTGGTGGAGTCTTTGACGATGCGCAACTTGACGTAATCGTCGACGAGGAGCCGGCGTACTTCCGGCGACAATAGCTGGTTGTCCGTGAGCCGATCACGAACCCAATGTGCGCATTCTGCTGACGTATCCACTATGAGCATTAAAAGCGGTTTGCACTGGGACACAGACGTCTGGATGGCGGTGTTAGCATCGTCCATGAACGTCATCTTGCTGTCCGAGTCGGAACCGGCCATGGCTACCTGTGACATTAGCAAAGCAACAAAGGGTATACGTTGAAAGTAAAGGAAGAAGTAGTGGTTAGGAGGCAGAAATGCGAGTGAGCATCTTCACACATAAAAATGCGCCGCCCGAAATGCGGGGAAAATCCGGAAACAGCACAGCGCCAGACAGCAAATGACGGTGGTGGTAAAACTACAACTGTAGCGCAGCTGTAGGGCAGTTGAGCTGCCATGAACGTATTGTGTTATTGTGTAGGTTCTGACTGCCACTTCCTGGTGTTGAACAGAGTACTAGGGTCTGGGTTGATCTGGTGGTCTGAGTCGCCATGCTTAGCATTTAGTGCTTAGTGCTTGGTGCACACTAGCAGGCGGTTGTGCCGAAGCATGGCAGTCTGGAATTGCAGAGCCAAAACTACCGACACCGTTACTCCTGCAATGGTAGTAGTGTTAGTAGTGCCGTTTGGCCCTGTCTCTTCTGCCTAATTGGGGCTCTTGCTCTCCAGTCAAGCCTGCACCGGCGCCTGCTTTGCTGGCGCTTAAATCTAAAATGCCGGCGCTTAATTCGCAGGCAGAAAATCCGTTGCACGCCAAGCCACTGTTGGGTTGTGTTTGGCATATGGCAAATGGACAACAAATCAGTAGAAGTATCTCCAGATCCTGGCACCAGGCCTTCTAATGCTCTTCTTTCTGTGGTGCCTGCTCTATTCACACTGCCCCTGGCATGCCTGCTTTCCGGCCTTCCCGACTTACCATCTCCCTCAGCCTTTACTCCTCATTGTGTAACTATTATTGTTTCAACTTTGGCAGCACCCCATCGGTAATTCTACTATCTACAAAGTCTGATATCTCTGTTGTACTTAAGACTTGAAGTGTGCTATGTGTTTTCTCATTCATCTTTCTCTCTTCTTGTTCTCTCCTGAAAGTATCGAACGGCCTTTAACGTATATTCGAAATCTTTTTGCTGTGAATTGGAGTAAAGATATACGTCCTGCTTGGCATTGGGACAATACTGATCACGATTAAGTGCCCAGAAGCTGATCAAGCCTAAAGCTCTTCGTTTGGCAAATTGAAGCATGTGACTCCAGTCCTCAAGTGTGAAAATTGTCTTATCATCGTTCATACCTATCATAGGACACATACCAATCATCCTCCAAATGTCGCCGTGAGTCTTGTAGTTGAAAATTCTATGGAGCTGCTGATTCACCATCACAAGTATCCTTGCATTTTCGTCACCCCAGTTACTGTTTACTTTTAAAGGTGTATAGTAGTCCATCACCATGCAGTTGATATAGTCAAAGTGAACCCCATTAACTTCAAACATCTTAACTACATCTACTGCTGGCCTTGACAAGCCTTGCTCAAACTCCACTGGTAATGTTAAAGACAAAAATGAAATCGAGTCTTTTTTTGGTAAGGTTTCCAGTGTTTCTTTAATTACCATCATCAATTTGTGGACTTGTTGTCTGTTTTCTAGAACTGAACCTTCTATATCAAGATCAAGTCCATAAATTCCTGAACCAGTGAGAAGTTTGACTAGTCGGTTGACTTCAGCTTCCACTGATAGCTTCCTCGAAGGATATTCACCACTTGCACCTCCAATAGATAAAATTACCCTTCCATGAAATTTTTTGATATCAGGTAGCCAGGAGGAGATCTCATCAAATCTGTCATCAACTAGGAAAGCTAAAGTTACATACTCTAAACCAAGATGTTCGGCATCGTCAAGACTATTTGACCGGAAGTTGGTTGTGTCGTTGCGACTCCATGCATAAAGGTAGGGTGAAATAATGGTCATCGAATGTGTATACCAACTATTTTCGTCTAGCAATACCTGCAAAAGATATTTTGTGTCTGCATATCTTGTAACCGGCCTCTAAATGAGTAGCCGCAATTTCCATACTCTTTGTATTATTCACCTGGTACTTTTGTAAGAGTACCGAGCCACAATTCGGACTTTCCAGTGGTAACCAAAAAGACAGATTTTAAGAATCATTTTCATGAAGAAATAACGTCTGCCATTTTAACAGCACTAATAGCTTGAGTTAAGTAATATTAATACATACTGAAATAATGTATTACATATATATAATATGGTCACTCTACCTAAACTCAACTTAATAGTAAAAATCAAATTAAAAATTATTACAAATCCATATCACAATACATCTGAAATCATAATTATTTTCTGTCCTTTGAAATTCTTCTCTCAAAGGTAGCAGCAGAAACTGCGCAGCCGACGATGCTTGAATGCTGTACCTGCTGAAGCTGAACCTTCGCAAGGCCAAACCGCTCATGGTATCTTCCAAGGATCTCTTCAATTCTCTCCCTGTAATTTGTATAGTACTGAAGAAGGGAGCCAACGAAAGCAACCTCGCATGAATTACTTTTGGCGGAAGTAAGTTCTGAGACCAATTTAAAGCAAGCAATTAATGCAGAGGCAACTAGTATTGCTGCCCGATCTGTAAGAGTGCATGCTAACTGCTGAACCTTTTTATAGTCATCCACACTAAGTTCAAGGCCAAACTGAGCTAGAAATAAGGTACATGCTTCTTCATAAATACTCTCTGATAATTTGGACACCGTATCGCTTCTCAATTCATGTGGTGTTGAGAGCATCCTGCACTTAGCTAACCTATTGCCCTGGCCTTTAAATAGCTCATTACTGTTCATTCCAATGACTAGACCAACTCTAAACATCTCTCCTAAATAGCGGCCTGAAGTGAGATACTCCAAAGGTTGATAGTTTGGTTTTTTTGCATACATATAATTGTCAGGAGAAACTCTGAGTGCCTGTGAATGTATACAACTATCAATTTCATTGTTAACTAACTGTGGTAAAAATGAGGATCCAAAGAACGATAGCTCACTGTTGATGACCTCGTTTTCAGATAGAAACGATGAATTTAATCCAGTACCAATAACTAGACCTATAGAGCTTCCCTTGGTATACATTCCTGCGAGTAATACAGCTACCGCATCGTTCACGACAGACAGAACCTTGATGGAAATTCTCTTCTCCATTTTCAGAATATCATGTAATGTCATAGAAATATCCAATCCATAATACTCTTTTTCTATTGAGTATCCCTTGCTTACAGCCGTCATAAAGCCGTTATTTGGCTCCGTCTGCTCGAAAGGAAAACTCCAAGAAATACCAGTAGGAATACAGCAGTTCGGTTCGAAGTACTGACCAGAAAGCAATACTTCCTCAACCCGGGTGGCTATCATTATGAAAAACTTTCTGTTGATTGTTTTACACTTATTTGGGATATTCCATACCTTATGAACAAGAAAATTTGCCACTGATTGTCCCAGAAGTTCTACTACACTCACTTTTAAGGTTGATCCACCCAAGTCAATTATCAAATACCTCCCCGACGCTTCTGTATCCGGAACCAAGGTCTTAGTATGTATCATGGTTCTTTCAGAATGATGAAAGTAAGCCTCTTCAAGTTCTTGATACAACTGTGCAGCAAATTGTGGGCAGTTAGTGCTAGGAAATGACTCAGCAATTTGATTAAGCGCCGAAGAAAATGGTCGTGATGTTTCACGACTGAGTGAAGAATTACTCTTCGATGAATCTTCAATAACTGTAGGAGGTACCATTGAGTAAATTTCTGTGATGTTTTTAGCCAGCGGTTTATTAGACGAAATGCCCAACTGTACTAGAGAGAAATCAGGAGCTCCTTATATCATCCAATTGCTGAACAGAACACCAATTTAAATCTTGTGAGGCAAAGTGCAGAACCCTTCAGAATGTGAGTTCCAACTAGAACTAAAACTAATTATAGCCAGAGGGTAGTGGTTGAAATATAAAGAGGAGTGAAATCAGACAGAAAGTTACGTCTTTTAAAATAATTTTACTATGGCACAGACAAAGAAATTCCCGATGACTTAGATGCGACGAACTACGGTTAATTATATTCTGCCTGATCCAATGCTAGTTTTAAATTTATTTATATTACATTGTACTGAGAATAATCATTGCTAGAACTTTGCCTCAAAAGTAGCTCCCGTCAATGACACTTTATCTCTTCAGAAAGAGCCCAGTTCTATTTCGAACGTTTCAGGCTGTGCTGATGCTGTGCTCAAAAGCTTGTTCTGTTCGTCGACTTCATATATTGAGTTTATTCGTTCAAGGCGCATAGCAATGTAGGGAAGAATTAATCTTCATACATATTTTGTTGTGTAGAGTTTAAGCAACAGCAGTTGTCTGATAATGTGGTGACAAAGTGAATGAGATATCCCAGTAAATTCAGTAGCGGTAACATAGTCTGTGAGTGAGTCTTTATCTAGACATCAAGTACCTGCCTGTCCTTGAAAAAAAGCTGCCGTTGATTCAACTCTGGATTATGGAAGGTCTAAATAACCCTAGCAAAATTATGCACGGGGTATTTAGCTCTTGGAATCAAGAGCATGCATACCAAGGCCACACCGGATATCCGGAAGAGACCGCTAGCTACTATCTAAGGTTCACCATAATCATTCCTAAATACGGATTACTCTCTTTTGTTTCCTACTTCTATTGGGTAACACAATTTATTTATCAACGGTATATAATTCTGGAGAATTCAAAGCCAGTAAAACAACAAAAAAACTTTGAAAAAAGACTATCAAAAAGAAAGTATTAGGCGAGAATAAGTTTGCTAAAAAATCTCCAATAAATATCCTTTATCATGTCTATGAAGATTTCTCGTGTTGAGTAGAGACTCTCTTCATAGAAACGAGGAAGTCTTCCAAGGATCTTTGAGGTGGCTTCTCCTTCAATGGTTGACCGTTCATCAATTTATCGAATTTGTCGGAGGTGGACATCAAGTAGTAAGCACCACCCAAGACGCAGAACACGCCAAAAGACCAGATATAGACTCTAGTGACGGTAACGATATCAGTCCAGTTCTGAGACCACCAACCGAACAAACAGAAGCATGTGGCGATGACATCGACGGCAAGAACGGCACCAGCCAATTGCCAGGATGGAACAGAAGACCAGAATGGACCAACAGCTCTGGTGATGAAAATCAACCAATTCTCAGTCAATGAGATCTGGAGGAACAAAACACCATCGATACCACCGAAGTTTTGGATGATACCACCTCTTGGTAAGAACATGGTAGTCAATGTGATCCAAGTACCGACAGCCAAGATGATACCCATGATAATGGACATACCCCATAATCTTGGAAGATCCCACTTGACAGGCTTCATAGAGTATGGAGCGTTATCGTAGGCAATAGCCAAGGTAGCAACATCGGCGAAAATAGCAATGAAGACGACCAAATCGATACTCATGGATTCATCCAAAATGGCAACCCAAAGACCGTAGAAAATTTCCAAGTGAAGGGACAAGGCAATACGGTAGACAACATAAGCGTACATTCTGTGGAAAATTTGTCTGGAAGTCTTCAAGGCATCAATGATGGCGGACAAACCAGGGGCAAGGAAAACAATATCAGCAGCAGATCTTGCAGCATCGGAAGCACCCTCGACGGCGATACCGGTATCGGCCTTCTTCAACGAAGGAGCATCGTTGACACCATCACCAGTCATGGCAACCAAGTAGCCTCTCTCCTGAAGGATCTCAACGACATTGTACTTATGTTGTGGGAAAACTTCAGCGAAACCATCTGCGTTCTCGACGAAATCATACAATTCAGAACCGGCCATGTCACCACCACCGCCTAAACCTAATCTCTCGGCATCGTAGATGTTAGTTCCCAAACCCAATTGTCTACAAGTTTCCTTAGCAATACCAACGGCATCACCAGTCAACATCTTGATTCTCAAACCCAAATGCTTAGCCTCGTTAACAGTCTTTGCAGTATCGTCTCTTGGAGGATCCATACAAGGCATGATACCCAAGATCTCCCAGTGGCCTTCACCTCTCTTTCTAGCAACACCCAAAGATCTGAAACCTCTGGAAGCGAACTCGGCAACCTTGTTCTCGTAGGCTTCAATGATGTCCTCTGGAACTGGATGGTCCTCCTGGACAGTTCTCAAGACAAACAATGGGGCACCCTTGACACAAACGATTCTCTCTCCGTCAGGAGATTCGACGACGGCAGTAACCTTCTTGGAAACAGGGTCGAAAGGTTGGAACTCAATGACCTTGTACTTCTTCATGGCAGCTCTTGCCTTTGGATAGCTGATCAAGGACTTCAAGAATGCCTTATCAATGGCATCAAGACCCTTCTTCTTTCTAGAAGCAGCCATGCAGGCAGTCAACATCAAATCGTCGGCCTCGACACCTTCGACAGTGTAAGGCTCGTGCAAAGAAAGCTTGTTCTTGGTCAAGGTACCAGTCTTATCGGAACACAAGATCTCAACACCGGCCAAGGATTCAATAGCGGACAACTTCTGGACAATTGCCTTCTTCTTAGCCAAATAAGCAGCACCAACAGCCATTGTGGTGGTAACGACGGCAGGTAAACCGACAGGGACACCGACAATGGTAATGGCCAAAGAATAACGCAAGATTCTGACGATTCCATCAGTTCTGTAGAAACAAGCAGTCCAGATAACAAGACAGGTGGCAATAACCAAGATCAAAAGCAAGGTACCGATACCGTTCAAGACCTCAGTGAAATGACCTTGGCCACCACTGGCCTTGTTGACCAAAGAAGCGGCTCTTCCGACGAAGGTGGAGTCACCGGTAGCAGTGACGATCATCAAGGCTTCACCTCTCTTGACGGTGGAGGAGGAGAAGGTTGGGTCCCCAAAGTGCTTATCGACGGCCAAGGACTCACCGGTGATGGCGGACTGGTCGACCTGGATGAAGCAGTCTTCGTTGATCAACTTACCATCGGCAGGGATGACGGCACCCTCTTCGACCTTCAAGATGTCACCAGGAACGACCTCTGCTGCAGGGATCTCGACGACATGGCCGTCTCTAATACCGAGAGCGACGTTGGCCAAGGTCTTCTTCAACTCCTCGACAATGGAACCGGCCTGGAACTCCTGGATGAAACCAACACTGGCATTCAAAAGCAACAAGGCGATAATGACACCGAAATCGACCCAATCGCCCAAACCACAGGCCAAGATGGCGGCGGCCTCCATGACGAACTGGATAGGGCCGACAAAATACATGCAGAACTTGACAAACAAGTTTTCTCTCTCCTCGTTCATCTGGTTCATACCAAACTTCTTTCTACGGTGGTCGACCTCGGCAGAGGTCAATCCCACGGCGGGATCGGTCTGAAGCATATCCTCTGGGACAGCCTTGAACGAGGCAACATCCTCGCCCTCGGCCTCCTCGTCCTCGTCCTCGTCAACACCGTGGTTACTCTGTAAGTCGTCCACTAGTTGGTCGATATCTTCGTCTTCGTCTTCTTCGGCAACAGCATCAGCAGGCTTCTTTTCGGCAGCCTGTTCAGCAGCCTTTTCGTCTGCCTCCTTGTCTTTTCCAAACATAGCTAGCTTGACAGAAAGTTGGGAAAGAGAAACAGATAGGTGCAGAGAGAAAAAGGAGGAAGGCCGGGAATTATAAACAAATGGCGGCAGTTGGGGGATTGGAGGAAGTAAACAAGCAGTCCGGATATGTGAGGGGCGAAATTCGACCACTCACAAGGGGCGACGGCACCACGGAGTGCGAGAGACCTGCGGGCGGCATAGACGGCGGATGGGTGGTCGGTGGGCTGCAGCACATCCAGCGCACGCCGCGGTGAAGGTGGACGTGGCGGCTGTGGTTATGGTGTGCGGTGTGGTGTGCGCTTTGTGCGCTTTGTGCGGCCGGCGTAGGCGGCGTGGACAGGTGTCGGCGGCCACGGAGCCAGACTCAGAGAACTGCCGCAGTCGCACGAGCCAAGAGGTGCGGCAGACGAGAAAGAGTTAAAAAGCTTCGGCTCTTCAAAGTGTGGTGGAATAATAAAATGGACGCTGCAGCTAGTAGAACAGGCTGTAAATGTACATTGAGCAGACGCCGCCAGAGACATAGACTGCCCAGGTAAACTGTTACAGACCTCTGATGTAGGCTGCTATCCACGTAGATGCTCTCCATGCACACTGCCAGCCACCTGTTTTCCTGCCACCGCCTATCGGCGCCCCTCCGACTGTCGTTCCGCTCGCACTTTTGGCGCTGACTGCTTCCCAGTACTGCAACTCGTCCAGGCTGCCAATGTAGAGCTTGCCGCATCCCGGCAACGGTCTCCAACACCTTTGACCTGCTGCTGTTGCTGCTGTTGTTAACCTGTTGCAACTACTACTGGCCTCTACGTCTACGCCTACTTGGCTACATCTCTCTCTCTCTCCCTTGTAATCGGCCCCATGCACTTCCTCCCTCAGCGGCGGACTCCACCACGCTGTGGCTGCTCCGTCTAGCGCACACCTGGCTCCACAGCTTCGACGGCTACCACTGCCGCTTTCGTCTACACCTGCTCGGAGTGAATTTTATATCTATATCTGCATATCTCCGCCGCCTAACTACGTAACCTCCAGGGCTATGACGCATGCTTCAACCATCACAAGACGCCTGCCGGGTACCCAAAATACATGGTTGCTACGTGGGCCTGTGTCGCCAGCTACGTTGTGCCTAATCGGGGCAGCACACCTAGCCGTGTGCGCTGGACAACACGGCGTAATTGGCTAGTGTGGAAATTTCCTCGATGATATCATATGCTTCAGGTCCATGATTAGTTTAGCAAGAAATCTCCATTTCTGGCGCCATTTCTAGCCGCTTCGACGTATCGCCAGAATCTACTACATCATCACTCGCAATTAGTAATCTGGGCGTTCGCCTGGCCCGGAATAACGGTTGGGCTCTCCGGCCACCAGCTAAAATCTTTAACCCCGTAACTCTTGGCTCTCTCGCACTTCGCCTGCCTCTGCTACTACTGCTTCTACTCCTACACCTATTCCAGCCTCCACTTTTGTCTCTGGTACCAACCTCCGTAGCCCATCTCTCCGCATATTTACTGCTCCTTCGCCGGCTCTCGTATTTGTGGTCACGGTTCGGTCTCTGTTTGGTCTGTGTCCATTCTCCATTCCCCATTCTTCTTCCGCTACTATTGTCCACCGTGCATCACCGTATCTCACCGTCCACACTGTGCTATCTATATCCATTGGATTCTTCGCTGAGCCGGGTAATCCTCACCACAGTGTTCCCTATGTGCTTTACACCGTGTGGTCCGTCCGCTCCGCTCTCGGGGCCACTGGGCCCCACTGCCCGTCTACCAAGTGCACCCCATGGGCACAGGAAGTGCGCTTTTGCCGCAACCGTTTTCTCTTCCGCCACCCAGGCTCCATTTAATCCTAACATAAACATGCAATTGTCCGTTCCCAGCGTGTTTCAACTCCAGAAAATGTCCTCCCCAGCTAGAATTGTCTTTTTTTCAACTGGCCAACTCCATGTTCCCGCTAACCATAAACTTCTATCCTTAGCTCCTCAAGCCGCCCACACTCGCAACCTCCCGAACCGAAATCTTCCCCCGAACGGGGTCAATCTCCATTAATGCACCGAGTTTGTTTGTTTTTTTTTTGTTTCTGCAGCTTATATTTTTCTTGGCTATCTTACTTATCTCTTTGATACATTTGTCCAGCAATTCATCTCTGCAATGTCGTTTCCTGCATCTATCCACCATCTATGCATTCACATTCTATGTTCACATATCCAGTTCAGTTTCTGACTCCCCGTTGCCAAGAGTTTTCTATAAGTGGACCACCGCCATATGTCGCAATTCCACGGAGCTTGCTGCCAATGTCTACCAATGGCTGCAACCGGGTGCTGCTGCTGCTTGTCGCCGCCCCAAGTTAGTCCCAATGCGTCGAAGTGTTTCTTTTTCTGCTGCACCAACGCCGGGTAACACACATCCGCTCTGCAACCGGGACTGAAACTAACTTTTTTTCAAGACCTTTTTTAAGTAATCAAGGTTGCCGTTTCAATTCTGTCCACTTAGCGCGGGTCTACTGCTTATGCTGGCAGCAACGGATTTACGGTCACTTTTTTTTGTCGAAAACTTTTGTCAGCCAATCATTAGTTTCACTGCGAGTTTTTTTTTCTCTCTATCCGTTCTCTATTACCTACAACGTATGTCTTATCCCGCCTGCCTAATAAAGCTGTAATCTCCGTTATTCCTCAGAATCACATACCGCTGTTTCTTGCCGGCTTGTTTTCCATTCCGTAACTCGCCATTTCTACCGGTTTCTATCTAGCCCTACATACTTCTTGTTCGGTGTCAATCCCCTCTGTTGCCAATTGATTGGTCAAACGCTTCACATGCCCCGTAGTGCTCCGGACTTTTTTGTTTTTCCTTTTCCTTTTTCATCCTAAACCGGCGAGTGACAACACTAAGATGTTTATTCTTTACTTATCGCGGTGACTTCTACTCGGATTTCGGCTTTCAACTCCGGATGAATTGAATGGAAAAAAAAAAAAAAACTTATGTGTTTCCTATGATAGCAAAAACACAGTATAAGGAAAAAAGGTCAATCCGACCAGGGTGAGGATTGAACTCACGATCTTGCGATTAACAGTCGCACGCCTTAACCAGCTTGGCCACCCAGTCATGAACGGTTAGATGATTAGCATTTTGCATCCACATCTTAACCTAAACGCTTAGCCGTTCTCAGATACAGGCGTCCGTTGATAAAATTTACCTTTTAAGAAGCTCCAATGTATATAGATGGCTCTTACAAAGTGTTAAATCCTCTTTGGCTTTTTCTTATTAGCAGTGTTGTCATTCTGCTTGTTCTTCCACTAGAATGGCTCACTCGTTGCTGCCAGAATATTTTTGAGAGAACTACATATATCTCATACCTGGTGTGATTTATCAGAGTTGGCCAGAATTTTGAGGTTCGGCCATCATCAACATTAAGATTTCCTAACCTAAAGTGATTCGAAGAACCCGGATTATCTATCCTATCTGGACCAGTCTTTCTTCGTGAATATGCAAGGTCGCCGGCACCATCCATCATAACTTGTCTCTGCATATAGTCATTTTTATCCTTTGTATTTTCACCAAGGTTTTTTCAAAAAAAGTTTGGGTGACTGATTTCCCGTCAAAAAAAAATAGAATCAGCTGTGCGTCTAGCTGCAGAACAACCTTTCCAGCAAGAGAATATTACTGGTCCATTTCCTAAATTCTGGGCTCTCTACAACCTGTTCTGTTCTTCCAATCACACTACAAGTTTCTAATTCAAGCATATACCTGCAGGCCTTTGCTGTCTGCTCTATCTGTCCGGCTTGCTTCCAATGCTTAGCTCAGCATGATTGTACTTTCAGTCCAGCGCATTGTCGGCTCTGGTCACATTGAGCCAGCAGAAATCGTTGCTCAATCACTGTTACTATACAGTGTTTTTGCTGACGTCCGGTTTCTTCTGCCTGATGTGGATCCAAAGCCCAGCTCGTCATCGGTGCTAGGCTTATGTAATTATGTAATTGCACTGCCTCTCGCTCTTCTACATGATGTCGATGTGTTCTTTCTTTGATCTGTCAAAATGGCTGTGAAGTTCAAATGGCCATGGCTAGGTGTTGCTGTAAGTTGAAGAGATTCTCTTCTTTCCCTGTCGACCTACTAACATGTGCTAGATCCCTTCATGCCTGATCACATATCTGCATCTCTCTACTACTCTGTGTCTCTATGAAGATGACTGCAGTGTAAGACACCTGCTCATTTTCCAGGTTGCTGTGGGAATTCTGTGGCTATCGTACTGGTTGGCGATCAAAACAAGTCCCGGTTATGCTCCCAAGAATTATAGGCTACCGGAGTCTGGTTCTAGCCAGAAATTCTGGAGAAAATACTGCAAGAAATGTCGGATTTACAAACCTGAAAGATGTCATCACTGCAGAACATGTGGCCGATGCATCTTGAAGATGGATCATCACTGTCCGTGGACAATGAACTGTGTCGGCTACCGAAATCTACCTCATTTCATCAGGTTCTTATTCTGGGTTCTGGTTGCATCCACCATTGCTGCGCAGCACTACTTGGCCAATTTGGTAAAGTATTTCCACCTCAGAAACCTTCCAAGCTACCTCATAAACAAGAAGATTATGGTGCTTTCAATCGTTAATGCCATGGTCTCGTTGTTTGTGGTGTTGACTATTCTAATTCTTTTCTTGAGAACCTGCAACAACTTAACTGCAAATGTCAGCACCATCGAGGACTGGGAGATGGACAGGCTCAAGTCCGATTTGTTCACTGAGCATCTGTGGAAGAAAATACGCTCTAATTATGCCCTGATATATCCGGGAAAGCCATTTCCTAAACTAACTTCTTGGAAATACAACTTCAGACCAGTTCCCCAGGGCTCTGTTGTACCTCCGAACTTCACCTATGAAGACCTCATCTTTCCTTACGATCTTGGTTCTTCTTACGACAATGTCGTTGAAGCCTTGGGTCCAGTTTACCAGTGGCTTTGGCCATGGGGTGGGCCTACTGGCTCTGGAACAGAGTTTCCAATAGATCCCGACAACGGTGATCAGTTGAAACTTCCCTTCCCACCCGACGGATCCAATTATGACGACGATGAAAAGAAGAAGAAGGTCTGGCAGAATGATATGGGTGAAACATTGGATGATTTCGGTGTTGACTTAGATACTGAGGAGTATGAGATGCCAAAAGATAAGTGAGAGTTAGGACAGTTCGCTTTCGAGTTCCCGTTCTTATGTGTTGCCACAACTATAACTATCAATAATAGCTTTCCATCCAATATACCAGAGTCCTGCTAACAGTCAGAGTCACCACCTAGTGCCCGTTCCTGATTTCTGGTTTGACTTTAAGCTTTATGGTCATTCCCCTTTGTTGCTTATTGAGTTTGCAGCATTGACTTTCTGACTGCCACCATGTTCTCATGATGAGGTTTTTCTTTGGAAGTCACCATGCAGCCGTCATCGCCAAAAACTGCATCCAGCTTTCTTTATAGATTAATAAAATTTTTGCCTCTCCATGTTTTGCGCCTACACGTATCCTGTATTGCTTTCCTGCATTATTAAAATCGGTTGTTTCTGTTGATTACCACGAGTGAACCAATGCCTGATAGCTTTGGCCTTATCATCAGCTGCCCAATCTCCTGTCAGCCACGCAACTAGTTTTCAAAAAAGACAGTTGGTTTATTTTACACAATGATACAACACAATTCAGTACACTACTATCCCTTCACTA
This sequence comes from Allodekkera sacchari, assembly GCA_030565225.1. Taxonomy (NCBI): domain Eukaryota; kingdom Fungi; phylum Ascomycota; class Pichiomycetes; order Pichiales; family Pichiaceae; genus Allodekkera; species Allodekkera sacchari. The sequence continues at coordinate 116,401 of JAJMBG010000011.1, forward strand.
ACTTCTCCCACTTCTCGTTGGCTTCTTGCAACTTCTTATCCCCCAAATTCAACCCATTTTCACCCTCTAAGCACTTCTTTAAGGCGTCCAGTCTCAGTTTGTCCACAGGCTTCTTCTCTGGCTTTCTGGTGAACACTGAGTTACGGGCAAAAAGATCATAGGATCCCGGTTCAAACACTAATCTGTACGTATCCATATCCACCTTGACCTTCAGCATGGAGTCAGAAATACCTTCGATTTCGTCCACTCCTTCTTCATCCTCCTCCTTTTCTTCGTCAACATTGCTTTTAAGGAAAGGTAGATGAAGTTTTTTGGATTTGAGACCTTCCGTCGGAATTGACATCGAGTAGCTAGTCATATAATAGTTCCACTTTTCGTCCTTGGTCTTTGAATCCTCCTTGATAGTCAAGGCATCCATATCCAGCATAATAATGTCAGCGACCTTCTTCTCCTTGTCGAACGTTATCTTGAACATGTTTTCCTCTGGATGCATCAAATTACGCACCTGCATTCTGTACAGGATCTGGTCTCTTGCGGATGTCTTTTTAGTGTTACGATCTTTCTCAAGCAGCATCAACATCTCACCGCACTTAGAATCCGTCACTAATGTATGACAGTGCTTCATTAGGGCTTGGATTGCCTTGTCGATTGTGAACAACTTGAAAGCCTTGTTGCGGAATCCTTGACGAAGAGATTCCTCAAAGCTATTCTGGTCCAGTTTTCCATCGATCACTTTGACAGCCAATGCTAGAGCTTCGGCATAAGCATCATCACCTTTGATGTTGACACCCATTTCTTCAAGAGAATGGTCGATCAGCCCTAGATCAGCAGCAAATTTGGTTTCCTTCCGTGACTTGACCTCCTTTTCCACCTGTGGAGCCAACTTCTTAATTCCAAGAAGCCTGTTATACAAAATATCGAGAATGCGGAAAAACACATAGATCTGCGTGTTACAGAATGCGTTGTACTCGTTCCTGGACTCACCCAAAGCGGGAGCAGGACGCTCGTTTGTAATCCAGTTCACTTGTGCCCTTTCAACATCATTTCTACTTTCAATGTTGTTCTGTGGAGGTGGAGAGCCTGCAGATGACGAATTTGGTGATCCTGCAGTGCTGTCTGTCCTCTTGGGCTTCTTGTACTTCTTTAACACATCCTTAAGAAGATCATACTCTCTAGGGCGCTTCTTAGTCTCCGACAACGTGCTAGGCGCCGACAACGTGCTAGGCACCGATGACGATGTGACGGAACTTGTCTGTGAGACAGGTGACGACTCCCTATCATCTGAATCGGCAAAGCGATTTTCCAAATCAATTTGGCGAGTCTCAAGTTCCGATTTTAAGTAGCCTGGATCCAAAAAGAAGAATGTTATAATAAAAGACTTGAGAAAGGACCACATCTTGTCCTTGTCATGATGAGAGTAATTCTGGTTCCGACAGAGGTACACGTGGATTAATTTCAGAAGATCCATCATTACACTGAAATCTGTGTAGAAGCAAACCAGCTGGGACTTGTGGCGTGGCATCAATGGGTGGATCTTCTTATGTGTTTGCTCCTGTTTAATCGTCGAAATCTCACCGACAAGTTGCTTATTTGTCAACAGCTTCTTGTCTATCTGTTTAAAGCTCAACCCCAAGTGATCTAAAGATTTATAAAACACCTTCTGTTCAGCCTCACGCCAAACCTTGTTCCACTCCCGATGAGCTCTTTTCCATTCTTCATCCTTTTGCTTCAAACGTTTCAAAACAATTGGAACGGCAATAGCAGGGTGTTCTCTTAAGGCATCCACAACTTCCCAGCCTCTGTCTTTGTCATAAACTTTTCTAATAATCTTTTTGTAAATGGTGGTCGAAGTGTGGCCAAGATTAGCAGGCAACTTGAAGTTTGCTTTCTCTTCGGGTGTCATATTGGCCAAGCGATTGGCGATGGTTTCAAGAGTCTGGATAGTACGCAGATTGCATCCCATATAGAAGTCATACTCGTGTCGTTCGTCCTCGATTCTAAAAAGAATCTCTTCGTATTGGTTCTTACGGTGAGCAATGAAGCCAGACTCCTCGGATGCCCACACAGGATGTCCGGCCCATTCATCATTAAAGATCTCCCAGCATAACTCGTCTCTGCCAGAACATGGCATGTGCCACAAGGATTTTGGCAACAGACGATAGGATGGTCCACAGTTCTTGCGCTGTCCTAAATCCATGAGTTGACGCTTGATAGCGATATTTTCAATTCGAAGTGGCTTGTCTTCCCAACCGACAAACCGCTTGAACCACAAAAACAACTCAGGAAATCCACCTATGAATCCCTCAACTTTCTCCACAAGTGTAGCACAGTCAATGACATCACTAGCATACAATCTAAGAAACTTGAGGAACTCATTATATGTCTGCTTACTGCCAATGGCCTTCTTGACCTTATCGAAAAAAGAGATTTCCTCTGTAAGATCTGAATCAACCGTCAGAGAGTACACAGGCTCAGGAATTCCTGGCAAAAGAGATGGAGGAGATTCCTTGGATTTTGGAAGCGGCATAGCACGCACATTGGACTCAGGTGGCTCTTGCACTGGCTGAATACGTCCTTGCTGCGCCACGGCCTGCTGCTGCGCAAAAGTTGGAAGTGGCACTGGAACAGCAGCGGCAGCAGCAGCAGCAGCAGCTTTTCCTGGGGGTGGTGGAGCAGAAGCTGCTGCGGCGTGGCGTGCCTGTGCCGACTGTGGCGGAGCGACAAGCGGTGCACCGCCTGCAAACTGTTGGTTATAGGCAGCTGCACCAAAGTTTCCAACTGGAGGCAACTGAACGCTCTGCTGGTAGCCGAAGTTGCTTTCGGGGTAATCCTGTTCGCCCTGCTGAGAAGCATCAGGCATGAAGAGCTTGAAATCCTCGAGCAAGTCTGGAGCATCCCGGAAAAGATTCGAGATCTCGCGGTACACTTCGTCAATTGGCTTGACACCTTTCTGGTACATCTGCAAATTTTCTAGAAACTGCTTGTAGATCTCTGGCTCAGAGGCATACCTCTGTTTGATCTTGTTGACGTAGTTGATGGCCTGATCGAATTCAGCAGGCGAGCCCTGTTTCTGATCAGGAGTTGATCCTGGGTTAGCACCAGCAACAGAACCGTTGTTGACTGAACCGTAGGTGGCCAGGCTTCCGACGCCGTACTGTGATGGGTACTGTTGGAAAGAAAAGTTCTGCTGCTGCTGCTGCTGCTGCTGCTGGAATTGTGGCTGCTGCTGGAACTGCTGCTGCAGATCGTAGGAGTGTCTTGTAGGGTCGGGCCTGATGCTCTTTCCCGTAGGAGTAGTCACGACTATAGTGTTCGGGTCCGAAGGAGAGCACTCGATTGAGAATCCCTGAGGCAAGAAAGTGTTGAAGCCATCTATGAGCTTGGGGTGGCCACGGAAGAGCGACGAGACCCGGTCGATCACTCCCAGGGTGTCAATATTCTGGCTCTTGAAGTCCTTCATGATGTCTAGAAAGCTGTTGTACACGGTTGTCTGGTTGCTGAACTGTAGTTTGACCTCATCCAAGTACGACAATGCATCCTTGACGTTCAACGGCCGGTACACCTGGGCACTCTGCGCGTCGTAGTGGGTCAAGTTGTTGATGCCCGGAAGGCTAGGGAGCTGGTAAACTTGTTGGCCTGAATGTTAGTAAATATGAATATGAAGAAGAAAGCCGAAAGGCTGAATGAGATGACAGAAAATGGATGTAGGTGGATATCTGGATACCTCACTATCTCAATATCTCAATATCTCAATACCTCAATATCTCAATACCTCGATATCTGTGAACGCCAAACACACCGTGGGCAGCCGTTCAAGGCCTGCAGCGTAGTGAAGACCATTCAAGGCATAAAGCCAACGAAATAGCCCGCTGAGCGCCATTCCCAGTGTTCCTGCTGCCCCTTATGTGACTGCTGTTCCCTGTGCCGTGGGTTCAGCGCCCTCGACACGTCTTCCACTGCTCCTGCACCAACTGTGCACCCGTTTCTTGTCCAAATGATGGATCTACTTACCGTTTTCCTGACTGGGCGGTGGCAACACAGACGTCGACTGCTGCAAGCTATAAGCGTTAGTATCGATAGCCAAGAGTTTCGGTGGCAAATGGTTGCTTACCTGTATGCGCTGGAGCCCGGTAGTCGGGAGATTCTTTGGGTTTCTTTGGTATCTTGAACCATAACTTATAGATAAGCCAGTGGGCCAATTGCAAGCTGAAACGAAAACTGAAAAAACACAGATGATCTAGACACTATGTCCGATGCTTCTGGAGTTTCTTGCGGCTGTTCAAGTATGGCCTTTCAAGTGTAAGCCCAAAGCAAAGCCTGTTTCTGTGCTGGGTGAAATAACACAGATAAAGAAGCCAACAACAATCGAGTTTTTCGGGGAAGCGTCCGGGCTGTGCAAATGCAAGAGGCGGAATGCGAGATACCACCGAGCATCGAGCACCGATCTCCAGAGATACAACGATAAGCAGCACGCCGGCGCCGGCGGTGTGAAAGCTCATTTGTAGTGACGGCAGTAGGAGCATCCAGTAGTTAGTGTAGGTCTTGTCTTCTATTTCCCGTGTTCCCTGCCCGCAATCTTTCGTGGTCACCTGACTGGCGCCAGAGCCAGATGCCGCGGTGGAAGCCGCCGCTGCTGCTACTGCTGTTTGCTGGGCAGCACTTGGACGTCAGATGTATCTGCTATAAACGTCTAGGTGCATCGCTGCTTGTGGATCTATCTGGATCGCCGCTACAAAGGTGCCATTCACCCGCCCTTTGCACAGCAGCGTCGGCCAGCGTGCCGTTGCAGAAGCGTGATCACGTGATCGTTGGAAACCCCGGCTGCTAATCACGGCTGTGCGCTGCCATAGACGTCGACGTCGACGTGAACGTGAACGTGAGCGTGAACGTGGACGCTGGTCTCTAACTGGTTGGTGCACTACAGCAAGCACAACCTGGAGAAAGGAGCTGCAGCCGTAATGGTAACTACCAGAGCAGCTGGAGCTTCTGATGTTAGCATATTAGTAGGCTTGTTGCTGGCAAATGAGCTTGTAGCAGGTTTCATGTTGGCACCTAGTGAATAATCTTGTAGCTTATATACCGTAGCGGTTTTGGACGAGTTACTTGCCACAGCTAGGGGTGTAGAGACCAGACTCTGTGGTGTTTTACTGCCGGCTAGAAACCGCTACACATCTGTAGCCGTCAGCGTAACTCTGAAGCTACAGGTAGCGTAACTCTGAAGCTACAGGTAGCGTAACTCTGAAGCTACAGGTAGCGTAACTCTGAAGCTACAGGTAGCGTAACTCTGAAGCTACAGGTAGCGTAACTCTGAAGCTACAGGTAGCGTAACTCTGAAGCTACCGATATAGCACCATTTGGGTCTGGTGTGCTTCAGATCGTCTGGTAGCCGGCAGTGCTACCGGCATATCAGGAGTAGGAGCAGAGCAGCATGAAAGGTAGCTTGGAGGGAGACACAGACAGAAGGTAGTACAGAAAGTAGTGGAGAACGTAGTTCATAGTTGGTACAAAAGCGGCAGTAAGTCCGGCTGCAAACTGCGTCTACCCTTAAACTGCTCAAACTCCTTGAGCGATGGTGTCCGTCGCCTCAATTGGAAATGCTGGTATTTCGGAACTTTTCCCCAATCTTCTGAATTAGAAACTCTATTGGAGCCTTTTCTGATAGTGCACTTGTAAAGCCATCAACAGCCTCTTCAAATATCAGTTCATAAAACTCATCTGGAATCATATCATCGTTTTCATGAACATTGAAATATTCGAAAAGTTTGCTGCAACATTTGAAAAACTTGATCAAGTCCCTAAGGTAGTACAGAAAGTAGTGGAAAAAGTAGTTTACAGTTGCTACAAAGGCTACCTACAGAAGCCACTACAGAAGCAGCAGTAAGTTGGACTGCACCTGCGGCACAGCTAAACCCACAGAACTGGTGCTGAGATACACTTCAACTACATCTAACATTCTTCCAGATTTCCGGCTGTATCTTAGTAAATCCATTCATAATCGAACTCACCATCCATACATCATCTTGTGATTTACCTTAAGTCGATAGTTTTGCTTCCTATTATTCTTTCAGGAGTCAACGGCCTCCGGTAGCACACAGTTCGTTTGGCTTGATAAAATATAGTGAACAGATTTTCTACAAATATATATAGCTTATTGGATATATATTACCTCGTGATACGGGGGTACCCATCATCTTGTGATTTACCTTAACCCGATTTTTTGATGCCATGGGGACCCATAGACTCTTGCTACTTGTACGAGTGTTGGATGCACCTGCCACCACTAGCTAGAAGTCGGCAACCTGGACCTCCTGGCACACCACTGTATTTTTTCCCCCACAGAACATCATCATCTCAAATATCAACAGGTTCTTCTCTCCAGAATCAGCTGTACCGTTACCACCTACAGATTTCCCCTCCCCTACTACACCGGTGTTTCACTCCTTGGCTGTCCTGGCTTCCATCACCAGTGCCGCTTGCGTCAGCGGTTACGTAATTGCACCACAAATTTTTCACCATTTTCAACTCAGAGAAAGTGGCGTCCATCATTCACATATCAGCATACTTAGTTAAAGTAGTAGAACAATGAATGCCCCTGATAGATTCGAGCTTTTTATACTTCCAGATGGTGTGTCCAAGTAAGTAGTGGAAATTGACGTGGAGAAAGAAGTGATTATCTGGATTACTAACCTGTTAGACTTACCATAACGCCGGATTCCAAAGTTCCAAATTGCATAAACATCAAGTTCGAAAGAGAAGACCATACTTTGGGCAATCTTCTACGTCAGGAGTTGTTGAACGATCCGCAAGTAATATTTGCCGCTTACAAGGTGCAGCATCCGTTGTTTCCCAATTTCATGATGAGAATTCAAACAGAAGAAGGTTACAAGCCAAGACAAGCCTTGAAGAACGCCTGCAACAGGTTGATCAGCAAGCTGGGAATGCTGAATGAGAAGTTCAAGAGAGAATGGGAGTTGAAGTCTTTGTTGACGGCAACGGAGAACGAGGAGGACATTTAGAAAGATGGATAGTTTCTCATTAAGGAATGGGTGGACAGAAGATGGACAGAAGATGGTCAGAGGTGGTCAGAAGATGGTCAGAAGATGGTCAGAAATGGTCACACAGTGTTGTGGCAGTATGCTGGTCCCAGTTGGGACTCCGGATAGATGGATTTCAGAGAAACTGGAGCTCTGGATCAGCTCCATTGTGTATTATATTTCGCATAATAGATTGAATCGTGATCGGTGTAAGTGCAGCAGGCTACATCGAACTCAGCTCTGTGTTTAGAGAGAGTCATTGCTCCGGAAATGTCCTGGAGTCTTCTCACTGTGTTTTGCTGACTATTTGAGACGGTGTCACGGAGGATGGCTATCGTGTACGCAAATACCAGCTCCTGCATATGAACTAACCAGAGATCCAAAGTTCTGTTTAATCGTCTCTCGTCAAAGTCGTGCTTTGGGCTGTGCATGAAAACTTAGTGATCAAGCGGCATTGGAATGGATACGAGTGAACTACTACACGTTTTCATAACTGCACCGGGAAAATAGCATTCCACTATATCGCAAGCTAGCTACAATTTTCCTCCCTGCTTATACCACTACCCGCTGCTCACTGCACTTGCTACAACTCTCAATGCGTTCGGATATCATCTATTGCGGCTTGTCATTATATAAAACCTCCCTTTTACATAACTATCTTTTCTCTTAAGGCATGCTTGATAAACTCGTATTTGACGCTAAAATATTGATCCCGATGTTGATAAAAGTTGCCATTTTCTAGAACATAGTCCAAAGGCAACGTCTCTATGTGTTTAGCTGGAGTTATATGGGTGATGATCTGTCCGTAGTTGGAAACAACCATCTTATGATGATCCTTGAAGTTGAACTGATAAGTGCCGTTGTTCAACTCAAACATGATGTAGTTTTCTGTTCTAGTATATCTTCTTAAGTAGACGACATCCCGAGGATTCTTGTTAAAATTATCATTAAAGATGTCGGATAGATGTGTGTTCATGTACTTTTCGAAGAAGTCGACAATTTCGACGTTTTTATTCAATTCTCTTGGAATTGAGTCTGTTGAAAATGTATCAACAGACCAGCCAGTTTCGGCAGACTTCTCTGGCTTCACTAGGTAAACCTCTGGTGCTCTATCATTTTTCATAAGAGTGTGGCCTTCATTGAACAGAACCCCGATGAATCCGTTTGATAGCTGGTAAGCAAATCCATGCTTGTTGGAGTAGTCAACCCACTTGCTGATAAGAGCAGGAGCACTCGAGCATAGGCCAATATGGGACTCCTTGAATCTCAGTGTTCCTTCTTCTACCTGTTTGATGGTGTCCAAGGTCTTTGTCAGGTTGCTATTCAAGGACTTGATCATCTGGCTTGCAAAGAAACCGGTTCTTTTGGTAGTTCTGACACTGGAAGGAGAAATAATCTCTCTGTACTTATTCTTGTTGTTATCAGGAGACAACGAATGAGGTAGCAGAATACGATCCCGATCGCTCTGGAGGTCATCCTTAAGGATTTCCACTGGGTTGTTAGGGGGAGTGTCGAAGCCGACGGCTTTCTTGCAGTTTGCAAAGTTGATAAGCGATTCCTCCTTGGAGATGAAAGATATATCTCTTGGCGTCTGGTGCAAGCTTTCGGTGGTAATATTAGGAGGAAAGGGACCGCACTTAAACCAGTCATAGTGAAGAATTTCATCCAAGGAAGGTCTCTGGGATGGATCAGTTGATAGGAGGTCCTTGATAAGCACGCGGGCTTCCTCAGAGACTGTAGAATCTGGAGGGAACCGGTAGTCGCCGGTTTTGATGCGCTCATAGATGATTTGAACGTCCTTGGCCTGAAATGGCGGCTTTCCGAATAGCAAGGCGTACATCATGATTCCAATAGCCCAGGTGTCGACCTCAAAGCTGTGGCCGGTCTTCTTTCCACCTAAGACCTCCGGGGCAATGTAGTTGGGAGTTCCACAAATGGTATATCTCCGCTGGCTCGGAGGATTGATGATGGTAGCAAGCCCAAAATCTCCAATTTTCAAGTTCATGTTCGGGTCAAAGAAGATGTTGCCCAACTTCAGGTCCCTGTGGACGACCCTCCGACGGTGGAGGTACTTGATGGCACCGCACATCTGCACCATAAAAAAACGGACCTCTGGCTCCGACACTAGCTTGCGCTTTCTGAGCAGCTCCATCAACGACTGGTGAGGACAGATCTCAAGGAGAATGTAGACGTTGATGTCATCCTCAAAGCAGTCCACAAACTTGACAATGTTAGGGTGGTTCATCGACTTGTGAATCTTGATCTCGCTGAGAAGCTTGGTCTTGGTCTTTTCGTTTTTGATCGAAGCTTTGGCAACCGTCTTTGCTGCATAGATCTTTCCACTCTCATCCTTCATTTGGAAGCACCGTGCAAACCCGCCTTCCCCAAGAAACAAACCCCGATGGTAGCCTCTTCCAGTACGAGTTCTGACCACGCTTGGTGGAGTCTTGCACAACGAGCTCAACTTCTCTTTACGTCTTCTTCTACCTTCTGGCTTACACACCGAACCCTTGACTGGGGTCCGTAGGTTATTGTTCTTTGCATTCAGCTGGACACTGCTTAGTGCCTGCAAAGGTTTTGAGCTCATTGTTAGCTTGCAGAGATAAAGGCGGAATGTCAAAATTCTCAGGCGCTTGCTAGTTATACGGTTTCAGTTCACTTTTCTCTTTGTTTCTATTTTTCTTCTTTGAGATCTCGTTTGGAATTTCATGTTTACTTTTCGCGTATTTACGAGTTGCCATATCGGGCGCCGAGGCCGATTTGGGGTTGGGCGGAACATAATGATATGGTGCGACTGAGTCAGTGTTGTGGATAGGAGACCTGATAGTGTTGGGATATTGCCAGAAACCGGTGGTAGAGGTGAACAGTATGTGACATGTGGGAATTTCTGGTATGATAATAAGGATCAAGGCCCTGGAAAAGAGTAAATATGCCAACTAGTTTGGATAATTGGTACTGTTAGCTTAGGTGGCCAAGAATAAAAGTGGTTGTCGAAGAGAGTGTAAGAGTAAAACGAAAAAATGTGTAGGATGAGTTTGGAAAACGAATATTAAACAGGTAGTGAACTGAAAACGATGAACACGTCGCCGTCAGTGTTTGCTATATCTCTTACTTAAGAGGCTTGTTTTCTAGCCAGCAGGATTCACAGAGTTTGCAATAATTTGAGGAGTAGCAGCCGGATTTTTAGGTTGGGAGAAAAAAAACCATAGGCTGCCATTCCCTGCAGCAAGGACGCATAGGCACATCCTCCTGCCGCTCAATATTTAGTCTATTATACATGCCGGACATTACCAGAGAGAGAAACTTGCTTGACAGACAGCAAAATATCTGCTCACTGTCAGCTCCAAAGATCATTCATTCAGTCTCAAATTTGTCAAAGTTCAGTTATGGCCATCTTTTTCTCATTATGATTAAATAACTTACTTGCCTAACAGGTTGGATGTTTCTCTGGACGGAGAAAAGTACCGTGGTACAGTTTCTAAAGGATGAAAGATCACTGTTTCCCAAAAAGTGATAGCATATATATTCCTTGCGAACAAAGGGTATACGTGTAAATGCAGGGTCGTGTTAAATGTAGAAAAGATTCGTGACGTTGTTGCACATTCGTTCTGACACGTCTGCACCACGTAGCAGGCTGACAAAACAGTCAGTATCCTTCTTCTTCATTGATGCAAATATTATCTGGTTCCACTTTCAACAGTAACATTGACTATTCTTTCTCTGCATCTAGCTGGCTACGAGTTTCACCCATCTGCATGCGGGGTTCTGTCTTCAGTTACAATTTATCGTCTATCCTTTTTCTGCGCAACCACAGACTCTTTTTTGCTATCGATTTTGCACCATTCCAAAAGGTTATGTCAAACATAAAGTTTAATATTAAGGAAAATATATCACTCAGAGTGCATGGATCTGGCCTGTTTTGGCGACTACCAGGTGGCATTTACCGCTCAGGGTTTGGCGGAAAGATAGAGGGATGGTACTGTCACCAGGTAATTTTATGTCTCAGATCAAACACAAACATATTGAGAACATTAATGTGCAAAGCGATTACAAACGACATTACATGTTGACTGCGAAAGCCGAAGGCCTGAAGGTTCATACTGCCATTCATAGCTTCAAACTAGGGGCGCTAAGGATATCTGTCTGAGCAATGAGGTGGCAGTTTGAACAATTTACTGTCTACAGTTTGAGTACAAAAATAATAAGAACACAACATAGCAATGCCAGTTACGTTACATCTTGCCCCAAGTTTAGCCGGTAACATCATCTTCTCCCTGTGCATTTTCTGCCTGCTACCAAATCAATTCCTCACGGTATACGCGCGCGGCAGACATGCAAATCTCAAATCGGCAGACGCGAGTGAAAAAAAAAAAAAAAAGGAAACCTTTCAGAAAATACCGGAAATAATTCCTGCATCGAACACCTGTTTTCTTTTGTTGTTGAATCACTTCCACAAGTCTCTCTCATACGTTTAGCATATTACTTCGACAAAAGTTATTCACAGTTGTTAAGAGGATACAGTAGAAGGATCAGCACGTTATTCCTAAGACAATTGCACGGAACCAATGACAATTCCCGATGAAGATGCACTAGTTTCTCCTTCCATGGGAGATGCGTCGCTGGATATTTCCAAAAAGCGTCCATTTTCTGGAGTGAAGAAAGAGGAACAGTTTCTGAACTTCACCAAGGTCGATGACAAGGTGCCGCTAAGCATGATCAAGTTGCCTGAGCCAGATGGTTTTCCCAAGAAGCGGGTCAAAATTGAAAAAACAGACGGTAAAGATGAGCCAGCTCATGCACAGAAGCATGCACGGAAGACTGCCACCAAGAGCAGCAAAAAGACTGTCAGGAAAACGGTCAAAAAGACCGTCAAGAAGACGGGAAAGAAAACAACAGCAAAAATCAAGAAGGAGAAGCCCAATGGAAAGGTGAAGAAGGAAATAACGATTAAGGAAGAGGCGGTGAAAGTAGAGGAGGAAGATGAAGACAAGTACAGATGGTGGGAGGCGCAGGAGGATATTGATGGAGAAATCAAGTGGCACACTTTGGAGCATAATGGTGTGATATTTCCTCCCGAGTACAAGCCGCTTCCAAAGCACGCCAAGATGCAGTATGACGGGAAACCTGTCAGTCTTCCACCTGCAGCGGAAGAGGTTGCAGGATTCTACGCAGCAATGCTCCAGACGGACCACGCAAAAAATCCGGTTTTCCAGAAGAACTTCTTTGCGGATTTCCAGCAGGTTTTGGAGGAAAGCGGTGGCTGCCCAGACGCACAGATATCCGAGTTTGCCAAATGTGACTTCACCAAAATGTGGGAGTATTTTGACAAGAAGAGAGAGGAGAAGAGAAACCTTCCACCTCAAGAAAAGAAGAGGATCCGCCTTGAGAGACAGGCGGCAGAGGAAAAGTATAAGTTCTGCGTGATGGATGGCAGAAAGGAACAAATTGGCAACTTTAAAATTGAACCTCCAGGATTATTCAGGGGTCGTGGTGCACATCCTAAAACAGGAAAGCTCAAAAGAAGGGTGCAGCCTGAAGATGTAACCCTGAACTTGGGCGAAACTGCCAAGATACCGCCACCTCCTAAGGGCCACAACTGGGGTGAAATTAAGCATGACAATACTGTCGCTTGGTTGGCAATGTGGAGAGAGAACATATTTAACTCGTTCAAGTATGTTCGTTTGGCACAGAATTCCTCTTTGAAGGGAATTAGTGATTTCAAGAAGTTTGAGAAGGCTCGGGCTTTAAAGAACTGTATCGACGTGATAAGACAAGATTACAGGAAGAAACTTAAATCGGAGCTTATGCTTGACAGACAAATAGCAACAGCCACATATTTAATTGACCGATTTGCTCTAAGAGCAGGTGGTGAGAAATCGGAAGATGAAGCCGACACGGTGGGTTGCTGTTCCTTGAGATACGAACATGTTTTTTTGAAACCACCAAATACTGTTGTGTTTGACTTCTTGGGTAAAGATTCTGTTCGTTACTATCAAGAAGTTGAGGTTGAGAAGCAAGTGTTTAAGAACCTGCGGATATTCAAGAAGCCTCCAAAGAAACCTGGCGACGATTTATTTGACAGGCTTGATCCTTCAGTTTTGAACAAGTACTTCCAAAGTTATCTTCCAGGTTTGACTGCCAAAGTTTTCAGAACTTACAATGCATCCATCACAATGCAGCAACAACTAGATTTGATTCCTAATGAAGGAACGGTTAATGAGAAGGTAGTTCGCTTTAATGCTGCCAACCGTGCAGTTGCTATTCTTTGTAACCATCAAAGAAATGTCAGTAAGAATTTTGAAGCAGGTGTTGAACGGATAAACGAACGTATTGATGAAATGATCTGGAAGAGGGTTAGAGTGAAAAGAATAATGCTACAGCTAGAGAAGGAGGAAAACAAGGATAAGAAGGGAAAACAGAGAACCAATCTAAAGAAAGATAAGCCAGACTATTTCAAAGAATTGGATGATATGTCGAAGGAACGTGAGAGTGAGATAATTGAAAAGTTTTTGGAGAAGGATGAAGACCGTATTAAAAAGAGATTTGAGAGAGAAAAACAGAAGATTACCTACGAAAAAAAGAACCTTTCTAAAGAGGACTATAAGAAAAAGATGGAAGAATTAAAGGCAGATCATAAAAAGCGTCTGGAGAAGCATAAAGAAAATGCGAAGATGTATAAGCACGAAATGAGAACTCACAAATATGAATTGAAATCTTCGATGACTATTGAAAAGCTAGAGAATCAAGTGGAAAAGTTAGAGATGCGGATAAAGAATGCGCGCTTACAACTGAAGGATAAGGAAGATAACTCCACTGTTGCTTTAAGCACTTCGAAGGTCAACTATATTGATCCAAGGTTGACAGTTATGTTCTCCAAAAAGTTCGATGTTCCTATTGAGAAGTTGTTCACCAAGACTTTGAGAGAGAAATTTGCCTGGGCAATTGAGTCTGTGGATCAGAATTGGACCTTCTAAATGTATATTTTTGACATGTAATAATATTGATTTTCAGATGGGTTGTCTCGGTAGCCTGATATTTCAACTTTGACAACACCTAAGAGGATGCGAGGATTGATATGAGGCTGGAAGCTGACTTCACCTGTCTCGCCGAAAGATACGACAGAAACAAGTCGGTTTCTACCAAAAGGTGGGGCAAATTTTTACAATTAACTATAACTATTGGATGTTGTAATAGCCTTTTTCCGGCTAGCTACAGTCTAGAAGAGAGGGTATGTCCTTTTGTGCAACCTAGACTACTGCCCTTCACAAAAATTCGTGACCATACAATTACGGACTCCTATTTAGTGCGGTTCCAGCGTTTCAAAGGTTATATTTCTTAAACCGGCAACTTAGAATTAAGAACAAAGGATACACTTTGATGAACGGCTATCCCCGTTTGCAGCCGTTATGTGACAGCAGTCTTTTTCCGCGGAGAGCCTCGCTTCCGAGGTCAGATGCAGACCGGTTTCATATTCGCAGTTTCCTAATTAGTCGAAGCCAGAACAGAGATTTCAAGTTTCAGATACGCCCAGGTTCCGTATGCTAGATGGGTAAACTAACTGATAGTCACCAACAAGTTCAGTTTGCCCAAATTTTGGCGGATAAAAATCAACTGACAGGAGATTACATGTTTGCCTGTCTTATAGATAGCTCTCTTGCCAAATATTTCCGGAGAAACAGTAGCTGAGATGAGCGGAAATAAGGACCGAACATAAAAAAAAAAAAAAAATTGTCTCCGCGGATCTCATGCATTTCCACGGAGACGTCCTGCAAGACCCTTTGACTGAAAATTTTCAGTCTACGGAGAAAGCCTAGCTTCTACAACTGCAAAAAGATGACTATAAATAGGTGGCAAAAGTTATCCATGATGTCCAATCCATTTCATCTCTTCTAATCATTCAATATCACAATTCAATTCCCAACCATGTCTCTCAATTCACAAGAATACGACATTGAAAAGAAAGCATCAAGTGAAGACTCTTCAAATGAGCAATATGCCATTCAGGAGACTACTGAAGTTAAAAAAAGTGGTGCTGCTGCAATTTACAGCAATGTCATGGAAATGTTCCATGGTGAAACCAGAGGTATCGAGAGAATCCCAGAGGAGGAGAAGACTCAGACCTCGGTCTATGCTGCTGCTACCATGTGGCTCTCTGCTAACATGGTGATTGCTACTTTCTCGTTGGGTGCTTTGTCCTACAGTGTGTTTGGCTTGGATTTCGGCACCTCTGTCTTGACAATCATTTTCTTCAACATCTTGGGTGGCTTGCCTGTTGCTTTTTACTCTATGTTTGGTGCCAGATTTGGACTCAGACAAATGGTGCTCTCTAGATTTTTGATCGGTAATGTTGGTATGAGAATCTTTGCGATTATCAACTGTGTGGCCTGTGTTGGTTGGGGTGCCGTCAACATCATGTCGTCGGCCCAGTTGTTGCACATCGTCAACAACGGAGCTCTTCCACCTTGGGCTGGTTGCTTAATCTTGGTTCTCTGTACCATTTTGGTCACCTTCTTCGGTTACAACGTTATTCATGCTTATGAGAAATGGGCTTGGATACCTAACGCTTGCGTTTTCCTTGCCATCATTTGCAGACTTTCTATGGACGGCGTTTTCAAGGCTGGTATTCCTAACGAAGATGGAACCTTCACTACATGGGGATCAGGTAAGACGTTTGCTGGTGGTGTTTTGTCGTTCGGCGGTACGATTTTCGGTTTCGCCGCAGGTTGGACTACATATGCTGCCGACTATACTACTTACATGAGATC